>CAKLNU010000151.1:0-387173 GCA_922788865.1 Poeciliopsis turneri | reverse complement strand
ATTGTAGCACCACGTTCCGGTTACGTATTGCTCAAAGAATAGTGAAAATGCCCAACAAAAGTTCATGTGTTTGTATTTTCAGGTATATTTAACAATAGAGTGGTAAATACACTTTTTTGTCATAAGTGAGCTCTAGAGGCATGCAGTCATTATAGTAGATTTTTGGCGAGCACATTGTGAACACCTGGTGGCTTCCCCATGCAGCAAAAGCGGCTGCTCTTGTTAGCAGAAGCTGTGTTGAGTTCCACCTGTATCAGGGGCCAAAATGAAAATAAAAACACTGCCTTACATATCAGCGTGAAAATCACAAAATAGAAAAAAAAAAAAAAACAATCTTTGTTTCATAAAGTGACAGTTAAAGTACCTGTGTATACTGCTGGGTGTTAAGCTCCATGCAGTCGTGACACAACGGGGCTCCAGAACAGCTCCGGCCTCTTGACAAAGTGTATATACAACCAGACAAGCACGGACAGAGTCATCACCATCTTCATCACCTGAGAACAAAGCACATTCAAAACCGGAGTAAAGTGTAAACAGACAGTAAACACAAACACAACAGGACATTTTCTTTCCCCCAGAATCAGTCAAACCTCAATCTCTGCGTAGGTTCTCCTGCAAAAATATGATCTCCATCTCACTGTGTCTTGCAGCAGTTTTGCAGAAAGGGGCCTCCAGCACTGTGGGATCCCTCTCCTTCTCAAACTTTAAGTCTTACAATTGCCGACGTGATGCAGTAGCTACAGCAATGGAACAATATGGGAAATGAGCAAACATGAAGTCAGATAAATATGGGCTTAAGTATTATGGGTCCAGTGAAAGTCTTGCCTGTCTAGTGCTGCCTTCATGTATGTGGTGTAGCTGTTGCCGTAGTAACACAACAGGAGACCCCATCATTATATATTCTGACGTCTATTTCAATGTTAGGCAGTTCAAGTGGTGACATGATTGTCTGGGATTAGTAGTACACAAATAGCATAGAGGACAGTTCATAACATAAAAAATATTCCATGAGGCCTTTAACTTTTTCTTTCCAATAATCACACGAAAATGTTTTTATTGGGATATTGTGTAATGAGGCTGACATCCACACAAGTGGTGCATAAGGATCAAAGTTTGGAAAAAAACAAACACACATCCTTCTTTATTCTAATACTTTAAATAAAATTATGTACCATCAAATACCTTCACTATGTACTTATTTAGTAAATAGAGTCAACCTGTGAGTAATTTAACCTCAGAATAAAACCATCTGTTCTGTGAACCTTTCAAAAGGTTTGTTAAACATTTGTGAGGCATCATGAACACCAAAAAACACAGTATGTAGGCCTGGGAAAAGGTTGCCATAATGTTGGAAGTAAGGTTGGATTATGAAACAATATTATAAACAATATTTAAAAAAAAAAACAGTCCAGCATCCTTTATAACATCCTCCAAAAATAAAAACAAGAGGAGTTTTGGCACAACTACAAACTGAGCAAGACCTGGGCACAAATGTATGCATAAACTAAAAGGCCAGGAAAGAAGAGCACAATTTTGAAACACCATGGCGGCTATCAGTTTAGGGCTTCATAAATAGGACCAGTACGGAAAACTGTCAAAAGTAAAGTTACAAGAAGCCCCTTTTGCAGTTTGCAAAAAGCCATGTAGGAAAAAGAGAGAACAACTAGAACAAGCTGGTGTGTTCAGATGAAACTTAACCTGAACCTTTAGGCCTACAAACAAAATGCTATGTGCAGCAGAGAAGAAAAATGGACCTATGATGGACAATGTTGGTGACAGCATCATGATGTGGGGATGTTTTTCTTTGACTGGTCAGAGTTGATGGGAAAATAGAAGAAGCTAAGCAATCTTGGAAGAAAACTTGTTAGTCTGAAAAAAACTTTGCAAAGTGCAAAGATTCACATTGTAGAAAAAAAAAATCCTTCACATACCCTCAAAGATACAATTAAATCATATTCGTGTGTTAGAATGGTCCAGCCAAAGTTCATTCAATGTGACAGAGGTTATTATAAAAGTTATAATACAAAGAATGCTCTCTGTAGCAGCTGCATTGGTCTATCCCATAAACTCTCAACAAAATACATGAAGATTTGTGGCTGCAACAAGACAAAATGTGCCAAAAAACTCCTAATGCGTTAATCAGGAGGTATTAATGCAAAAGTAGAGGAGCTACCTTCAAACAGTACTTGACTCCTTCATATATCAGGTCGACATTAACAGAGTTGAGCAGGCTGTCTGCTGCCAGCACCTGGCCTCTACATATTAAGAAGATAAAAGCCCATCATTTAAACCCATAGTAAGTGCAACGGTGAGACTTCATTGAGGCAGGAGAATATCTACTGACCTTTCCAGGGAATGCAGGAAATCTGACATGCTCTTTCTGAAACTGGCATCAGCAACATGCAGAGCTCCACAAACGATGCCCAGCATGGTGTCTGGTCTCTCTGCCTGCAGAAGCAGGACCATTCGTAAACACAAGACAACCATAAAACACCCAGCTCCAAAATGAAGACTCAGACCTGCACTTTCTCTGCAATGAGGTGATCCAACCAGCCAGTGTCGATGTCATTGTTCCTGAAGCTTTCAGTCTCCAGAAGCTTGATGAGGTATTCCACTGTAGTCCTAAAGTCTCCTCTGATGGACAGCTCCTTCATCGCTACCACCATGTTTCTGTAGAATATTAGAAATGCTTTTCAAATATTGGCTCATCTATAGAAGATATTCTTAGAAATTTCACCTTATATAGATTTATCGCACATGTTTTATTATTGCATTAATTAGAAGAAATGTGTAAAGGTTCAATAAAGTTGGCAGGACTCTTTGTTGAGTCCTGGGGTAATACGGGGTAATAAGTAACCCCTTATTACATTAGGGGTTGTTACAACAGCAGTACAGATATGACATTATTTGCTCAAGACTCACATTCAATAAAGCACTCAATAAAGCATTAAAAGAGTCTTACGAGATGGCTTCCTCTCGGTTCTCTCCCCACGAAAAACAGTGTCCAAACTGGGAATCTGCAAATTCGTGGAGGCCACCAGTGGCTCCCACACTGAAATAACCCCAGACATTTTTACTGCTGCGGAAGTTCAGCTCCTGCACAGTCCCAGAGCTGGGCTTGAAACCCTGAGGATGAGCCAGTGATCACGATCAATAGGTAAAACAGAAGTGCAAAACAGACAGCCAGGGGCTGAAATGAAATTTTACCTCGTCTGGATTCTCACTGGTGATGCGGGCTGCAATAACGTGCCCTCTTGGATTAGGAATGCAGTCTGGAGTTTCAAAGTTGATGATGGAGTCGCCCCACGGACTTTCCCCATAAAGCACTCGGATATCCTTAATTCTGTGCAGAGGGATGCCCATCGCAATCTACCAGACAAAACACTGACTGTTAAAGACTTAACTAACATGATGCAAAGAGGACCTACAGTTTACATTTGCAACATTTTTTTGTTGACTTCTTTAAAATCACAGTTAGAGCCTACCTGAAGTTGGGCAGCTGGCAAGTTAACATCTCCAATCATCTCCGTGCACGGATGTTCCACCTGCAAGCGAGGATTCAGCTCCAAAAAGTGGAAGCTGCCGTCTTCTGAATAGAGATACTCCACAGTTCCGGCACTGACGTAGCCTACCATCTTGGCCATCCTCACTGCGTACTGGGTTGGAGAGAGAGACAAAAAATAAAACTGTTTTCAAACACAGCAAAACTTTAATCGGCAACATAAAAAGTAAGCACAGAGACAAGCTGACCCGCTCCATTTGCTCTAAGGTTGAAGCGGGAGCAATGGTGGCAGGAGCCTCCTCTATAATCTTCTGGTGCCTCCTCTGGATGGAGCAATCCCGTCCAAACAAGGAGATTGCATTTCCGTACTCATCTGCCAGTATCTGCACCTCCAGGTGCCTTGCATGCTGAGCCAGTTGCATGACAAAAATGGGTGATCCTGGGACCTCTGTCTGCACCTGCGGTCAGAGAGAACAAAAGAAGAGTTGAATGCAGGAAGCGAATTGTAAAAAGATAAAATGTTTTGGCTCATGAACCATAGAAACACAAACCTGTCTGAAGAAACTTGGAAATTCATCTGAATTTTCAACTTTTCGGATGCCTTTTCCACCTCCACCCTCAGAGGCCTTGATAACGACTGGATAACCAATTTTTTCAGCTCCCTGAACAAAGAAAATATATTATAGCATTTAGCAAAAAAAAGCACTGACCTCAGCACTTACTGGCAGTCCTGAAAGAAATACATAAAAAGCCTTAAAATAATATTTTATGAGAGCACCATAATCACAGACTGATTATCACTGGTTACTATAGAAATTGCCCAATCTTAATCTGAGGACATTTATTCAATTTCAATGCATAAGTGATGTAATTATGATGAGAAAAAAGCCTATTTCTTTTCGCCACTCTTCAAAATGGAAAAGAATATATGATTCAAGTTAGAAAGAAAACAACTACTTGCCCATACTTGGGCATACAGTCAGAGGAATAAGCTTATCTGCACACCAGATAGTGAGAAGGATGATCAAAGAGTTACAAAAGAAATTGGCAAAGTCTCCATAAAATCCATCAAATAACCTAACAGATTTTTAAGAAAAAGCATTTTCTGTCCTATAATCACAACTGTAAATGGGTGGAGTTTCCTGAGGTCCACTTGGACTTTAATTGTAATTGTGCGCTCTGTCCAGAAGAGACTAATGGTCCATTCTTCTTGATTCTTGGAAGTTGGATTTTTAAGTCAGACAAGCAAGAATACCCTCTGAGTGACTCATAATAGTGGGAAAGTCAAATTCAGTCACCAATATGGCTTCATGTTTTAAGAATATAATGAAAGTTGTCTGGATGAACTATAAGCTAAGCAGTTCTGAAGGTTAAACCAGTTTTGCATGAAATGCTTTAAAATATCAAATTCCAAAAATGATTTTTTTTGTGTGTGTGTTTCAATCTGTAAAATGATGAAAAATATATTATCAGCTTGAATTGCTAATAGTAGTTGGAAACCCCAACTACTACGGGGTAAACTTGAAACCAGAATGCTTCAAACTCTACAACCACATTGAGCTTCCAAAATATCATCAAAAATGGTTTTCCAGACACCAAATCAACTTTTATCTATCTAAGGCTCCAAAACTAAATCCAAATGAAAAAAAACCTTCTGTGTGAGCTGAAGAGAAGCTGAGGAGGATGCAGGACTATAGATGATGTAAAGAGGTTACACAACTAGAGATAGTCAAAGATCACTCTGTGTATGCAGGTTGGAGAAAAAACTAGCAGGGTGTTAATTTTTAAATAATTACTTTGTTTTTTTAACTTAGAAGTGCAACAATAGAATGATTTCTTTTCATGTCTATAAATGGGGAGGGCAGTGTATAAGCATTTCATTAGACATTTGTAAAATAAGGCAAAATAGATTTTTTTAATCAATACACTTACCGCCATACCATCATCTACATCATGAACACAGCCCTCTTTATAGACCTCTGGAGGAACGCTGATTACATGTCCCTGTCTTTGGTGATCTTCTGTCCACTCCACTCTCAGACCTGGACACATTAGACATAAACAAGTGTCTAGTAAGTCCCGGTCTACAAATGTTTGACTTTGTAAAAATAGGCCTGTGTCAACTTTGCCTGTGAGGCCAAGTAATAAATCACCTGATCCGCTCCATGGAAGTGTGGGAATGTCAGCGGTCTGGGCAACAATGGAAGAAGCCACCTTATCCCCAAGAGCCCACATGGCTTTACTGGATGGACCTGAGAAACATGGCAAACTCAGACTGATGAAGAGAAGGGACTAAATCCAATGAAGGCAGTGAAGCTTTCGAGGAACTTTTACCCAAGAATGTTATCCCTGATTTGTTCAGGAGTTCAGGTAGCTTTGGGTTTTCAGATGCATGGCCCCAGCCGGCCCACACAGCCTACAAAAAACAACAAAAGTACAAAAAATGATGTGATTATTTGGGACTTCTGTCTGTTGTCGTGGAGATAATGAAGAATTAAATAAGTTAAACTCTTAGGCCTTGAGGCAGACAGAATTGCACCTGCACTGGGATTCTTTTTGCAATGTCGACAATCAGCTCTACGTTGGCGTAGTTGTTATTGTTGGCACCACCAGGGACAGGCACATAATGGTCAGCCATTTTTATGTATTCTGAACAGAAAAAATAAAATAAAAAAATCCGTCAGACTCACTGTGTTCATTACTTTTTCACTGTAACTTGGATAAGATTGTGGTAATAACTGCTGAGTAATAGAGCACAATGACCTGCGTTAGCCTTCAAATCTTCAGGGGTGACCATGACCACGAAACGGATGATCCTCTCGTTACGAAACATCTCATAGGACCAGCGACGAATAGAACGCATGCATTTGACTGCAGCAATGCCATTGTTGGCGATCAACACCTGTGTCGTAGAAATAGAAGCTATACTGATTAGCCTTCGAAAGTTGCGTCTGGATCATAAAAACAAGCCAAATAAGAGCTTTTACTCTTACCTTCTCTATGACCCTGTTGCCACCGAATCGAGTGACAAACTCAGCAGGAGATGCCACCGTAAAATCCCTCTGGAGATCCATCTTTCTGTGTTCACGTCCTTTTTTCACCAAGTGAGGACCAGACATGCTAGGCCTACACAGGAAAAGTTAAAGGTCTGTATTTTGGCCATCGACATAGTGAAAATGAGTTTGCTCAGATCTATTAACTACCTGCCTTTTCTATGTTCAAGGAGCACAAAGAGTTGAAGTGAATTACAGCGCTGAAAATCAAAAACCCGAGGGAAAGTTCAACGGCACAGACGGACTGTGCAACTCCTTTAGCTCTCATCTTATCTCTAAAATGACACCATTATGTAATGCTCTATTAGCAACACAAACTTAGACAATTATTTACTCAGGATTTCACTTTTCAACAAGTTTTACCAGTTTTAAAAGCAACAAAATGGAAATATATTGAACAAATGGCACACTGATGCAGACATTTACCTTTATTCCACTGTCTAGCCACTGGGTCAGACTGCACATGTTTTGCAATTGGACTAAATAAAACTTTGATATTGTGTAATTGGGAAAGTTTCTCCTTTATCATTAACTCTTGGACAGATCTTTAAACCTAAAGTGCAGAAAGCAAATTAAAGACAATGATTCTCAAAAAGCATTCTTATCACTCACATAGAGATAACTAAGAAAATCCGAAAAAATAAATGATAAATAATTCTTTATTTTTTTTAATCTGCAACTTTAATGGAGTGACTTTATATGTGCAATTTTACTGATGGCTGATTACCAGGCTTTTGCTGAACTGCAATCATCTGAATCAGGTGTGTTAAAAAAGGAAAACATCTACAACATGCAGGGCAGTGCGCCTTTAGAACCAGGGTTGGGAAACACTGAACTCGACGACTGGAAGCAACAAAACAATATCTAAAATATATATATGAGAATCCATGAGCCTTTTGGAGGCTGGCTGAGTGTTGGAGTCCTAAGCAGCAGTTTAGTTTCCTTATTCTTTGGGTTCCTCTCTTCAATCAGTTAAATAAAGATATAATGACAACACCAGCCGCATCAACTGCAAGGTTATGTAGATTGATTTGAAGAAGCAGATTTTAATTGTACTGTGCATGACATGGATCATCTGTTACTATTTTATGTATTTTTTGTTAATATCTTAATAGAGATCTACAGATTTACTCCAACTTTTACAGCCACTGCTTTTAACACGCTTCACACTCATCACCGCCAAAACTAATAAACCATTTTCTACTCGTTTGGCAAAAAAAAAAAAAAAAAAGAAAAATCGGATTAAAAATGCTTCAAGTACATACCATTAGTATCTGAGGCTTCCCTCTACTGTCGTCAATGCATTAGAACCTATTTACCCTATAAACGTTCGGACCCGCGTCAGATCTGAAGAACACCTGCAAGTGTGAGCATTACTGCGTGGCTGAGCTCTTGTGAACTTTAGCTCTTGTACTGTACCTTTCGCTGACGAAATACTGCCCACTATTAAAATCCTGCGTGACAGTGCTTTTATTTTCCTTTTTCTTTTTTTTTACAGCTTTGAGTTATTTACAGTGGCATGCATGCAGCATGGAGCAGGTGGGGATCACTTTGAACAGGATTGTGCTGTATTGAATGATTAGACTGTAATCATAATCATGAGGAGGGTATTTTTAGAAAAACCTCTTGTGCAAAAACGATGCCAGCTTTTCACAGCACTGTTTCATGACAAGTTCACACCCAGCAAGTTATTGCTTGTGCACATCCTTCCTCTAAAACTTACCAACGGTAATGTTTTTTTATCATTTCCTTGAAACTGAGCGACGAAGTGAAATTAAACTCCACCAGCAAACAATCTATTTCCTGTTTTAACACGTCTGCAGAAGTTGCCACAAGTGTTGTTTTAAACTCTACCAGCATGCAGGGATCAGTTATTTTTTTACATATTTTGGTGGAAACTAGAAGCTAACTGTTCGCAAACCAAACAAGCAGCAGCAGTTATCAAAGCACTGGGTTAATCAGTGAGAAGGGAGTAAAGCCTCTTTCTAAAAACACTCACCTCTGGAGGTAAGGGAACAAGTTATTTCGCTCCATTATTTGCACCGTTTTACAAAGCTGAGGCTCTTTAGCGGCTCTTTAGAGCCATTTCTGCAGAGACCAAAACAAAGAGGTCTCCACACACAGTCCTTCCTCCTGGGTCCCAGCCAACCTCCTCCCTTCCCCCCTCCCACATGAGCAGCAGCACAATATCTGCAGATCCTCTGAGGCACATTGTTGGCTGCTCACTCCAAATATGCAACAATGCAGAGTCCAACCCCCCTTCTCTGTTTTAACTTGGATTTATCTGTTGCTTCTAGACTTAAATGTTGTCTTTTATTATCATTAATAAGTTCTACAAATTCCTCTAGTTGACATAAAAGCCGCAGGACTTCAACATGGATACGGCAACAGAACTAATACAAGACATGCTTTGTCTTGTTTTGATGTCTAGATACGTTGGTGGTTAACAACGGTCCATCAGCTCCAGCTTCTTTTTATTTATACAATAAATAAACCTAAATATACAAAACAGCAGTGGTTCTCAATGAGCAGATAGCAGAACTATAAACTATAAACAGTTCAAACTTACATTACCTGTAAAAATTGGGAGACTGGAGGCTGAGGAGATCAATGAATTTTCTTAATTTGGGGGGTCTGAACTGTTATGGATTTTGTCTTTTCCTCTATCGCTTTTATCTGCTTACATGCACTCGCTGCAGCTTACATAACTATGTTTGTGCGTGACTGCCAGCAGTAATACATAAACAGACTGAAACTAATTAGACTACCCTTTAGAGAGAGTAGAGATTGCTGAGAAGAATAAAAGCTAAATTCGCGCCACAATCCTTGACTCACTTGGTTACATCCATAAGATTTGCTAAGTTTCCTGGACGGTGAATGTGACTTTGTATCTGTTCCATTTGTATGACATGTATGTCTTGAAACATTTGATCATTTTTTTTTGGCATTAAAGCCTGTTTTCATATATAACCAAATCTCATTATTTCTCAAGATAATTTACACTGCGGGGTTCTGGTCGGGTCCTGAAACTGGTTAATGGACCCGGGTAGTGCACGGGGACAAAATGAATGATCTCCAACAGAACCCACCCAGAACCTGCAATGACTCTACGAAGCAAAAGGTTGCTCTGACTTAATTCAAAGGCTTGTTGTGACTCATACACGGAAAACTGCAATAGCAACAACTTATAAGGCATCTATGATTAAGGATTTCCTCTCTTAGACTGCCAGTTAAGCTACATTGTCATGCCTTGATAAATTTGCACTCGTACCATAATTTTCCAGACGATATACTGAACAAAATAAAAAGCTTGGGATGTTGTTTTATGACTTAACCAAAGCTTTCTCCCCCGACTCGTCTCCTTTGCAAAATTAAAGATTTTCTGCAGTTTTTGAAACATTATGGAGACACAACTTAGCATTAAACTCAATAAATAGTTGTCAGGTTTTAACTCTTAAGTTCCCCACATTGTTGAAATTGACTTTCTGTTGTCAGCATAGTCTAGGGCTATTTCACAACTTTTTTAGCATCTGGACTTATTTAGTTCAGCAATATTTCTTTTCTTTTTTTTTTAGCTATATCAGATCATTTATATTTCTACATGTGTAACTTGTGAATTTGTCAGACACAGAACAGAGTACAGTAGATTAAATGCAGACCTTTAATGAGCACAGTTTGCTGTTTTTATTTTGTTTGGAGAAAGATCCCAAACAGAGGATTTAGTAACTTTGTGTCACATCTAATCTAAAAAGTTATACAAGCAAATTTCACATTTTCCAGACTTTTTAAGGCTGCAGTGAAACCCTGCATGATCTATTCAATATTATTGAAAAGTAAAATATGGTCAGCCATTAAAAAGCAAAAATATTTCACAGTGTGCAACCTACCTTGCTCTCTTTCATGATGGTGATTACCGGAATGAGCACGCCAAGCAGAGCACATAGCGATAAGCACTGAACTACTCCCTTGGCTCGCCATTAAACAAAATCCCTTCCAGCCTAAGACAAAATATCCGCTAACTTCAAAAGGTTTTACAGAAAGGGATGAAATCTAAAACTCAGCTAAAGCCCAATTACTGTGTTGTCACCCAGGACGCACAAACTTCAGTTCTGAAAGTCACAGGCCGGCGCTCTGGTTCCAATAATAGATCTGAGATGTTTGGCAGCAATAACATGGCTCTGTGCAGTCAGGTGATAACAAGGGGAACAACGTTTTGACAGTCACTATATATGTGCTCCACTAATATTAGACCACTCGGTTTTAGATCAAAGATCGGACCTGGAAGACTATCCTGTTACTAAAGGTTAGTCAGAAACTTTAGAAAGTCACATAGCAGAGCATTAAAACTGAGCCGTGATGGTGAGATCAACTTTAACAAACTCTTACTTCAGCACTGAAGAGCTGGGCGGTAACACATCAGCAGGCACCAACTCAGCGGCCGATTTTGGAGCAGAAGCCGTAGGTTGAGATGCACCACTCGGAGGTTTTGTCACCAGAACTTCCTCGTCTGAGGAATTATCCTCGGATGCTCCGAGGAAGAACTTCAGACGCGCCCTAGCCCTTGGGCTCAGCATCGATGGGACGGTGTTTGCAGGTTCCTGGGTGGTCTGCAGCGGCAGCGGCTGCCTTGAATTTACCTGATGGGAGGCCTGCAGAGGATCACATTCTGCTCTTTTGGCTGATGTATCTGCAGACTCGCCGCTGGATTTGGATTTGGGAACAGCTATCGACAGGGAACGCTGGCCTGAACGGGAGGTCCTCGCTGTAGCGAAGTCGTCCTCCTCAGCTGATTTCTTACTTGTTCCACGCATCACTGCTGTTGTGGTTTTATTTATCCATAGTAACATTAATATCCAGATGACTGCCAAAGCTGGAAGCAAGAACATTTAAAGACATCCTCCTGAGGCTGTAAGGAGAACAAGATGGAGATAATCATATGAGGGGAAATGTTTAGTCTGATTTGATCTGTGAAAAATGAAAGAAAAAGATTTATGCTCAATTTTAACAATTAATCCAATTTTTGTTTTTCTGAGACTTTTTTTTTTTTTTTTTTTAAATCAGAATTTTTATTTTCACCAATGCGGTCCTTAGGATTACATATTCAGAGTATCAGAATGCCCATGTTGTTGATAAGCTCATTTCACAGTTTCTATTTATGTGGACTTTGAATTCAGATGAACTCTACTTCAAAATACTGGGGCCAGCCCAACATGTTTTCATTGTTATTTTTTTAAACTAAGAGAATAAAGTTGTAATTTCATGAGAACTCCAATACTAAAATAACAAGACGCCACTTTGACAAAGGTTTTATAGAGAATAGTTTACAGAAATACTTCATCTTGTATAAAAATGATCATCAGTTTGAAGAAAGAACCACACACACAGAATCGATTAAGTCAAATCCTGATATCTCTATCGGAGATTTTTTTCTCATTGAAGTAAGTGTTTACTTGTAATTTTAAGATGCTTTTTCTGGTAAAACTGCATCTCTATTCAGCTAATATTTTGACGTAATGAAAGAGGAATCGTCATAGTCCATCCCTACAAGTCCATCCCTAATTCACAGGAGCCACCTTTTGAAGATATTTTCTGTCATTTGCAGTTTATTTTTCTGAAAAGTAAGTGAGTAAAAAAATCAATTAAAACTGGAATTTGAAACCGGTATGAAAAAAGTCTGAAATTTAAGCCAGACCTATATATATATATATATATATATATATATATATATATATATATATATATATATATAGGTCTGGCTTAAAATAAATTTCAGACTTTTTTTCATACCGGTTTCAAAATTCCAGTTTTATATATATATATAAAACTGGAATAGAGTTTTATATATATATATATATATATATATATATATATATATATAGATATATATATAGATAGATAGATAGATAGATAGATAGATAGATAGATAGATAGATAGATAGATAGATAGATAGATAGATATCCTTAAACAGTGTGTGCAGCTCTAGTTTCAGCTTTATCTACATTCACTCACAATAAAATGAATCATGGTTATTATAACTGTCACAGAGATGCAGAATCAGTCGTGCCTTATGCCCTTCAGTGAACTGAGAAAACCTGTTTTTTTCTAGCCATATTTGCTCGTTTACAACCCTAATCTGAAGAAGAGATAAGGAGTCAGAAACTCAGAGGTTTCTGGCTCATATTAGTCCAATTCACGTGAGCCTGACTGCTAATGAAAAGCTGCAGCCTCTTCCCTGTTTATCAGTGGGGGTCTGTGTCCCTGAATGGCAGCAGGATCTGAAAGGAGACATTTCCCAACCAAGCCAGGTCCAGTAAACAGGCTGCTCTAAACAGCTGACATGAGAGCTAAGTGTGGCTGCTCAAAGTGGGCCAAAGGTCAACTCTGAGAGGAGCAAGGAGATCACACAAACTGTGGTTATTATGACTTGGATGGTTTAAGTTAAAACATAAAGAAATATATTTTCAAATGAATTACAGCAATTTAAAAAAATTATAAAGATTGTTGCGATCCTTGTCTAAATACAAGAAGGTGTTTACCCCCTCTGTTTATATCACATGAGGATGTTTTCTTTAAACACATTTAATTTCTAAGTGACAATAAAAGCCTTAACGAAACAAAACAGCGACTAGTCCCTGTATATTTTGTTAGTTAACATTTAAATTAAGTAATTCAACAGAATAAATTATGACCTCAACACACAGAAATACACAACATATCAGACTCCTGGGTCTGGTCATCTGCGGGCTGATTTATGTTTATATCCACAATCTGACTCTTTCTTTGTCGAATTATGAGCTTAAAATTAAGCACCACAAATGTCTATTTTTCAACATGCTGATATTAAAGGTGAAATGATGTGGTTACAAAGTGATCAGTCATATATAGCTGTGCATTTTGATCATCTACTTTCGCTGCAACAATGGAATAAGCAATTCTGCTAGCTGCTAGTTTCGCGAAATATTACGGTAACTGATATGAAAGTCGTAGTTTATTAGTATAATTTTATAAAACGTTCACACGTTTTTATTGTGTTTTTTAGCCGAAAATAAATAATTTTTGTTTCACTGGGTGGGGAGAAATCAGGGGCCTCTCAGCGACATCCGCTAACCACAGGTTTATCGTTTCCCAAGCCAGATGCAGACATGAATGTCACCTACCAGCAGTCACCAGTGTGTCCTCCTCTGTCCGCCCCGGCCAGCTCCTCCTTCTCCCGGCAGGGATAGTAAAGAAGTCCCGTGGAGAGAAGCCCCAAGCTCCTCCCTGAATCCCAATCCTGCAAAGATCGTTTATACATACAACACGTCTCACTGTTGACGCGTTCAATTGGACCATCAGATGCTACGCGAGCGTACTGCTACTAAGAATCTGGTTGATATTCATTTTCTGATTTTACGTCCTTCACTTGTTTTGCTCTGCCAAATTATGACGTCTCAGCACTAATATTAAAGACAGTACATCTATTTTATTCCATTATATACTACAGCATTTTTTTGTAATAAATAAACTTTAATCACACCGGCGCATAGAATGTGTTGAAAGTGAATCATCTTCCTTGAAATAAAGGATCTTTGTTGTTTCTCCTCCGCTCTCGCGGCAACTGCACGAACGCGCCAAAAGAAGAAAACCTAAATGGTGCTACAGCAGCGTCAATAGAGGAAGAAAGAGAGACGACGTTTAAAACTACTGCTTATATTTCCCAATGTGACAAACGTTGTTCATACGTCGGTATTTAGGGTTTAGCTGATAACTTGCGTTGTTTACTGCCAGAGACAAAAGATGGTTTTGCAGAACAGCGGGCGATACAAATCGGACAGGGGCCAAAGTGGAGCAAACCAAGAAAACCAGTAAGTTTCGCTAAGGTTGTCTGCCATAAATATAGCGAACTAACACTGGTGAAGTTAGTTTCCTAAAGAAAACAAGCCATTAAAGCTGTTCCGTGTTTGAATCAGGGATGACGGATCCTCCATGTCGGCGCTCAAGCGGCTGGAGCGCAGCCAGTTCACCGACGACATGGACGCCCGCTTCGGCTTCGACAGGATGAAGGAGCCCGGGGAGAAAACGGGCTGGCTGGTCAACATGCACCCTGTGAGTCCACACACTGAGATCAGTCAGTGGGTCTGACTGATCTCCACACGAGACACTGAACAGGTGATACTCCTGTGTTTCTATAGACCGAGATCCTGGATGAAGACAAAAGGATGGTCAGTGCCGTGGACTATTATTTTATCCAGGAGGACGGGAGCAGATTCAAGGTGTGTTCATCTAGTAATATTTGGCAAAAGTTTTTTTATTACTTAACTTACCTAAATTTTGTCAGGTTGAACATCTTTTGTTTGTTTATTTCTGCTCTGCAGGTGGCTCTTCCCTTCAAGCCTTACTTCTACATAGCTACTAAAAAGGTAGGTTTGTCAGTCATCATGGTGTTAGTCTCAGTAACCCTGCATATTAAGAACACTAAGAGTATGTTATTTCCAGAACTGTGAGAGAGAGGTCATCTCGTATTTGTCCAAGAAGTTCCAAGGAAAAGTGGCGAAGCTTGAAGTTCTCCCAAAGGAGGACTTGGACCTTGTGAGAGCTTTTGTTTTGTCTTGGTAGCATTCAGATAGTAAAAATAAAGAAAATTTAACTCGACGACTTGCTCTCCCCAGCCGAACCATCTTGTTGGACTCAAGAGAAGCTACATCAAGCTGTCATTCAACACAGTGGACGATCTAGTCAAAGTCAAGCGTGAGATTTCTCCAGCCGTACGCAAGAACAGAGAGAGGGAGCAGGCCAACGACGCCTACACATCAATGTTGTCAAGGTAACAATAATCCATTATGCCAGTCCTGGGGGCTTCGCGTTGATGCTTTGCTGATCACGTCGGTTGTCTCAAAGTGCTCTGTCAGGAGGCAGCGTGATCTCAGCCGATGAGGACGGGACGTTGAAGAGTATCGCCGATCAGCTGGACAATATCGTGGACATGAGAGAGTACGATGTCCCTTATCATGTCCGAGTGTCCATCGACCTCAAGATTCATGTGGTGGGGATACGTTTCTTTCATGTCTGTGTCTTAAAAGTTAGTCATTGTTTGCTCTAATTGGTACTGGTTCTGCTTTACTCAGGCTCACTGGTACAACGTCCGATACCGAGGCAGCGCCTTCCCGCCAGAGATTGTGCGACGAGACGATCTGGTCGAGCGCCCGGTGTGTACATGTTATTTATGTTGGACAATATTGATGCCAGAACATTTCCCTTACACTCTGCTCATGTATTTATGCGTTTAGGACCCAGTTGTTTTGGCTTTCGACATCGAAACCACCAAACTTCCTCTGAAATTCCCAGACGCAGAGACGGATCAGATTATGATGATCTCCTACATGATCGACGGACAGGTTGGTGCAATGCTTCGCTTTGGCTTTTCCTGTTGTTGGTGTTGTTTCTGACAGCTCTAATTTTATTTCCTTCAAGGGCTTTCTAATCACAAATAGAGAGATTGTCTCCGAGGACATTGAGGATTTTGAGTTCACCCCCAAGCCAGAATATGACGGACCTTTCACAGTTTTTAACGAGGATGACGAGGTTGATGAATTTTAGTTGGAAAAATAAACATAATTTTTTTATTATTATTATTTATGGTTTAGGTTGTGTATGATTTTTTATTTCTGTTTTATTTATTGTTTTTAGTAGCAGTGTTTTATTTTGGATATTTAAAGTATCTTCCAGTGTTGAGTGTTCTGTATGAAATTAAAGGTTATTAGTCTTTGAGAGGGCAAACTTGCACTACTATGCTACCATCAATATATTACTTGAAAATGATTTCAAAACTACGATATTATTGCTTATAAGTTCTGAGACAATTTTATTGTTGAGGAAAATTTGTTATTGTGCATTTTGATCTGATGTTAAGATCAAATAGTGCCGCTTGCTGCACTGGGTTTTATTTTGGTGGATCAGAGTGTAGGGGGTTTAATACAAATATATACACTGTAGATGTGTAGTAACTTGTTAAATGACTGGTTGCAGGCTGCTCTCATCCAGAGGTGGTTTGATCACGTTCAAGAAACAAAGCCGAACATCTTTGTCACCTACAATGGAGACTTTTTTGACTGGTGAGCCGGGTTATGTTTACATCTAAACTCCACCAGACTGAAGCAAAGATTTGCATTACACTTACATTTTATGATTAATTTTAAGAAATATGCAAAACCATCATATAAGCTGTTAGTTTTTTTTTCCCTGTAGGCCTTTTGTCGAGACTCGGGCGGCGCTCCATGGACTGAGCATGCACAGGGAAATTGGTTTCCAGAAGGACAACCAGGGAGAGTATAAATCCAGTCAGGCCATCCACATGGACTGCCTCAGGTGGGAACAATCCTGACACTCATAAAATATTAAGGTTCAGGCATGGGTTCGTCATGTTTCCGTTCTGCTACTTTTCTGCATCAGGTGGGTAAAAAGGGACAGCTACTTGCCTGTGGGAAGTCACAACCTGAAGGCAGCAGCCAAGGCTAAACTGGGCTATGACCCGGTGGAGCTGGACCCGGAGGAGATGTGCCGAATGGCAACTGAGGAACCGCAGGTACGGAAACAGATTGGTTTACTTTAATTGCTTTTTAAAAAGTCATTTGAATGTTCTGATTGTTTTGGGGTTTTTTGCATCTCTATATCAGACCTTAGCAACCTACTCTGTGTCAGACGCTGTGGCCACATATTACCTCTATATGAAATATGTTCACCCCTTCATCTTCGCCCTGTGCACCATCATCCCCATGGAGCCTGATGAGGTTTGTCTTTTTGTTTCCTGTTGTGGAAATAAACTGAAATCACTACAACTTTTAATGAGCATCTGTTTTTTACAAAGCCTGTTTTTTCTGTGAACAGGTGCTGCGTAAAGGTTCAGGCACCCTGTGCGAAGCCTTGCTCATGGTGCAGGCCTTCCATGCCAACATCGTCTTCCCTAATAAGCAAGAGCAGATCTTTAACAAGCTGACGGACGACGGCCACGTCCTGGACTCTGAGACTTACGTAGGAGGCCACGTGGAGGCGCTGGAGTCTGGAGTTTTCCGCAGCGACATCCCCTGTCGCTTCAAGATGGTGAGTCTGGATCCTCTTTTCTCTCTGCAGCGGTTCTTTGTATCAAGATGTGACGGTCCGGTTTGATGTGTCCACAGAACCCGGCTGCCTTCGACTTTCTGCTTCAAAGAGTCGAGAGGACGATGCGTCACGCCGTCGAAGAGGAAGAAAAGATTCCTCTGGAACAAGTGACCAACTTTAACGAGGTATGTGATATTTATTTAATATTTTTCTCTTAATTTTTATTTTATAAACCATGACTTTCATTTTTATCTCATAAACTTTATAGGTTTGTGATGAAATCAAAAAGAAGCTAACCTCCTTGAAGGATGTCCCAAACAGGATTGAATGCCCCCTCATCTACCATCTGGACGTTGGGGCCATGTACCCCAATATTATTCTCACAAACCGCCTGCAGGTAAACATTTAGAAAGCTTTAAAAAAAAATAGTATTTACTGTTGAAATGGGTGAGATTTAGTGTCTCATATATTTTTTCTTTCTTCCAGCCATCAGCTATGGTTGATGAGGCCACATGTGCTGCCTGTGACTTTAACAAACCCGAGGCCACCTGCCAGAGGAGGATGGCCTGGCAGTGGAGAGGAGAAATCAGTAAGTCAGCCACCTGCTGTCTTGTTACAATCACAAACCTCAATGTACTTTGTTGGGCTTTTCACAGGTCAACACAAAGATGAACCTTGAAATTCAAAGGTTGATGAAGCATAGATGTATAAAACGCCACATTTATAAAATAAAATCTTATTTTATTGATTTTTAAGACAATACCATTTACTTCTGTGTGATGGTGGGGAAGTAAAGTCACCATCCTTGATATTTTTTTAGTTTAAGAATGTTTATCAGGCTCTTATATTTCCTGATTGTTCTGAAAACATAAGATATTTGCTTTAGGAGTGCTTAAAAAGTGATTTAATTTAACATCGTGAAAGCTGTAAGATCTCTTGAATTTTAAAAAAGGTTAATTTACTTATAAAAACAACCTGCATCTCTTGTCAGTGCCTGCAAGCCGCAGTGAGTTTCATCGCATCCAGCAGCAGCTGGAGTCTGAGAAGTTCCCACCTCTCTTCCCCAACGGCCCTCCTCGGGCGTTCCACACTCTGAACCGGGAGGAGCAGGCCAAACACGAGAAGAAACGCCTGGCAGGTAGGGTCTGCTGGGGGCTCACTTGAGGTAAACTTTGGTTTTAAGAAGCATTGATACCTGAAGTCTGCTTTTGTATCAGATTATTGCAAGAAGGCCTACAAGAAGACTCACGTCACGCGGCTTGAGGAGCGAGTTACCACCATCTGTCAGAGAGAAAACTCCTTCTACGTCGACACAGTCAGAGCTTTCAGGGATCGGCGTTATGAATTCAAAGGACTTCACAAAGTATGTCCTGTGTTTTAAAAGATAAATAAATAAAGCTTTTGTTGTTAATTAGTATTGTTTACTAAAACTTGTCCTTTTCTTTCACTACAGGTGTGGAAGAAGAAGCTGTCAACAGCTCAGGACAATGGAGATGCTGCTGAGGTGAAGCGCTGCAAAAACATGGAAATCCTGTACGAGTCTCTTCAGCTGGCCCATAAATGTATTCTCAACTCTTTCTACGGCTATGTCATGAGAAAAGGGTAGGCAAGCAGTTAAACATCCACTTCTGCGACTATGAGCTGTGATTTTGCTGCTGCAGCTTGAGGCAGCAGCAAAATGCTGTCTCCGCCTGATGCTGTCTCTGTCTCAGGGCGCGCTGGTACTCCATGGAGATGGCTGGCATCGTGTGCTTCACTGGAGCTAACATCATAACTCAGGCCAGAGAACTTATCGAACAAATAGGGTGAGTGATTTGTGTAAAACATGATCCTGCAGATTTTCTGCTAAAGTGCGGCGTACATCGAGATCGAAAAAATGTGATGTGCAGAAAAAAACAAAATGCATAAAATTATTCAATCACATGTTTCCTCCCACAATCACATGTACATCCTAATCAATGTAGAACTACGAAATGAGGAAATACCAGAAATTAATTAATAAATGTGGCCTCAATGAACAGCAAAGGTCTGTAGACTGGCATAATACCTGCCAGTCTACAGACCTTTCTGCTCCATCCTGGTTGAATTACAAAAATTTGCCACTGATTATAGTTTGAGTTTGCAAAACTATAAAATCTTTAAAATGATCTATTTTGTTTGACAGTAGTCACTAAAAATATCTACTTTTTGCACGTTTATCTTGTAATATAAGAACTTTATTATGTTTTTTAAAGAATTACATGGGTTTGTCTGAAAGTAGCTGTTGAAAAATGCTCATTGTCGCTATTTTTCTCATTTTGTGTGCAACCTAGGAGGCCTCTGGAGCTGGACACTGACGGAATCTGGTGTGTCCTCCCTAACACCTTCCCTGAGAACTTTGTGGTAAAAACCAGCAATGATAAAAAACCTAAAGTGACCATCTCTTACCCGGGGGCCATGCTCAACATCCTGGTGAAGGAGGGATTCACTAATGATCAGTACCATGAGCTGGTCGACCCAACTGCGCTCACTTACAACACCCGGTCAGAGAACAGCATCTTCTTCGAGGTGGATGGACCGTATCTGGCAATGATTCTGCCCGCCTCCAAAGAGGAAGGAAAGAAGCTGAAGAAGAGGTAAGCTAACATCATTTTTGGGTTTATTTTCTTCTTTGAAATTTAATTTGCTTTGTTAAAGGCTCCCCCGCTTCTTGCTTAGGTATGCCGTGTTTAACGAGGACGGCTCATTGGCTGAGCTCAAAGGCTTTGAAGTGAAGAGGAGAGGAGAGCTTCAGCTCATTAAGATTTTTCAGTCATCTGTGTTTGAGGCATTCCTCAAAGGCACCACTCTGGAGGAGGTCTACGCGTCAGTGGCCAAGGTGGCCGACTACTGGCTGGACGTGCTTTACAGCAAGGTGGATGCATGCAGTCAAGCGGTTTGGATCAGGGTAGATCAGGATCATGTTGACGTCACTATTTTTCTCTGCAGGCCGCCAACATGCCAGATGCAGAGCTGTTTGACCTGATCTCAGAGAACCGCTCGATGTCCAAGAAGCTGGAAGAATACGGCGAGCAGAAGTCCACATCCATCAGCACGGCCAAGAGGCTGGCCGAATTCCTGGGAGACCAGATGGTGAAAGATGCTGGTCTGAGCTGTCGCTACGTCATCTCCCGGAAACCAGAGGGTTCCCCAGTCACAGAAAGGTGGGGAAGGAACGCAGGCGCTTTGTTCATGACACCATGCAGAAGTAACATCATCATGAAATACCCAAGAGTGTCTGAATACAGTATGATTTTAGTTTATAGTACCTAGAATATGGAGAAACGCACCTTTATCAGGATTTATTTGTTATAAGGTTATCAGGTTTGATTTGTTTGCAAAAGTATTCATATCCTTTAATCTGTTGTTACATACTGCTGTAAGATTTTGAATATTTTGTTCTGTCACTAAATGTATTTTCCTTCACCACAAAAAGTGAAAAACTGTTTTTTTAAAACTTCCTGCCGATGACAGTCTGTTCTCCCAAAGGTCAAACATCTGAGCATTTCCACATTTCCCCTTCAGGGCCATTCCTCTGGCCATCTTCCAGGCTGAGCCCAGCGTGAAGAAACATTTCCTCCGGAAGTGGCTGAAGATGCCCAGCCTGCTTGACTTGGACATCCGCTCTGTGAGTCCTACAACCATTTTTCATTAAAAGCCTAAAATTTCCCTCAGTTTCTTGTCTAAGTTCTGCTCGTTGACATTTAATATTTTATGTACTCATTTCCAGATCCTCGATTGGAGTTATTACATCGAGAGGTTGGGTAGTGCAATCCAAAAAATTATCACCATCCCTGCAGCGCTGCAGCAAGTAAGTCATTTTTCCGAAATGAACAACTCATTAAACGTCTTAAATTTATCCAAAGATCAATTTTAATGACCTTTGTTTATTACAAGGTGAAGAATCCAGTTCCCAGAGTTAGGCATCCTGACTGGCTCCACAAGAAACTCCTGGAGAAAAACGACATCTACAAGCAAAAGAAAATCAGCGAACTGTTCACGAGTGAGGGCAAGAGACAGGTAGATTCAGCAAGATGCTTCAGAACCTTTAAACACAAACAGTTTAATCTGGGTAAAAATTATGTGCACGTTTCTCCACAAATTTTTTTCCACCTCTCTCACAGATTGCCCATCAGCCCCTGGAGGCTGGCCAAGCTGCAGACATGGAGGACTTTGGGGCAGCACCACGACCCCTGCAGCCCGCTATCCTCATCAGCACAAAGCGGAAGCGGGCTTCGCAAGGAGAGGACAGCCAGGTGGAGTCCCAAGATATGGAGCTCACACAGTCCTGGAGGGAAATCCTGGGACCTCCACCTCCAATGGGAAAAACACGGGTAGGACACCTAGAATTTATCGTCTGTTCATTTTCAATGGAACAGCTTTAATTTTTCCTACTTTCGTCTAATTTGTGTCTGCTTTTTGCTTCTTCTTTTATTAACAACCCAGGAGGAGCGACTGGTGTGGCTGCGCTATCACAAGAAAAAGTGGGAGCTGCAGCTGAGGCAAAGGAAGGAGAAGAAAAAGAGAAGGAAGCTGCTGGATGGAGAACCACAACCGGTCGGAGGAGGAGTCATTAGAGGTGGCCCTACCACCGGGCTGGGAAGCTTCCTGCGGCGGACAGCGCGCAGCATCCTCGACATGCCGTGGCAGATTGTGCAGGTGGAGAAAAATCACCGTTTCTCACCGTCTTAAATTTACTCTTGGACACATTTGGTGATGTCACATTGCAAATAAACATGAAAATTTACAGCTTTTTATGCTTTGTGCCTGTTAATCCCTTGCAAAGAACAGTCATTTTATTGACATTATTACTAAACGTAAGATGATGTATGTCAGATTGCAGAGACCAACCACCCTGGTCTGTATAAGCTGTGGGCTGTGATTGGAAACGATCTTCACTGCATGAAGCTCAACATCCCTCGCGTCTTCTACGTCAACCAGAAAGTTCCAAAACAGGACGAAGGAGGAGTCGCGTACAGGAAGGTTTGCATTATCACATGTTTTAGTTATTTCTAGATGCTGCAAAAAAAGATTAAAAAAATAATAAAAAAAACCGGGTTACAATATGAAGATCAGTTAGAAAATCATCTGCATCTTTAGGTGAACCGCATGCTGCCTCGCTCCAACATTGTGTACTACCTGTATGAGTACTCGGTGCCAGAGGACATGTATCAGAACCACATCAATGAGATCAACGCTGACCTCTCTGCACCGGACATTGAAGGAGTCTATGAAACACAGGTTCCTTGTTCATGTGGTTCTCTACACGCTTTAAAGTCTCCTTCCTCCGAAACTGCAAATTCATGCTGATTTTTCTATGAAACCACAACGTAACACAGATTCTGCTCCTCATCTTCATTTCAGGTCCCCCTGCTGTTTCGTGCGCTGGTGCAACTGGGATGTGTGTGTATGGTAAACAAGCACATTGTGAGGGATCTGGCTGGCAGGGAGACTGACTCCTTCGATCTGGAGCATCTGGAGATGAGATCTCTGGCCCAGTTCAGCTACCTGGAACCTGGTAGGTTCTGTTTGAAGATACCACCAAATGTTAAAGTGATGTTTGGTGAAGGGGGGTGTGTGAGTTTTTAGATGTTAATAACCCCTGGATCACTAGCAGGATTTTGCAGAGAACATAATGTTTTCTTTTTTTATTTTGCCTATTAATTTATGTGATTTATACGGCAGATTGTATAATCTTGTTTTATTTTTAAACTAATTGCCAGTTTTATTCATCACTGTTGTGTTTGTGTTGCTCTCAGGAAGCGTTCGCCACATCTACCTGTACCATCACAGCCAAGGCCAGAAGGCCCTGTTTGGCCTCTTCATCCCCTCTCAGCGCAAAGCCAGCGTCTTCATCCTGGACACAGTAAGAACTTTATTTTTCCAGTTTTCACACAAATCTGAAAGTTTCTAAAAGAGCACATCAGCTGCAGATTGATGATTTTTTTTATTTTTTTTACCTCAGTTATTATTTTACTTTTACTTTCACTGCTAACACTCCAATTCATTGCTCTTGGTTACATTTAGTAAAGTCTTATGTTTTTTTTTTTTGTTGTTTTTTTTTGCAAATTTGTGATTTCAGGTCAGAAGTAACCAGATGCCCAACCTGAGTAACGTCTACACAGCTGAGCGCACCGCCCTCCTGGAGAAGACTTCAGAGGAGCTTCTGCCTCCAGAAAAACACACCTTCGAGGTTCGAGCTGAAAATGACATCAAGGCCGTCTCCCGAGCTTTGCAGCGCATACTGCTGAACTACAAGGTAAAATGTACTTATAATACGTTAATAAAACTAGGTGTTTTATTAATGTATTATTTTAGGCTCAGTGCTGAAATCAAAAACATTCTAGCCATCTCAAATATAAGAATTTCACAAATTCAAATTCTGTCTTCAAGTGTTCAGTGTTTCAAAAGTCACCCTGAGTTTTGCAAAGCTAAACTCTGTAACAGCATAACTGTTTTCGTCTCTTTATTTAATAAGAAAAATCTAAAAAACTCGTACCAGAGGTGGTGACTCAAACTTGAGTCACAATAAGAAAAAAGTGTAGACTTGTGCCATACAGATGTGAGACTTGAATCTTGTTGAAAATCTTTATGTCACTAGTAGTGATAGAAAGCTGACATGTGAGCTACAGACAAAAATATTCACTATTTGTTTCTGGATTTACTGGTTTTTCAAAGTAAAAGTGTTGTCTATGAGATGGTATTTATTTCGGTATAAATTTAAAGATCCAATAAGATCCTTTCACAAAGCACTATTTTCCTTCAGAGTTGCAGAAATTCATGAATTGATTGAAACAATTTCTCATCAAAAGAAAGCCATCAGATAATATTGGGAAACTGTTCTAAGAGACTTTAACTTAGACTTTCACATGGAAAACATTTTATTTCTGTCTAGTACTTCAGCAACTCTGAATCTATTTTCTTTCCTGGAACATGTCATCCATCCCAATCAGAAGCTGAAACATTTAGCTGTTCATTAATATGTTGATGTTAAGGGATTTACGGGTTTCTTTGTGTGGTTTTTCCAGGACGAGCGACGGGGACCCACCCTCATTGCTGTGCAGTCTAACTGGGAACTGCAGCGACTGGCAGCAGGGATGCCTGTTCTTGAGGAGTTCCCAGTGGTTCCAGTACAGTTGTGGACGAGATCAACTACAATGTGCTGGACTGGCAGCGGCACGGAGCCCGGCGTATGATCCGCCATTACCTCAACCTGGACAGCTGCCTGTCACAGGCTTTTGACATGGCCAGGTATTAATAATTCAAACTGTTTCACAGTTTATTTCATGTTACTCTTGCACACTTTGTAGATAATGAAATAATGGCTCCTGGGTTTAGATACTACCACCTTCCTGTGGGGAACCTGCCTCAGGATGTGTCGATCTTCGGCTCAGACTTGTTCCTAGCGAGACATCTGCGGAAACACAACCACCTGCTGTGGCTTTCTCCCACATCGAGACCAGACCTTGGAGGAAAAGAGGCTGACGACAGTCGTTTGGTCATGGAAAACGATGAGAAAGGTTCTGTAGAGATAAACTCTCAGGGATGTTACTCTACAGGTACACAAACATCCGCGCTTTCACAGAAATGGACGGGAATGCTTTTAAGCCTTTTATTTCTGCTAATTTTTTGTCTATTTGCTTCTTTCCACCAGCTTGTGTGGAGTTGGACCTGCAGAGCCTGGCAGTGAACACAATCCTCCAGTCGCAACACGTCAACGACATGGAGGGCGGAGCCAGTCTGGGTGTCAGTTTTGATGTGATCCAGCAGGCCTCACTGGAGGACATGATGTCAGGAAACCAGGGCGCCAGCGCTCTCGCTAGCTACGACGAGACGGCGCTCTGCTCCAACACGTTTAGGTGCGTAAACATCTGGGATGTGGTCTGAGTCAGGGCGGCAAAATTTCAAGTTGTTTTCCCTCACTGTGGTCTTCATGTTTTCTGTGCAGGATCTTAAAGAGCATGGTGGTCGGGTGGGTGAGGGAGATCACACAGTACCACAACGTGTATGCAGACAACCAGGTGATGCATTTCTACCGCTGGCTGCGCTCTCCGAGTTCTCTGCTCTACGACCCGGCGCTGCATCGCACCCTGCACAACATGATGAAGAAGGTGTTCCTGCAGTAAGTCTCACGGCAGTTTTGCCACCTAATGAGACATTAATTTGGTCTCAAATTATGAAAACAAATCCCAGACATATCTGTCTATTTTACTTAAAATTTCAACATCATCATAATAACAATGATCAAAAAGCAGGCTTTACAGTTCAAAAGATGTCTAAAATATTTGCTCAACCTTATTTATGTATACTTTCATGTCGTTTTATTGACTAATATAGTCCTACATGTTGTCATTTATATTCTATGTTAATTTAATCCTTATTGGTTTGGTGCATCATGCAAATGGCAGAGGTTTCTAGTCTGTCATTGGACAACACAGAGTCAAAACAAGGCAGCTAACTGTGCACACACTCATTCATATGAGGGCAATTAAGAGAAGCTAATAAAGTTTAAATGTATGTTTTTGGAAAACGGGAAGAAACCAACAGGCACCTCCATAAACCTCCATAATCAATCTAGTAACTGTCCCTGCCAGCCGGCATTAGTACAACTCCCTGTGAAATACTCATGAACATTTAGGCAGGGAATTTAAAGAAGAAACATATTAAACATAATAAAAATATGCCATTATAAATGTGTTATTTGGGTTCTTCTGTCCTTTTTTGTGCTTTTAATCTTCATCCTTGTCTTTCTGCTGTCAGGCTGGTTGCAGAGTTCAAACGTCTGGGATCAACTGTGCTGTACGGGAACTTCAACAGGATCATCTTGTGCACAAAGAAACGAAGGATAGACGATGCTATTGCCTATGTGGAATATATCACCAAAAGGTCAGACATTAATTTAATGGGTTTTTACAGTATATTAATATTATAGGTGAAAAAAGCCCCTTGCAAATGTTTATATCCATTGTACAGGCTTAAGTCAGTTTGTGTAGAAAGCATCTTATGACTAAAGCCGGGCCGTTCTAACATATAATTATGGTTTGTTTGGAACCATTTCATTGTAGCTGTGTGCATCTATTATTATCATTGTGTTATTGTCATTGTGTTTGTCTTTTTCAGCCTTTAAGGAGAATTTTTTCCAGAAATACTCTTGTTTAGCGCCAACTAAACAAGAGCGTTATCTCAGTGGAGTAAACAATTGTTTGATACATTTCTAGATGTATAAATTGGGTCGGATTTGGATAAAAAGCAATATCACATTTAAAAACCAATAAGCAGTTTTGTGGTTTAAAGGAAGTTAAAAATAATTTCTGTAATTCAAAAGAGAAGAATTCAGTTCAGATTGTATCAAATTATTAACTTGAATCATTCACTCCTCAGTGAATATGAGGGAAGAAGAAGAAGAGTTGCTTGCTCATTAGCTTTGCAGTTATGCTTTGCACACTGAGCGACGATGGAAAGAAAAACTCTCCTTTAACCGGAAGAAACCTCTTAATACTCAGTTGTAATATTTTATCAATAACTAAAAGTGCAAAAACATATTTAAAGGTTGGATATTTTTGTTTCTTAATCTCTGTCTTTAATCGATGGAAATCCTTGTCAATCTGCTTCTCTTCTAGCATACATTCAAGAGAAATCTTCCACTCTCTGTCCATCTCCTTCTCACGTTGTTGGGAGTTCCTGTTGTGGATGAACCCGTCTAACTATGGCGGTGTGAAGGGAAAACTGCCTTCCAGCGTCTTGTACAGAGAGGTGAGATATCCACGTAACTTTGTTTTATTGTAATTCAGACCTTCTGATACTTTCATGAAACCTTTTATGAAATTAATTTAACTTCTTGTCCTGTTAAGAAGTTAACAGGAAAGGGGAATTAATGAGTTAGATTCTTTTTCTTTCCATAGCCATTAATGTTCTGTACTCAGGAAAGTCTTCCAAGTGTCTTAAACATCACACGTTCAAATAACTTAAATGAAAAAATTGTCAATTAAACACTATATGAATATATATAAGCCACTCCAAGTATAAAATTCATGGACATATTCATTAAAAGTGTAGTGTTAAAGTCTAAACCCGCAAAAATAAAAGATGGTGAAGGAGCAAGAAGACTGGCAAGACCCAAAGATAGCTCTCCATCATCAATGTTTAGTTGATCTCCATGTGTAGAAAATACTGTGCCCTGTAAAATAGCTTCATTTTAAAAAACTATCCTAGCTAACTATGAGTCTTCTTTCCGTGACAACTTCCACAACAAAGAGTGTTGCTGTTTGTTCACTGATCGGAAGAAAATTAGAGTTTTGAGTTTGGTCACTGTTTTTTACAACAGCAAGGTTTTGCACTTCGTAAGCTTAAAGGTCATGATCTTTGACATGGTTAATAACGATGTGTTGTTTTTTATATATAAATTTTTAGGAAGGAACCAAGCAGAAGAAAAGAAAACAAGGAGAGGAAGATGAAGAGGGCAGTGAAGATGAAGATGAGGACGATGCCGAGGAAGATGATGGCGATGCAGAGACTGACGAGGTTGAAGAGCTGATTGAGAGCAACTGGAATGTCATGCATTATCTCCCCCAAACAGCCTCCTGTCAGAAATACTTCCTCATGATTGTGTCTGGTAAAACGAAAACAAACATCTACACATATAAACAACTATTAATCCATTTTAGTAATTCTCCCTTCCCATCCCAGCCTACATAGCTGCAGTTTACCACAGCATGAAAGAGGAGCTGAGACGTAATGCTCCTGGAGCAACGCCAGTCAAGAGGCGCGCAGGCAGCCAGGCTTCCCAGCAGGCAGTCGGGGACTTGAGTGCGCTTCCTGGTAAGAGTCTGTTCAGGAGGCAGCTTCAGTTACTAAAGACTTGATTAATTTCTCAAGATGCCTCTTATACTCATTTCCTTTCCTTCAGGAATGATCTCCTTCTCCCAGGAGTACGTGGCCAGCGAGCTGACGCAGAACATTTTCACCATCACCCAGAAGATCCAGAAAAAGGTGACTGGGACCAGGAATGTCACCCAGACCTCAGAGATGTTTCCTGTCCTGCCCGGCTCACACCTGCCGCTCAACAATCCGGCGCTGGAGTTCGTCAAATACGTCTGTCAGGTAGGCTGAGTACCATAATAATTAGAAATACAACCGATGACCCATTTATTGACCTTTTTCTCTGTCTTTTACATCTTCAGGTTCTTTCGCTTGATGCCAACATCGTGAATCAGGTGAACAAACTAAAGAGAGACCTCCTGCGTCTTGTGGATGTCGGAGAGTTTTCGGAGGAGGCCCAGTTTCGTGACCCCTGTAACTCCTATATACTGCCAGAAGTCATCTGTCACCACTGCAACTTCTGTCGGGACCTCGACCTCTGCAAGGACCCGACTGTGGCACAGGTACGTAGTGCTTGTTATCACAATTATAGATTTGTAACAACGTTTACAGCTGGGGAGACTAATATCTTAAAAACTTTGTTCTGATCTTAGGATGGGTCGGTCTTACCTCAATGGTTTTGCTCAAATTGCCAAATGCAATATGAAACTGAGTCTATTGAGACGGCCCTGGTGGATGCTCTGCAGAAGAAACTTATGAGCTTCACTCTGCAGGATCTGGTGAGTAAAACATATCAAATCAAGCAGCATCAGCTCAACTCCGACTAGGCCTTTATTTATTTTTTTATTTATTTTTTTAATAAAACTCTAGTTTTATGTTATGTCTGGAGCCCCATTAGTAGCTGTTTTTCTTCTTTTTTATGATTATATTCTTGGTAATATAATTCCTTTATAATCAGTTTGAATAAAAGGTTACTCTGGGAACAGATAAAGTCTGTCTAATCCAGCTTTCAATGAAAGTAGATTTAGGATCTGTATTTTGACTTCTTCAAGGTTTGGATAAATGTGGAAAAAGGAAGTGGAGCATGGAAAAAATATTAGTATTTCCAAACTGTGTTTTCTTCACCATGATGTTAATGTTATATCCATCTATTAGTTTATCTGTTTCTCTGTTCATCCATCCCTTAATCACTTATTCGTCCATGACTAGTTTGTCCATCAGTCATCTGTTTGCCCATTTTTTCATCTATCTCTCCATTTGTGTATCCTTCCATCCTTCCATTATTTATCCATTTGTACCATTTTCCAGCCACTCAGGCGTCTTTTTCTCCTTTCCTCCACTCTTGCAATCCTCTGTTCGGCTACCTATTCATCTGTCCGTCATCTGTTTGCTTTATCTATTTATCTGTTTGTTTATTATCCACACTCTCTTCCTCGCTGTCTGGTCTGAATATGTTTCATAAATTTCTGCTGCTCTTTCCTCTGCTTGTCCTTTGGCTTAAAATGGTTTGAAAACTCTCGAAATAAGAGACTGGAAAAGTGTGGCCCTTTGACATAAAAACTGCTTCGGGACCTGTTGTTACATACCATGTTAGAATCAAAGTACTCGTGCTCCCCGAACTGTTGAGCCAGTAAAGCGTCTGTGTGTTTGACTCATTTCTCACTTGAATCGTTTTAACAACATAAATGTGATTTTTTTTAGGTCTGCACCAAATGCAAAGGGGTGAAAGAAGCCAACATGCCCCTTTACTGTGCGTGTGCCGGAAACTTTGACCTGACCTTCTCAGCCAAGGTTTCCGATCTCAGACGTGTTTAACAATTTGAATCAGTTCTGAAGTGTATGATGAGTCCTATTGATGCTGATCTTTTTCCTTTTAAAGAGCTTCTGCGAGCAGACCGCAGTGTTTCGAAACATCGCTTCCCACTACAACATGAGATATCTGGAGGAGACCATCGACTGGCTGCTTGAGATGAGCCCTCAGATCAGCCAGAGCAGGCACTGAAACAGGACAGAGTGACGACTCCTGTTTAACACTGAGAGCTGGAACCAGTGCTGCTCAGCAGCTGTCAAATCAGGTTTTGTGATTATTGATCCAAAAATCAATAATCACAAGGACTATTTGCTAGCAAGGAGAAACAGGTGGAGTGTAAATATGGTTAAATTCTTATCTATTTTCCATTTGAATTTATATATTTGTATGAATTGTCAGAAAATAAATGATACTTGAATGTTTTAATTGTTTGTGCTGTTTCTCTGCTTCATAATTGAGTTCCAAAAATGAGGAGCTCATAATCTTTCCAACACCCTCTGCCTGCTGTGTTAACTGTTGTATTTTTACTTTCACTTTCCTTTTTTGTTTTTTTTTTTCTTTTAAGACTTCTACACTCTAACCACTCAAAACTCTACCTTGAAGATGCCCTGAAAAATATTACCCGGTTTATTCATTACTACCTTGGTAATTTGTTTTCACCCTGGAAATGCAGTGGGAACAATTCTGACACTAATCTGCCCCCTGAAAAAGGGACGCCCACCTTTTGATGCTAAATGAGCAAAAACAAGAGATTTGAAATTGAAAATCTGTAGGGAAAATAGTCTTAATTCTATAATAAGAGAATCTAAATCACAGTCATGTTTTTATTCACTGGAAGGAACAACATGTGATTATTGATATGCTGTCGGTGAGGATAATGATGGTTTTAACCCACACACTTAGATTTAACAGCTGAGTCACTTTGCTGAAGGCTGTCTCCAATTCACATAATCACATTTAAGACAATAAGCTGAGTCAAAATTAGATTGTTTCCTCAGAGGATCTTCTTGACACCTGCACTCGTAAAATGAGGCATAAGGAAGCTCATCTGCGTTACATCATTGGATTTTGATTCTTTGCTCCAATTTATGTCAAATTTATACTCAGTTTGAGATTAAATTAACTTTAAATGTCTTACTTTGTACATTATAACTACATAGTTCAAACCAGCATGTGGTTACCATTATTACATGGTTCATGGCGGATATTGATCGAGAAGCCCTGGTTCTCGAGTCTTGTTTCACCACTGACATTTGTTCTGCTCTTCTGAGTGCAGATGGATTCAGTTTCCAACAATCTAGTTAAAATCATTTTGTGGGAAATGTAAACTTAATTTGATTATTGGTTTCAGCTGTCTTCACGTGGCTGCTCACACTTTCCTGTTGTATTTTGTTGTCCAGCACAGTTTTCAACTCTGTTCCATTTGTTACTCAGGGTAAAAGATGACATAAAGTGAAATACATAATAAAGTCAACATAAAGTAATAAAATCAGATTTTAAAGAACAGAAGTGTTCATCATATATGCTCATGTCTGAACAATGAGTTTTGAAAATATTTATTTCTTAAACATTGGACTGAATGATTGAGATACAAGGGAACAGTTTCCATTGTTTGCTCATTGTTTCTAGTCTATTTTGCTACTTTGAAAGTATCATTATTCTGAGAAAAAAGTCTCTACAGATGAATATACTTGTTTGCTGAAGGCAAAGGAAGGCAGGTTTTATTCAGGTGGTGAACAGATGAAAGTTCAGTAAGGCGTGAGTTGATCTGTGCACTCGTCATGCTGAAGTAGTTTTACTGAGAGCCACACTGAGAGTCTCAGAGAAGTATAAGATCATCAGGATGTGGTCCTCTTCTTAATACAGTCGCCTCCAAACGTTTTCATATGGTTTAAACCTTTGCAAGTTTGTCACGTTACAGTCACAAAGCTGAATGTACTTTATTCAGATGTGAGATGAAAAACCAACATTGGCTTTTGTAGCTAATCGTGAAGTGGAAGGAAAATAATACAAAGTGTTCAATCTTTTTCTTAAAAAACAAAATCTGGCAAGGATGTTTGTTATGCTGGTCCCTTTAAACTAAGATAAAATCTACTCATCCGAGAGGAGATCTTATTAATAGGTATTAATGTGTGCAATTTAATCTCAGTGTTAATCCAGCTGTTCTGGGAAGGCCTCAGAGGTTTATTAGAGAACAACCAGTGTCATGAAAACCAAGGCACACAGAGGACAGGTTAGAAATGAAGTTACAGAACAGTTTAAAGCAGCTAGAAAACTTTATTCCAACCTGTGAGCTTTTCATGGAACACTGTTCAATCAATCTAAAACATGATTGATTGAACATCCAAAGTTTACCACCAGCCAGGTAGCAGAGACAGCAAACAGATGAAAACATGTCCTCTGGTCAGATAAGACCAGTACTGAACGTTTTGTATGACATGCAAAGTGCTGTGTGGTGTTGAGACAAACTTCTAAACACACCATCATCCTGACTGCTGAAACATTAGCAATGACAGCATCATTTTGTAGAGATGATTTTCTTCAGCAGGGACGGAGGAGCTGGTCTAAGTTGAAGGGACAATGGATGGAGATAGATAGATATAGTGCGGTTATAAACTGTGGCAGAGTTCCCCCTTCTAGCAGGACAACAACCATAAACAAACAGCAGGTTTGCACATGTAAGTCTCTACATGTGCAAACCTGGTAGAGTTGCCAAGTATGAACTCAAAAAGTGAAAATGCAAATGCATGCCACGCTTTCTAAATATAAAGAATGTATAAAACAGAAATCAAGTATTATTATTCCACTTCACACTCTATGCTGGTCTATCTATGAAATCCTACTAAAATATATAAGAGTTTGTGGTTGTAATGTCACAAAGGGACCACAGGTTTAGTGAGTATTAATGCTTTGCTATTCTATCTGTGAGTTTCTGTAGACACTTTAGCCACCAAACTAGGATGCTGTTGTTGCCGTGATAAGGTTGGAGAAAGAGAGTTTTAGCAAATTTGATCCATCAGAGAGGAACGCCGTCCGACAGGTCTGAATGGTTTGAGCCGTAGCTGCTGATGATGCTGAACTCAGTGCGAATGGTGTCTGTGGGTTCCTTGGTCACCTGCAAAGAACCACCAGATGCCACTGACATCACTCAGATGTATTTGGAAAATATTAATTTGCAATATTAATTTCAAAAGAGCCGTATTACAGGTTGTCATAAACGTTTCTGAAGTTGAACTGAGTTTATTGGGAGAACAAAGAAAAATTAATGAGGGTAATGAAACATCTTATAAAAATAAGTATCCAAGAATTAATTTATTTAGAATTAATTTATAGAATTATTAAGAATTCATTGCAGCTTTTTTTTTTTAGCTCATTTTGTGAAATATTAAGACTATCTAGTACATACAAATACTTACCTTTTTACTCACTTCATCAAATTTTCTCTCACTGTAGACTTCATTTTTGTCAATAAATGTAAGCATGATCCAGTCACAGATAATACTGCACTGTAGAGAAATGAAAGAAAATGAAAACACAAATAACATAGTGGCAGCAGTTGTAATTTTCATATTTGTGTTCATTTCCAAGACAAGAAATATGCACAAATATTTAAACAAAATTCACCTAAAGGAATCAAGTCTTTGATACATTAATTAAATGTGAAATAAAGTAATATATTTACAATTAATATTAGAATAAATTTTAGAAAATGTATCGATCCAATTTTAGCAAAAAATATATGTATATTTAATTTAAATCTGTAATGTAAATGAAATCTTGGTTTCTGACCGCACTTACAATCCCAACAGAGGTCAAAGCTGTCACTGTGCTGATGATGGTTGGAATGACACTAAATTTTCCAGCCTGTGCAGAAGTTTTGTAAGCAGTAATAAAATGGTTACGATCATAGCAAGAAGGGGGAAAATGGTAATATTTAAAGAAATGTCTGTTGTACCTGTCCGTGGACTATGATGTCCAGACGGATGCCGTAAGCCTTGATGAGGGTCCGAGACTCCACACCATTCTTATCATAATATTTGGCAAACCTGAGTAAAACATGTCCTTAAAAATAATTAAACTTATTCTTTGGCAAAGTTAAGATTATAACAATGAACCTGGTCAGTGAATAAGAAATTTTTGCAGACCTGTAGTAGTAACCAGAGTCGGCCAGATCCTTTCGAAGGTCAAGTCGTCGAAATGTGTAAGTAGGTTTACAGTGTGAAGGATCCAAATCAAGATTACAATCCCAGTTGATGAAAACGCCAATCACTCCCCCCTGACAGCAAAGAGAATGATTCTGTTACGTCACAAGATAGACGCCTTACTTCACTTTGTTTGCTGTTCTCTTCTTTTAGTGAGTTTACAAAAGAAACATGGACAAAAATGGAAGATTTAACAATTAAGAAAAAAAAAAGAAAGTGAAAAGATAAAATGCAACTATGTAAAAACCTACTATAAGAAAACAATATATAAAGTGGCTAAAATCAGTATGGAACATGTCAATGTTTTAGTCAATAAGTATATTTCCAAGATTTCTTCTGACATTAAATTTACACCAGATGTTAGCTGCACACCAGGAAATCGACATGTACAAAGAAACCAATGCAAATTAGTCCAGAAATAAAGTTATGGATAAAAGTGACTAATTACATTTGGAGAATTTTATTATATACTTTGTGAAAAAGCCTTTTTTTTTTTTTGTTACCATTTTTATGAATTAATCTAAAGCTATAAGCATTTAATAAACGACAGTGAACCTTTATAAGTTCAACCATTGACTAATTCTGAAGTGTCATCTCGTACTCACAGTCCTGCAGAGTTCAGTGAAATTCTCTCTTGCCTGATTGGCGATGTAACCCAAGCGAAAGTTTGGGCAGTAAGGCGCATTCTCCTCATGATAATGACACCTCTTGAGGTATTTTTTAGTTTTCATCCCTGGAGGACTTTCTACATTTACCCTGCAAGCAAAGAACATGTTTACAATAAATAAATGTGGCACAAATGTCCAGAGGCTTTAAGAATTTTTTTTTTTATCTGTTTGAAGGCTCTTTACCTCAATACTTTAAATTTGGGGAAGTGAATGGAGTTCCTGATGTACACTGTGAAATTGATGGCCTGCACTAAAGGTGGTTCCCTGTTGAATAACACAGAAAAATGCTCAATTTAGGGTACTTGATTTTGGGGGTAATTTTTGTCTTCTTTGCAGTGTTTACCCTATTTAACTCTATGAAAAGCTATGGGCCTTTAGTGAAGCATTTTCCATCTTGTTTGATCACCTGTATAAACCTGACTATCACATTAGATTTGGTACATAGTCTTTCAAAAGTAGTTGCACTCTGATGTTTTCCTCATTTTCACAAACAGGCTGTGTCTATTTACTAATGAGGTTATTTCTGAAATAAAAAAAACACTGCACTGGATTAATTTTGAGTAAACAAGCTGTATGTTAATCAACACTTTTGCATTTTTATTTATAAAAAAAACACTGGCATTTTTCTTTTTCTTACATGTGAATGCTATATATTCATTGTCTTGCTCTACAACAACAACAACAAAAAATCCCTAAAACATATTGAACTGTGTAACTGAGCCATGCAGATTACAGGTCCAATGCCTTACCGTACTACAGCAGACTCTTCAATAGGACACCAGGCCTTGATTTCACAAGTTTTGAAAGGGTGGTTGTGGTACTGAACACATCTGCCCGTCCTAATGCCTGTGTTTAAATTACAGTGGATGATGGGACAAATATGAGGCAACCAAGATGGTGACAGATGTAGTGAGAAGTCACAACATTACCATGACTATCAAAGTTTGGTAAGCCTGGAAGACAGTCAGAGTCTGTTGTACAGTTTGCGTTGTCAACATTGAAGTGCTGCAGAGAAAGAAAAAAATAAAAGCAGGATAAAATTGCAGCTGTAACCATTTCATATAGGCATATTTATTTTTGGCAAATGACCTCTCACCTCAGGGCAGGTACCATGCCTTTGATCGTAAGTGAATTCTCTTCTCAGTATTGTGCTGATTACGTCAACTCCCTATGAAGAAAAGTTAAAAATATCTAATACAGTAATCTGATATATAAAGTAGTTATTCTGTTTGACAGAATCAAAGGACATGATGCACCTCTGGGGGATGAGCGTACTCCACGTTGTCCAGGACATCATCACCATGCACTGCTTTTCCCTTAATAAGAGTGTAAACAGAGCTCTCTGGATGGGTCTCGCTCTGCTGGTACGCTTTCTGACTTATAAAAACATACCTTCATGGATGACAGAACAGATGGAGACAATGAAACATGTCCTGTGATGTCAGATTTTATTAAAGGTGTCAGGTTACTCAAGATCTGTTTAAGGCCCCTCAAAGTAAAGCCAAGAAATCAAGATGACGCCCTTAAAACTAAGACAACAAAGATACTTTATGGATTTTTGTATTTAAAAAGGTTTTGTTCACACTGGTCATTTATTTCAAATATTTAATTGAATTAAAACATATTGTCTGCTTCAAAAATAGGCAATTAGCTGGAACACTTTCAAAGCTTCAGATATTTTATTGCACTTTATTTTGTCTTTCATCCTTTCAAAAATACTGATTGAGATAGACCAGAAAATCCTTTGCTTGAAATGCTACTACTTCTAAGGAAAATAAACAAACATGCAGGCAACTTACCAGATGAAATAGGTTATCACTAGAAACTGAACAGCTCGGTAAATCACTCCAAGAGGTCTGTTCTTAATCACCATCATCTTAGGAGTCTCATAGTCCCAGAAACCATTAAAATACTCCTTTAGAAAGTCCCGGACCCCCATGACAGCTGTATATAATCCTTCACTCATTTTAAGAGATGAGCTTCTGGCTGGTTTTTGGACGATGTTTCTCCACCCCTCTACATTATTTGTTTTTCGCTCTATCTGATCCTGCTCCGTACCTGCTCGCATTTTCCTCAAGCATGAGAGGCATCAGTGGGAGTGGGAAAAGGGGCGGGGCTGGGTTTTTGTTGTTAGATTGTAATGTTTACATATGTATGATCCCTGTATAAGCTCTTGTGCTATTACAAATAAGATCAAACAAAAAATAAAAGGTCACAAAAAGATTTTTTTTTTTTTCATTATTTTTTATTTATTAAATTTAATTAATTTTGCCTTCATAAACCACCTCTTAGCAGTGCAAGGTTAACTCAACAAATTATCAGTATAAAGACTTTAAAAAATTACTGTAATTTTTTATACTGTCACGAAGATAAAAGTTTACACAATGGACACTGTCTAACCTCCACAAGCAAGTTTCAAATAGTAAAATTAACCATCATTGATATAATTTTGACCTAAGAAATGTTAACAATATACAGAAGATAGTTTAAGAGAGGGAAAAGTGACACACACACACACACACACACCACCCCCCCCCCCCCCACACACACACACACACATATATATATATATATATATATATGCTACAGTTATTTACGACCGTAATATTGCATTCAGGCGGTCAACAGTCAACCTCTGGGTCCTGCTGCTTACGTTTCTGTGCGACTCCTTGCGGACGTCTGACAACACGTGTCGCAGCAGCGGCCGCACAGCTTCCATCTGCTAGCTTGTTATTTGTATCCGTAAATAAGATTTTCTTCCAGTGCTGTGGAGCGACAGCTCGTCTGTAAATGGGGGGTCTTCAGAAGAAAAAGGTAAACGTTTCTGCCAGACTCAATAACGCTAAAATGAACAACTATCGGGGTAGCTAGCTAGCAGGGCTAGCTAAAGTTTGTTTTCAGAATCACAAACCGTCGACTAGTCCGAGTTGTATACGAACGTAAAGTTTCTCTTGAGTCTGATCAGGAGCATACGGATTAAATGTGTAAAATATTACTTGATATTGTTTTGTAGTATGAGCGGGGCTCTGCCACCAACTACATCACCAGGAACAGAGCACGAAAGAAGCTCATGCTCAGCCTCCCTGACTTCAGGTAAGTGATGTTCAACATGTTCTTTAACACGGATACAGAGCAGTGACACGATCCCTTCTGTTTTTAACTGTACACACCACTTAATTGTATTAGTTGAATAAAAAGGTGAAAATATCAGAGCTGCAACTGTCTTTCATGAGCTCCACAACTTATTATCTGAATTGAGATACATACTTTCGTGCTGAACAGAGACTTATTTTGATTGAAAAACAATAAAAAAGGCATTAGACATTCTTTTTCACCCAATAAACTGACTGAAATCAACAAATGAATTGAAGTCAGTTGACATTGATAAATTCAACAACCATCCACTGGTGGTAAAGTTAACTTTTTATTTAATTATCTCTCATTTTGCTTTGTCAAGCCCTCTTAACTATAAAGACTGATGACTGAAATGTTACCTAGCTGTAAACCATTTTTTGTTCCTTTATTACATTTTAGATGTGTACATAGAGTTCATAAACCTCTCTTAATATATATTTTTAAAATTCCTTCCCACTGAATTTTAGGCGGCTGTGCATTCTTAAAGGAATTTATCCTCATGAGCCAAAACACAAGAAGAAGGTGAACAAAGGCTCTACTGCTCCAAGGACCTTCTACCTGCTTAAAGACATCCGGTTTCTACTGCATGAGCCAATTGTGTCCAAGTTCAGAGCGTACAAGGTATTTAAATGAAGTTCAAGTTTTCAATAAGCCTCAAGCTAAAAATATGACATATTTAATAGGGTTTGATTAGGTGTCATTAATTTTATTTTTCTAACAACTGTATTTATCAAGAAAAAAAATACTTCACATTTGAAAACATTTTTAGTGTTCTGCTTGTCTTTGAGAGTCTTACATTAGGCAGTGATTATTTAACAGTAGTTTTCAGTAACTGTATTGAATTGAAAACGCCCTCACAACACTGCAAATTTACTCTCAAAGTGTTTTTTTTTTCCAACAGATCTTTGTGCGTAAACTAAGGAGGGCTTATGGAAAAACAGAGTGGTCTGCTGTTGAAAGACTGAAAGAGAACAAGCCGACCTACAAATTGGACCACATTGTGAAAGAAAGGTAAGAAAGTTATTCTCCATACTTGTCGTGGTGGGATAAAGCAGGTTAGATCTGAGGTGTCAGTTTTAAGAAAAAGGACAAAAAAGAAGATGGCTTACAAAAGTTTTAGCAAACAGAAAACGGTTATTTTGTTTAGACTGGAGAGCTATGAGCCATCCAACATGCTTCATTTTTACTTGCAGGGGCTCAGTTTTGAGTTGCTGTCTTTCCATTTGTAAACAAACTGCATTTAGCTGAAGGTATAAAATGTTGTCTCATCAGTTTAGAGGACATTTTGCCATATTTCTTCTCCCCATTCTCTGACTTACACTTACTCTGCCTTATTTATGTAAATAAATAATTCTTCCAAGTAGATCAGTTCCAACCAATCTTGCAAGACTTTGTCTCTGGTCCTCAACTTTGGCTTCATTCTTTTGCACTGCTTTAAAAAGTCTTGATTGACTCATCATTAAACTCTTCCTGGTTTGAGATTTTTGTCTGGGCCAATTTATGTTTTATCTTTTGCAACACCTGTTAGCTGCTCGTGATTTATTAAGTGGACAAATATAAATTATTTATAGTTATGAAAACATTATTTTCCAAACCTGCAAAATATGTTTTCACTGTGCTATTTTTCTTGAAAGTTAAACAATTTGCACATGCACCTCCATATGCAAATTTCTTCCATATAACATGTGGCTTATATTATTACAGTTATTCAATTTTATATATATTAGCAAACGTGGGCCCTGAATAACTAACTCTCGTCAGCAGATGGCAGAGTTGTACCTTCATGATTAAAGGTCCTCTTTAACCATGAGCAACAATTTTATAGGTGTTTGCAATTTTATGTTTTAGGTCATTTATCATTTAGTGATACTTGGCTAGTGATAGTTCCAGATATCATTCAGTTTTGATCAAAATCTGCCTGCTGTAAAGCTAAAGACACAGACTGTTTAATTTTCTGGCATTAAGAATCCAGATCTGCAAAAGAAGAGCTTATAAAGTTTGGGTTGTTGTAACCAGAACCTGGGACAAATCTGTGGAGTCACTTAAGAAGTTCTGTTGACAAGACTTGTTCCACCAAGCTGAGAGATTTGGAAACATTTTGAAAGGCACAGCTGAGAGATATTTACAGTTCAAGGTGATTGTCACCTACCAGAGAACACTGCATGCTGAAATGTAAGCACAAGATCTTTCAAATGTGTTGGTTTAAGGATGTGTACGCTTGCACTACCAGGTTTTTGAACTTTCATTCCCTTTCAAAAATTGGAATTTCATTTGGATTGTATTGTATCCAATTAAAACATGAAGTGATTTTTGATTCATATATTTTTTTACATCCCCGACTCTAGTATTTTAACATGTATGTATGTCTGAGATCCACTGTCTACACAGTGGTGTCCAAAGTCGGCCCTACATGTTTGAGTTCTCTCCCTGGTTTAACGCACCTGGATCAAATGATGGCTCATCAGAAAGCCTAAGAAGAACATTGTCATGCTGAGAAGGTTGTTACTAACACCAAGGAGAGATCTAAAACATGCAGGATGATGACCCTCGAAGACTGATTTTGGGCACCTCTGCTCTACAGCAAGTGCATTTAGCTTATTATTTGCTGTTTTTTGGCAGGTACCCCACCTTTATCGACGCCCTACGCGACATCGACGACGCCCTCTGCATGTGTTTTTTGTTCTCCACATTTGCCCGAACGGGAAAATGTCATGTGCAGACAATCCAACTGTGCAGGCGCCTCACTGTGGAGTGGATGAACTACGTGATTGCGTCTCGTGCGCTCAGAAAGGTGACAGTTTTTCCTGCAGACCAAATAGAGGTCAGGGCGTTATGGTTTTATAAACATTTATTAAATATTATCTAAATGCTTTGTTTTTATTCCTCACAGGTTTTTCTCTCCATCAAGGGAATATATTACCAAGCTGAGGTCATGGGACAGCTCATTACATGGCTGGTGCCATATCAATTCTCCCATGATGTAAGTGCAGTCAGCTGCTTGCAGCCAACAGGGGTTATGCTAATAAGCAGTTACACTATTATTGTGGGATTAAAATGAAGGTTGGTGCACCTTTGTCAGCATGAGGTGCTGAGTCATCAAACATTGCAAGAAAACTACAATTAGCTTCATCATGGTCCCTTCCTGTTCAGCTGCTGCAGTTATATGTAGATGGCATCGGTTTCCCCTCTTCGGTGTTGTACGTTTGTGTAGCTTGCTTAAGTCAGTCCATCCATGAATTCAGTTTAAAGTACTGTCTGGACAACAAAAGGCTTCACTTCATTTCAGCTTAATCAATCTTTTTGGTTTCCCTAAACTAACTTTTAGTTTTTCTGGGCTTCGGTGGCTTTTAACGCAGTCATTTCAGATTTCCTTTGACCATACAGCTTTTTCTAGAGATGAGTTTGACAGTCTATTGCAAAGCTTTTTTGGTGACAAAGTCAAAAAATGTAGACGTCCTGTCATACTGTCATGTGGAAAAAAAAGCATTCAGTACTCTGTTTGCTAACTTAGGGACAATATCTTGAATACAAAATGAATATTTAAAGGGTCCACTTTGTCAAAGTGGTTACATGTATGTATTTTAGTTAAAAACTCAATCAATGCTTCTGTAAAGTACCCTGAAAGATGCTTACATGTGTATAGATACAACAAATGTTTCAGATAAATGAGATGTGAATTAGTTTGAACTTTTGTTTTTTCACTCTAAATTATTGTGAAGCTAAAGGTTTTTGTTCTTTCAGCACCCAACAGATGTTGACTACAGAGTCATGGCAACTTTCACAGAGTTGTACACAACTCTCCTGGGGTTTGTCAACTTCAGACTCTACCAGTCTCTCAACTTGGTGTACCCTCCAAAGGTATCTGACTCTAAAAGCTTTAAGGGAGTTCTACAGCACCTCTAATTCAAATAATGCAAATATATGGCCAGCATGAACTCAGTAAATGCTTCCTCGCTCCTTGCAGCTGGATAGTAAAGCAGAATCAGAGCTCAAAGAGGACGATGAAGAAGATTATGCCATGAACTCAGAGAGCTACACTGAGGTAGGTCCATCTTCTTTAAACTGTCTAAAGTTTTCAGTCATCACCAGATCAATTATTTATTGTTTATACATTTTGTTTAAATCTGAGAAACGTTATGCTTAGAAACAACACTCACTCTCCTATAGCAATCTGTGGTTGTCAAAGCATGAACTCCTTAGCTTCCCTGACTTATCAACTTTTAATTGTTTGTTTGAAGCTTTTAACTGTTTGATAAATATTTTTTGGGGAAAGTGGTTCAAACAAAGACTGGTTTACGTAGATGAAAAGAAATTCATCATCTTTATCCAATCTCCCATGTCTTCTAGCTGCTGCTCCCTTTTGTGAACCAGTTGCAGTGTTTTTTTTTTGAGTTTTGTCTCAGATGAATGTTTTTCTAGCTTTGTTTGTATGCTTTGTTGTCAATGCTTGTGGTAATAGTATGCAAGGTAAAGTATCCAGAAAAGAAAGAAATGATTAATTTTGTTATGATAAATAATAACCTTAAGTGTTATTACTACATTATGTAGTTATGTTGCAAAGTGCTTTTCTTCTGTATTGTTACCTATACATGCATGTTTTAAGAATTATTTGAGCTTTTTATTTCCTTTTTTACTGAACAAAGTATGAAGTTTGCCTCTTTACTGTTGACTTAATTCACTTGTTTTATTCTTGACTTCTATATTCTTCCATTTTATCTTTCTTTGTTCTGTTATTCATTCTGCAGATTTGACAGACTCCTTGTACTTAGACTAGTAATGGGCAAATAAAGTAAAAGGAAATTCTTCACTGTCATGGTTTCATATTTTGATAGTATAAGCATCATATGCCACTTCAAGCTTTTAATTAACAGTTTTACCTGCAATCATTTGCACAGATGCTCATGTTTTTAATAGTTTTCTTAGGTTAAATTGTAAATGTATCAGTAGTTACAATGAACTGATTTTATGTCTAATCCTCTCTGCAGAAACTTTCAGCTCTTAGTTCCAGCCTGGCACGTGTTGTTTCCTCAGAGGAGGAGGAGGATGCTAAACTTGATGAGTTTCCTGATGAAGGGGTAAGAATACAAAATATCAAAATACTTTTGGCTGCTAGAGAGATGTTAAAAACAAACGTCTTTCGTGGAAATATCAAAACACGTACACACCATTAAGAAGTAATTAATCTCTGAGGTGGAAGGTGACATTTTCAGTGGAGGATTGACACCTCTTGGAGATGCATTGCCTCTCTAGGGATTCACAGCTTTATGTTGGGTTGCTATAAACAGGAGTTCTCACTTGAGAAGCTTGTTTTACCCACATGATTTGCAGTGATCAATCAGCGGGTCCTGTTCCACCACAGGGACTTTTCACGAACTGGTAAAACTTTTTTAGGAACGATTGCATACTGCATGTAGTTCACCAACCCAGGAGTAATCCCTCTTAGAGCCTCCGCTGTGCCTTCTAACGTCCCACAAACCAATGGTGGGCAATAAAAAAATAAAAGCTTGCAGAGCCTTACAATTATGTGCCCAGGCTTGAAATTTTCAGCTTGTAGCTGCAGACTTTGTGTTTTATTGGGAGTTTTATGCCATCGACCCACTCAAAGTGGAATGATTTTGATAGATTTTACAATTTTAAATAAATAAAATCTTAAAGTTGAGTTTGGATCTTTATTTTTTTCGAACTTGTTCCTGCGTAGTGACTCATGGTCTGTCAAGCCCCAGATTGTTGGTCTGTGAGTAAATCTGGACTCATCAGATCAAAGTTCTGATAAAACGTCCTATTGATTCAGGCTCCTCTGATCATAAAACTTTAATCAATGATTGTTACAAAAAACGATGGCTAATGATTAATTCTCTTTTGTTACATTACTATTAAAATATAACTAGTTATTCAAATATAATAAGTAATAAGAATAGGTAGAAAAACATAACTTTAAGTCAAACAAAAATGTAGAAATGTCTCAAAGAAAGAAACTTGAAAATTGGAAACTGTTTCCCTCCATGTGTCTTTTACGGCCCTTTGAAGAGTTTGTAAATAATAACGATGAGAACTGTTTTCTTCAGGAGGACATGGAGAAGATGGAAGCCAGGGAGAAGGAACAGAAACAGTTGGAAACCCAGAAAAAGATACTAGAAGGGCTCAAATTCTTCATCAACAGAGAAGTGCCCAGAGAGTCGCTGGCGTTTGTCATCAGGTGAGAAAGACACAGCGTTGCTAAAGCCAACAATGAGCATCTGTTTCTGTTGAAATGCTGCCAACTAAAAGTATTTTGTGTTTGAAAAGCGGCGTTTGAGCATTTTGTCAGAATTGAAAAAGGATTTAAATCTCTGTGTTTCCAGGTGTTTCGGTGGTGAAGTGTCCTGGGATAAATCTGTTTGCATAGGAAGCACATATGATGTCACAGATGAGACCATCACACATCAGATTGTGGACAGACCTAATGTGGACAAACAGTACATGAACAGGTAAAGGAAACATTTTTTATGTCCCTTTCAAGCCTCTGCTGCCCTTTAAAGCATCAGGAACATCTGATTATAACCAATAAATCCTTTACTTATTTCATAGTAGCTGCGTCTGCACCTTTAAAGCTCTTCTTTGCTATTTTTAAGTCTAACGATCCTATTATATGCTTTGAATTTTCAAGACTGAATCAAAAATTTCTCAGCAAAGAGACATTTTGTATTTTAATCTTTTCTGCTGCTGTTCCAGGTACTACATCCAGCCTCAGTGGGTGTATGACTGTGTCAATGCTAAAATGCGCCTCCCAGTGGAGGACTACTTTCTTGGAGTGACTCTGCCTCCTCATCTGTCTCCATTTGTTGACGAGAAGGAAGGAGACTATGTTCCCCCAGAGAAGCTGAAGATAATGGCCTTACAGCGAGGAGAACAACCTGGTATGGACCAGGCTTCTTTCAGAATTTAGTTTTGATGGAGTCATGGAGCCATTTGTGACCCCTGGACTGACTTTGTGTGGCTCTCTGATCCATTTTTGGCTCTATCACAGGGGGCAGAAAGTTTTTTAATAATCAGTGTTTTTTCACAAAACATCCCTTTAAAAACATCCAAACCATCCCTAAAACCAGTTAAATTAATTTTAATGTGAGATGTTGTTAAATACAGCCTGAAAACCAACAACCTCTTGTTAAAGGGTACATATGTTTTTTGTTTTTTTTTCCTGGCATAGCTCAACAAGATGAGGAAGAAGAAGAGGTGGAAGATGAAGAGGAGGAGGAGGAAGAAGATGAAAATGAAGAGGAGGAAGATGATGAAGAGGAGGCCGAAGAGAGGAACCTCAAAAAGATGGAGGAGCAAAGATTTCAGGAGAAGGTAAGAAATATTTGTTTGCCCTTCTTGTCTTTTTCCTCAGAAAACATTTTTGGATTCTCTAACATGCTCCTCTTTCTGCCTTTTAGTCCAGTCAAGTTAAAGTTACACCTGGAAAAGTGAAGGTAGAAAATCGCGCTCGCTTGGAGGAGGAGGAGAAGGCAGAGGAAAAACGTCTTGCCATCATGATGATGAAGAAAAAGGAGAAGTACCTGTATGACAAGATCATGTTTGGAAAAAAGAGAAAAGTCAGAGAGGTGAGTTTCACTGTATTTTTCTTCTCCATAGTTTAAATTCTCTAGTAGATATGACTGTTTAGCTTTGTGAAAAACAAACATTGTTCTGCTTTTTATCTTTGTGTACCCTCCTGTTAAAACTGAGTTTTTATCTGGAATGTCTCACCATCGTCTCTGACTGCTCTTCATATCACAGCCACACCTCGTCGTGACTCCTACAGTTCACGACCCTGAAATTCTTGTAAAGCTGGTGTTTTCCTTTTTTCATTAACACAAACCAATCTCCTCTAACAGGCCAACAAGCTTGCTGCCAAGAGGAAAGCACATGATGATGCTGAGAAAGCCAAGAAGAAAAAAGCAAGAAAATAACTCCTTTGGTGATTTTTGTCTGAATCCGACTTCATGTATAAAACTTGATGAATTAGTGGGACAAGTTGGCATTTCATAAAACCTGAAACTGCATCTGTGAGCTCTCTGCATGAAGTGCATGAAACTTCTGTGTCAGGTTGCATTGGCCTCATGTTTATAAAGAAATTAAGGATGCTCCGTATGCTGACTGTGTAATTACTGATTTAAATCAACTTTGAGTTTTCCTTCTCTACATTGTAAAACATTTGCCACATTTTAATGTCTGTTTGAAGTGATTTTCATTTTATAGTAAAAACTTATTCAACTTCTAACAGATCTGCTTATTTTACAATTGTAATTTATTTATTTTTTGTCATTAATCTGGTGGCAGCCATTTCACATCGTGGTTCCAGTGCATGTTTTATTTCTACATGGACATTGTTTTTATAATTGTAATGCAGTAACACAAAAACTACAGACCCTGCAGTCACGACCTGCAAACTGCAGATTGTGTGACTGAGTTATTTGAAACGCGATAAGGTGGAAAATAATTACATAGTGGAGTTCAAGCAGTGAGGTCATTCATTCTTTAGAAAAAATCTAATCCTCATTTAAGAACAAAGGAAAAGCATAAAATAAACTAAATGTGATCATCCCAGTTATTTATTATTGTATGTTGAACAAAAATGGGAAGATGAGATGAAAACTGAAAACAGCGTTGAGTGAATCAAAAATTTTAAAGACTGCCAGAAATTATAAGAAAGTAAAAGGTTTTCATTTACCAGTTATAACTAAAACAATTATAATGATGTGAAGCCACACAATAGGCTACAGGTTCCACAAACTTCTAATTGGTGAAGAAAATTTGAAGATGCTGCCTGATGTGATGAAACTGCGTCGTATTTTTGGACTGATGAAACCTTTATTGGTAGTTTTGAATTTAGTTGTCTTAGACTAAAGAGGAGATGCTGTCAAACTGGGTTTTCCCAAAACGATGGTGAACCTAAACAAACCTGAAAGCAAGAAACATGTTGGCTCCAAATCGACAAGATGAACTTAATGAACCCATTAGAAAATCTTTGGGTTTAATGTAAAATATGTTGTTTCTGAGGCAAACCCAAGACCTCCAGAGGGTCTGAAGGGAAATTCAATGTAGTCCTGAGCTGGAAAATCAGTCCATCATCAGTTCCAGGCAACACAAGTGAGAAGCAGCTCATAGAAACATGAGTAATACATCTAAATATTAGTTAAGTTAAACGATGAACTACTGTTTTATACCTACGATCCACCTGAATATGTAATAGACTTGTAAGCATGCATGATTGTATTGACTTTATCATTGAACTTCATTTATCAGGGTGCCTTGAGACAACAGTTAGGAGGTGATGTTCGCAGATGAATAGATTCAAAAGAAAGCTAAGTCTCAAGAATTTTTTAAAATATTTTTTGTGGTTTGTGTTTTTCAATTTAAAAAAAATGCAGACGCTGCTGTTTTGGACCCGACTAATTCATTTGTTTCTTACTTTCTGTTGAATGATGACAAATTAACATATTTTTATATCATGCTCTGCATTGCAATAGGCTGTGCAGAGTTCCCGGTTGATTTGGCTGGATGGATATAAAGCTATTAAAATGTTTAGCTTTACTTACTTCTTTTTAACAAACTGATGTTATTCTGAATATAACTGGAAAACAAAAGATGAATAGGCACTTGTTTTGTGATGAAATGCCCAGAATGTTAAAAAAACAAAATTTATAGAATTTTTTCAAAATAAGAATCTGAAAAAGTGTGTAGGATCCCTCCACTAAGTGATTATTTATGAAAATAAGCCATCAGTTTACGGTCTTGCTGCTTGCCTCCTACAGCTGGGCACAGATGTTGAGAAGATGCAATAAATCACAAGTTCCCACTAGAGCATTGGGAGGTCTCTGTGCTTGTGCTGTGGGACTCATTCATTGATTGGGCTACGCTAGCAGCAGTGGGTGTCGATGACATAGGGATCAGGCCTTCCACCCTCTGATGAGCGGCTCTGATCTTGTGGAGCTTGCCCATCACACTCCGCTCTCCCCAGCTTCCTAACGCTGCTCACACCCAGCTCCACATTCCACGCATGCCCACCCTGTTCGAGTCGCGACCTGACACTTGGTGGGGGTGCCTGAAAGCAGAGGCATTCCCAGTGGAACAAACGCAGCAGTGTTGTGCTCCGGCTTGACGAATGTGGGATCAGCAGCACAGATCCAGTCTGTCTTCTACAGATCCGAGCTTCAGTAAACGGGAGATGGAGTTGGGGCGTACTGCACTGGGTGAGGCATTGTGGCAGCATATTGCTACGACCTGCCATGCAGAGCCAAACAGACTTGTCAGCCACAGTGGAATGCTCATTTTATCCTCTACTGAAATACTATTGTCTGACATAAGAAATAATTAGGAACAGCATTTCCACAAATGTGGCTTATGCCTTTTGCACAAAACAAATAACATCTTGCCTCGGAAAAGTATTCAAACCCCTTTGTCTTTTGCAAATTTTGTCGCGCTACAGTCACAAACTCCAATGTTTGTTTTGTGTGATAGATATGCTGGAAGGCATAATTTGTGTGGCGTTAACATATGTTTTCATAGGAAAATATGAAAGGAGATATATATTTTCCTCTTCTTTGTAAAGAAGCTCCAACTTCGTCAGATTACCTGCGGAGTGACTGTAAACAAATTTCAAATTCTCAATTAGACTTAATTCTGGGGTTTGACAGCAGGAGTGAATGCAGCAAGTCAATGACTAAATTCAATCTGCTGGGCTTCCTTAGAGAATTTCTAAAGTGAAATTGTTTGATAAATTGGAATAAATGTGTGATTGAACTGAATTTTTCATTTTTTTGGTAAAGTGCCTTGAAACATATAACTGATAACTGAACATATAACAGAACCTTCAGACCATTCAAATACATAAATACGTGTTCAAATTGTATTGTATATACAATACAATTTTCTGATTTTCAAATCGTGAATTTTATTTCTTGTTTTAAATTGATGTTTTTCGTTTTCAGGCAGGGGTGGACAACTCCAGGCCTCGAGGGCCAGTCTCCTGCAACTTTTAGATGTAGCTCTACTTCACCACACCTGGGTCAAATAATGAGGTCATTAGCAGGACTCTGGAAAACTTGACTGCACTTGGAAGGTTACTCAGCAGTTGAATGCAAGCATGTTAGACCGGAGTTGCAGGATACCGGCCCTCGAGGACCAGGATTGCCCGAGGGCCGTGATCCTGCATGTTTTAGTTCTCTCCCTGGTTTAGCGCCTGGACCAAATGATGGCTCATTATAAGGCCTAAGAAGAAGAAGACATGGTGAAAAGGTTCTTACTACAACCAGGGAGAGAACTAAAACATGCAGGGCCCTCGAGGACCGACTTTGGGCACCCCTTGTCTATATCATACAAACTTAAAATACTGTGATGTTTTTAAAATGTGAAGCAGTTCATGGGACATTAAAACCTGTATCAGCTCAAATATTTCAGGAAAGTATTGACTTGATTTATTGATTTGATTGAACAGCAGGCAGTTACAGGTAGAATTTCAGCTTCTAACGTTACTGACTTTACAAAAAGGGAAGTGTTTGTTCATTTTGTTGTGCAAAATGTAGAAGCCTTACTGTGTTTATTCATTCTACCACATGCAGAGCTCCAGCTTGCTAAATAAGCATATCAGACAATAGACAGTGCAGTTTTGATCAGCTGGAACAATTAGCGCCTTTGTGCTCTGGATTTCTGCACTTGTCCTTTTTATGCCTTTTTCCACCCCTCCTGTCAGCATGCAGCTCAGACTTCAGCGTCCACGCTCAATAGCCCTCTGTGTGTGGACACAGAATAGGGGCTATATACGGCCTCTCTCCTCCCTCTCTATCTCCTGCTCTCCCTCTCCTCCCCTCCCTTCCTCTCATGCTCACCGACTTGTTCGTGTCCCCTGACAGAGGAGAGACGTTGACGTCACAGGTGGCCACATGAGCCTCCCTGCTGTGCTTTATTCAGCAGGATCAGTTTTTGGAATTGAAAGTGAAGGGAGGAGGCAGCGCAGGTCGGAGGCATCAGGTGTGCGCGCAGAGTGACTGGGGGAGAAAGAGGAGAGGAGGAACAGCAAAGTAGATGAATGGGAGCCGCGGGATCAGACAGCTGATGAGACGATCACAGGAGTCAGGATGAGCGTGTTGAGATCAGACACACGAGGAGCCTCAATGAGGAGACCGACGTCCACGAATCATCTGGAAATGGATGGACAACATGATGGAGTAGGACAACTTTGAAGGATGCCCTGTCTTGCGCATTTGTTTCTCTTTGGGTAAATGCATGAAGGTAAGAAGTTCCCCTTTTGAGATATAAATTTTTTCTAAATGGATTTTTTTTTTTAAAAAGAAAAAAGTTGAGGTTTTGGGTAATTTGTAAAAAGACTGCAATGTCGCTGATAATTTACAGCCTTTTCAGACATGCAATTGAGCAGAAAATGATTCAGAATGTGAATGTGATTTCTGTCAGGTTCAAACTTTTCCTAAAATATTCAAACACCACACAAATAGGAGAAAGACAGTTTTAGATTTACTTGCGGCAAGGAGAACGAACAGGAGCTTCAATTACAATCAAGCACTTTCTACCTCATCCTTTCTTTTTATTTCCCAAGGGCGATCCCTAGTTACATGGCTTATTTGGTTATCTACAGTTAATCACATAGCGTTGCTTCTTCTGTTCTCTTGAATCACAGGCCTGTTGCACCTATTGGCTGATGTAGTGCAAAGTGCAGAGTTCAGTTCCTCTTTGTTTCCTTCTGTAGCTACAATGCCAGAAGTGATGAACTCAGGGAACAATGGGAGCTGTTGCACCACAAAACAACTTCACACAACACTGCAAACATAAGATAACGTATTGTAAATATTTCTAACAATTTCTTAAAGAAATTTTAATCTTAGCCTATTTTTACTTGTGTACACCCAGACAAAGTAGATATATCCCTGCTTCACAAGATTTAATTTCATATTAAGAAAATATTTTTGAATTTGAATTTTTGAGTTGAATTTTACTATATTTAAATATTAATGTTTACATATTTCTTAGACAAAAATACTTAAAAAAAACAAAACAAAAAAAAAAACAAAAAAAAAACAGAAATATGGTATTTCTGGGGATTTCTTTTGAAAACAGACCCAATGTACAAATCAAAGTCTTTTCGTATTAAGTGTGAATGAACAGCACATTTGTACTTTATAATGATCTTTTTTGCCTCGTCAGAAATGCTTCAAACTTGGAATCGCTCACTGGTTTTCCTCACCAGCACTGGGTTAGATTGGTTGAGTCGCTATAACTCTGGACAAAGTTTCTCACTTTATAGATACACATGGTTTAAACTCGGATCTAGATTAAAACTCAATCTAGATCTTGACCTCCAGTGCTTGATTGAAAATTAAAAGAGAAATAAATAATTGCTGTCAGTTTGACCATTATCAACTTTTAACAATAGTGTCGTAAGTAGTATGGTAAACATGGTAGCCAGTTTTCTTTTAAAACAAGCTGATTTTCAAAACAGAAAATATTATTTATGATAAGAATGTTCTGTAATTCTTAAGTCAAAAACCCAGATGTTTTAACACCATTATGAAGACTGACAGGCCTTAAAAAATTCTCCAGGGAAGAAAAACTTCTCAACAATTTATACAAACTTGAATGAATTTAAATGAATTCATTTCAATTTTAAAATTACCTTATTGATCCTCAAGGGAAATGAAATGTTATAGTAAATTATATTATTCAGGGTTGTGGAGTCTGATGGCCAGGGACACGAAGGATCTCTTATCGCAGTCTGTTCAGCTAATTTGAAGAATATGCTCTGTTTTGTGCATGATTTTCTTGACTTCATGTTAAATGCATTTCTGATTTGAAGAGTTACTCGTTATCAGACACCCACATTTTTGGGATCTAGGTGTATGTATGAAATGTTTATAAAACTTGTGATGTGGCACTTTGATAAACAAATTCCTCAGATTGAGCTGTGACAGAGCATCATTTCATTTTCCACAGTAGTAAATAACTGGTCTAAATGATCTTATTTACTCATAATGATAGGTACCATAATAGGTTTCAAAATTCACTTCACCTTAATGAAATAAAAAGAAATTGTGATTCAGCGTCAGTATTTGCTTTTAAGACATGAACCAAATGGTAGGGTTTTAATTTGTGATGCATCCAGAAAAACATCTAAGCAGTAGCTACACCTTCGTTAAAACAAAAATCGCATCATAATTGCAATGACTAAATACAGATAACTCATTCTGGGACAACGGTTTTTAATATAGAATAAAGTATGGAAATAAAGCCCTTTCATATCTACAGTGTGTTCTCTACATTTTGGCTCTGTGTCGAGGTAGCTTTGGGTCATCTAAAGTTGTAAATCTTCAGGTGTGCACTGCTGATTCAGCAGGTAGCTCATCTTACCTCGGTCTGCAGGAGAGAACATATATCATTTTCCACAGTAGTGCATTATTTATTCTTTAATTGGGAACGCAAGGCTCTGCACTACAGGTCACAAGCACCATAATTTTTCTTTGCTAACCACAGAGTTAGAACCTGCAGCCAGTGTCACCTCATATAATTTGGCTCCCCACGTCATCAGGAGAAAGATGCCTGGTTATGTGAAACTGAGAGGGTTCCTGCTTGAGCCCCACAAAGGCAGCTGTATGGAAATGTAAATTGCAAGTTCAAGTTCCAGATGTCGCCTCACGTTCCCTTCCAGCTTCTGTTACGGTCTGTGGCGATATTCCAGTCCACAACAAGATTATTGTGTGCAGAGCTGCTATGTACAATATGGATCATTTGTTGCTTTTTATCATTCTTCTATTAAACTTATTTTTAAACCATAACCAGTCGCTCAGTAATGTCTCTAAAAGCTAGAAATGTATTATTCTTTCTGTAATAGCAATGCAGTGTAACTGCATTGGCATTACAATGCAATTTTCTTCTTCTAGTCGGTCATGTTTCTGTCTCAGGATTTTCCGAAACCAGAGAACCGAGATTGTAATCTATGTGGAGTCACTTTCTAATTAAATCCCTGGGGAATGATCTGAGTTAATTATTTAAAGTGTCGTCATTGTGTTCTCTTGCCTTATCGCCTATTAGCAGTAACCACTTAAAAACAGTAATAAGTTTGAAGTCCAAGCTTTTTGCAACGCGAGAATATAAGAAAACACAGCTTAATCGGCTATGAAAATGACAAAACTGAGTTCTGTGTCTATCAGGTAGACTTTGAACTTGCTGGACCATGGCTGGCAAGCAAGGGAGACAATGGAGATCCATGTGCAAAGGCCTCATCCTGGGAACACTTCTAACCAGCTGCATGATCCTGCTTTACTGTCTCCCCATCCAACAAGCCCACTTCAACCCGCCTGAGTAAGACTTACAGTGCTTGAGTCTCTTAGTTTTTAGGAAAACATTGTCTAAAATCAAAAACATTTTTCTGTAACACTCAAGATGGTGTGTAAAATGATGTGATATATTTAACTGCAATCCTCTCTATTTCCTGAATTTTATTGTCCTTTTATTTTTATTTATTGTCCACAAAATAATCTTGACTGTTTTATATAAATCAAGGTTTAATAAGTTCAAAATGCATCTGTGTAGAATCCTAGACTCTAAATCAGTTTATGTTTATAATAAATATTTTGGAAGTAGAGTGAACTTTTTCCACATATTTACCAACCTTGTAATTGAATCTATTTTGTCTATATTCAGTTTGAAAGACTTGCACAAAAAGAGCCACATAATTGTGAGATAGAAGAAAATAATACATTGATTATTAAATATGCCAGTATTTGTATTCAGACCCTTTAAGCCGTTACATCTAAATTAAATCCACTACAACCGGTTGTCACCTAAATAGCGTTACCTGCATGTGGTTTAGTTTCAGTATAAAGCTGCAGTCTATGAAGGCCACCGAGGTTTGCAGGAGGACATTAAAGAACAAATATAACACATCAGACATGTCGGGGATAAATTTGTGCTACTTTATATTGACAGCCATATTGGTCAGTCACATAATATAAATGACATTGAAGCTTTTGTTTCAAATGTAGCAAAATATCTAACGATTCAGTGGGTATGCATAGTTTTGTAAAGCACTGCAATCATTACTTTTTCCAAAATATCTCCTCCTTACAGTCTTTTTATGTTTCCTATCTGCAGGGTCCCAGTGCCTTACTCCTGTGCCCATCGTCCATCCCATCTTCACCCTAAAACATCCGCCAACATGTCCCAAAAAAACTCCAGTCAGTCATGCTCTCCTAAAGTGGACATAATGTTCATGAAAACACACAAAACGGCTAGCAGCACTTTCCTCAACATCCTGTTCCGTTTTGGAGAGAAACACCATCTTCAGTTTGCCTTTCCCAACGGCAGGAATGACTTCTTTTATCCATCCCTTTTCCAACGTTCCCAGGTCAAAGACTACAAACCTGGAATGTGCTTCAACATCATCTGCAATCACATGCGGTTCAATGCTCCAGAAGTGGCTAAACTACTTCCTTTAGACACATCCTACATCACCATTCTGAGAGACCCGGCAGAACTTTTTGAGTCATCATTCCACTATTTTGGCCGGATAGTGCCTTTTACCTGGACAATACCGGGTGACGACAAGCTGACGGAGTTCCTGCTTGACCCCCACAGCTACTTTGATCCAGAGGGCTTTAATTCCTTCTACCTCAAGAACCTGCTGTTCTTTGACTTTGGACTTGACAACACTCTGGAGCTGGAAAATCCACAGGTAGACGAGGGAATAAGATTCATCTCAGAGCGCTTCCATCTGGTCATGTTGGTGGAACACTTTGAGGAATCACTGATCCTGCTCAAAGATGCTCTATGCTGGGAGATGGACGACTTGCTCTTCTTCAAGCTCAATGCCCGCAAGGGATCCACTGTGTCTAAACTTACCCCTGAGCTGAGGGCCAGGGCTCTTGAGTGGAATGCCATTGACTGGAAGCTATATCAGCATTTCAACCGATCGTTTTGGAAGAAAGTAGATGCCTATGGATGGCAGCGTATGGCCAAAGATGTGGCAGAACTTAGGAAAAGAAACAAAGAGATGGCATCAATCTGCATTGAGGGAGGCCATGCAGTAGAAGCCGGCAGCATCCAGGAGACAGACATGCAGCCCTGGCAGCCAATAGGAGAGAAGTCTATCATGGGCTATAATCTAAAGAAGAATGTGGACAAAACGCATCAGAAGTTGTGTCGTAAGATGTTGATGCCAGAGATTCAGTATCTGACAGAACTGGGGGTGAACCTCTGGATCACCAAGCTGTGGGGCCATGTTCGAAACATCCTTAACTGGTGACCTGGCTTCTGAGCATGAAGCTACCAATTAAAAGAAGAAAAGTATATCAGAGTACAGTTGGCAGATACCACAGTCTACACCGAACACACTGTAAGAACAGCAAAAACCTTTTAGCGTTCAGCTTTGAAACACTGAAAGGGAGTGGATATGTTCAAAACGAACTAAGTAGGCTCTGATGAAATCATGATTGTTGCCATACCAACTAAATCTTTAAGGAAACATAGAATGATTTATAATAACTTATGAATATCAAACTGTCCTCCTTGATGAAAATGTTTAACTTGGATGGAAGGACTCTGAATGAAGGGTAAAAATATGGTGTGAAAACAGTGAATGTACAAGTATTAAATCTGACACTGCTGCATTTAAAAGGTAAAACTGGCCAAACATTAAACAGAAAAAAGTATATAACAAAAACATTCTTACAAAAATATCAGGAACATTATAAGAGATGAATAACATCTTACTATAGAAATATCCCTCCGGGAAGATACAAAATTTTATTAAATTGTAATAAATATGTATAATAATGATGGTTACCTTTTAAGAGTAGCACTTGAAAGGCCTAAAAACTGGGTGATTGTATAATTCATGGTATTAAAAACAGAGTGAATACCCGTTATTCAGATATCTACTGAATAATATGAGGAAAATCATCAAATTAATCAAAAAGGAAGAAAAGCTCTATGCAATCAAAACAGTTTTTTTTATGCCTTTAATAGTATTTGTTAAAATTTCTGCTACATTTTACATCTCGAGGGTCTTTTCTCCTTCTAATGTCTGAAGATTAGGTCTTAAGCAGCATGTTCTTTAAGCTGAACAATTATATCTGTGTGAGAGTAAATATATAATTTCTCTTCTGTGCTTTGATGGTGAATAACAGTGTTAAACATGATCTGTATCCCTGACTATATGCAGCCTTGATGTCATAACTTGCAGTGGCAGAAGAAAATCAATAGGAAAGAGTTATATTTTTTTTTATTACTCTGCAGCATTGCATGTTTCTTCATTTGGATTCATTTAATGATAAATCATCTGTTTCTATGTCTGTTTTGGGTTTTTTTTTTCTTGTTTTCAGTAGTTCTTAAGGGATTTATTTGTTCACTAATTTATCTGCTGCCTACCGGTTTCCATACGATACAGACAATATGTCATAATTGTATTATTTAGGTAAAAGGTAACATTTTCTATGTTCAAACCAAAAGAAAGTAATTTAAAGCTGAAAGTTTCTTCTGATGTTGTTTTTCCAAGTTTACTTTATGATGCAGAATGATACAACGGTCCTTAGTATCAAATCCGACAAACCAGTTTTTCCTTGCAATTAAATGGCAATAAGAATTACAAACTAGACGTTAAATGTAAGAGTTACGGGTAATCTAGATGAATACACACACACAAACATTTTTTCTTCCTCTCTGTCTGACATTAAATGAGATTAAACTTTTTTCTGTTTTTGGTAGTGGCAATTGCTTGATTATATCCTATAATCAGGACATAATCTATATAATCTATATTTATTTATAGATTTGTTTCCTTTTTCTTTGTTCCACAATTCTGAACGTGTGTTTTTAGAGTTGAAGAAAAAGATGACACTTTGTGGACCGCCTGCCGTCTGCACTCTGCCATTCCTCATCATTCAGGCATTTACCTGTATCTGCATGTCTGCAGAACATCCTCAACATTGCGCAATAGTAGAATAATTTGAGTAGTTTGTATGCCATTCATTTTGACCCCAATGTTCTCCTGTTTGTCATGGTTTGGGAGGTAAGTTATTTTTATTTGTTTTATTTATTTTGAATTGATAGGTCAATATTTTAGGTACTTTCCTTTTGTTTGTTGTTTTAGCAGGAGTCTGCCCAGAAGCTACATCCAGTCCCTTCTGAGCATTTATGTGTCCCATAAACAAATTATTGTAAAAACGGTGAATCTGTTTTGTGGCTGCTTGATGTCTGATGAGGATGAATGAATGAATGAATACATAAATATACTTCATTAATCCCAAAGGGAAATTCACATTTTAGTACAATCTGTCTAAGATGAGTGAAACTGCAGTCCGTCACCAAGAGGGCAGCTCCCACCCTTCTTGTTGTCATTTAGCCACACCTAGACATGATATGCATAAGATGAATAGAAGACTTGTTTAGGGTGGAGCTGACAGATAAGTTGTGTGATTTTATCTGGTGTTGTGGTCCAGATCTAAATCACTACTACTGGTTCGTTTGCCGCCCTGGGCTATTGCCCATATGGTCCATATAAAAACCGCCATTGTTACTTATTATAATGTGGCTTGTTTTTACAGCACATACTATTGTAAGAAAAACCTGTAGAACCTAATAAGGGCAGACCCAATTGTCACATCTCTGAAAAATCGACAGTGAGATGCTGAATTACCTTCTAGGACTATGTCTTTTGCATGACTTTTCAGAAAAATCAAAACAGACCAGTCACATATAGCCTAATGCTGTTTGAGAAGATTAAAACATATACATTGGATATTCAGTTCAGTTCAATTTCATTTATAAATTATGCCTTTGATAACTTGTGTTAGGTGAATATTTTCGGCATATTTAAGATAAGATCAAAATTGCTGAAAGAAAGAAGGTTATAGTAGTTTATGGTTCTGCTAGAGGACTTAAAGGGATCCAAGAAAAAATTTGAAATCATCTATGCAAATGGAGGACAATTGCCTATATACCCAGATCTGGCCATTTATGTAAGTTTGCCCTGATAGTGCACTGCAATATGCAGAAGTCTTCAAAATCCTAAAATATCTACAGTCTCTTCCCATTGTTGAAACATTTGTGAGAAAACACTTCTTTTTTCTTTCTATTTTTATTTTTTATTTTTACAGGTTTTAGAAACTCAAAATGTGTTTCAATGAACCCCCGCTCCTGCTTTTTTTTAACAAATGATGCCCGAAGAGCGCAGAGTAACATCGAGCACACATGGAAAGGGCTATGACATTACACTCTATTCCAGGCGGTGGCGGTAATGCACCGAAACGTTGTTTTCCAGTCGCTATTAAACAAAAAGAAGAAGAGCGAGTTGCTTCTTTTCAACAGGAAGTGACGCCATCACCGGGTGTGAAGGGGGCGTGTTATGATAATCCTATTATTTTGCTAGTTTCTGTCTCGAATACCTTCCAACTATCTATATTTATCGCAGTTTTTGGTCGGTGGGGAAGATATTTTAGCGTAATGCAAGCAGAAACTTGCTAACATTTGGAACAGTTTCTGTTTAGCTTAGCCGAACAATGCTAGCTAGCTAGCAGAGTATATTGTACGAACTACTAGTGCTATCTTTTTTTTTATTTAAACTTTACTTTAAACCTTTTTGCCTTTCTTTTGGAAAACTTTATACGCGTTTTCAAAATTTAATAGCTCCATTAGCGGAAGGCTGCCATCAATAATGTCGTTAACAGAGGAAATTTTTACGGATGAGTTGCCCTGAGAACTGACCCTCTGTCAGATGAGTTGCTAGCTAAAATGTCCTGCAAATCAACTAAAGTGGCGCCCAGTGTTGATTTCGACCACAGCTGCTCAGATAGCGTGGAGTACTTGACGCTCAACTTTGGCCCATTTGAGACAGTACACCGCTGGAGAAGGCTCCCTCCATGTGATGAGTTTGTGGGAGCAAGGTAACTTTCTGCCAATCATCCTCAGATCGTGACTTTTTTCTTTTCCTTTAATCCTGAGTTTCTATTTACCTTTACACAGACGCAGTAAGCACACTGTCGTGGCGTACCGGGATGCCATATATGTGTTTGGAGGAGACAATGGGTGAGTTTTTAGACTGATAGTTGTTGCTTCCTATTTTATGCACAACATCCAGAGTGTTTCAGCTCTGCGCCTCCCAACAGGAAAAACATGCTGAATGATTTACTTCGCTTTGATGTCAAGGACTGCTCTTGGTGTCGGTAAGTCTGCATTTTATAATCACAAACTTTAATTGTTTTCTTATGTGACAGATCAATTAAATTTGATCTCTGTCTGTGCGTTATGGGTTGATGACCTGCTAGAACCTTAGCTCTGATCATTTGGTTGATGTCTGAATGAAGGCTTCCCAAAAGCATGATGTTGCCACCACCATGTTTTAACCTTAGGTCGATGTGTACATGGTGATGTACAGTGTTAATTTTCCACCACAAAAGTCCATCTGCTGTGTTCCTTGGTTTTTATGACACACATGTGGACTGACTCCATTTATTAATTCTATGATTTATGAGGAGAAATAACTGCTCTGAGTTTTACATAGTTATATCAGGTAAAAACACACTCATGCTTTACTTTCTAAACTACTTGTTAATCATTTTTAAACAATGTATGCCTCTCTTTCCACACAGATATTTGCATTACTTTGCTTGGATTTGTCGCATAAAATATTTTAAAGTTTGTGGTTGTGATGTGATCAAAATGTGTCACAAGACCTCGTGCTTCAACATGTGGTCTCAATGTGTCTCACAGAGCTTTCACCACTGGAACTCCACCAGCTCCAAGGTACCACCACTCTGCAGTGGTCTATGGCAGCAGCATGTTTGTCTTTGGTAATTTGGTTCTTCTTCATTTTTAGTTTTAAAAATATGTAATAAAATATTTTTGAGTCCTCTAAAGGTCTACTTCTGTATTTCAGGGGGCTACACCGGAGATATTTATTCAAATTCAAACTTGAAAAACAAAAATGACCTTTTTGAGTACAAGTTTGCCACAGGACAGTGGACCGAGTGGAAGGTGGAGGGAAGGTAAACATTATTTGTATAAATGGATTAGATTATTCAAGAAAAATCTCATTATGTGAATGTTTGTTTATTTTATTTTATTTTTTTTTACTAATCTTTGAATTCATTAGTTTTTACGTGAGTGGTAAGTGATGTTTATCAAAAGTCATCATCCAAAAATCTTATGTAGTGCTTGCAGGAGGTTAAATTATTCAGTAACTTTATTTGAGAGGGTGTACATAAGACTGACATAACACTGTCATGAACATGAAAGAGTCTTTATGAATATCTGTGACTGTTGTCATGAAGTGTCATTTGGTAAATAGTGACACTTTTAATGCAAAGTTGCTTTAAAAGATGCATGGAAAGTCCATTAAAAGTCCCAACTTTGCATTATTTTGTAAATAATGACACTTTATTTACAAAATAAATATCTGTGTCAGAAATCTCCTTATATAAAGTACCTGGCAAAAATATTCATATTCCTTTGAATAAAGGAAAGTTGGCACTTTTAATGGACTTTCAATGCAACTTTTAAAGCAACGTTGCATTAAAAGTGTCATTATTTACAACATTCATAAAGACTCCTTCATGTTCATACAGGTGTTATTTCACGTTTCTGACAGTGATATGTCAGTCGAATGCACAATCCGTCAAATAAAGTGTTACCAATTATTCTTAATTGCTTACATTGCTTTACAGTTAAACAGTTTTATTCTTTATAGGGTTACAGTACACACTACTCTTTATCTGTGTATTCTGTGACTTTGTTTCAGCTTGCCAGTGGCCAGATCTGCACATGGTGCCACAGTGTACAATGATAAGCTGTGGATTTTTGCTGGATATGATGGGAACGCCAGGTATGATTTTTTAAACTATTATTCTGATCTCACTCTCACACTGATGTGCTGAATTATAATTCAGTGATGTTGCTTTTTGTGTGTAGGCTGAATGACATGTGGACAATCAGTCTGCAAGACCGAGAACATGCATGCTGGGAAGAGGTCTGTTCAGTTCTTCTATTTTTAAAGAAATAATAGCAAAAAAACCCGAAACATATAGAAATAATATTTCTCTTCATCTGCTTTCCTTTGACTTTGTGTCCACCAGATTGACCAGAGTGGGGAGATTCCTCCTTCTTGCTGTAACTTCCCTGTCGCTGTATGCTGGGATAAGATGTTTGTGTTCTCTGGTCAGAGTGGAGCCAAAATCACCAATAATCTGTTTCAGTTTGAGTTTAAAGGCCACATGTGAGTATTTCTTTTTAAAACAAAGCTCAAACATTAATGCGTCACATCTCTATAAGCTACAGTAGCCAACATCCTTGTTCTCAGGTGGGCACGCATCCCAACAGAGCATTTACTGCGGGGCTCTCCTCCTCCTCCTCAGAGACGCTACGGACACACTATGGTCGCCTTTGACCGCCACCTGTATGTATTTGGAGGGGCTGCTGACAACACTCTGCCCAATGAGCTTCACTGTTATGATGTGGACTCTCAGACCTGGGAGGTGATTCACCCCAGTCAAGACAGTGAGGTAAAGAGTCTGGGTAATCCAGAACCTTTATGAGCATGGAAAAATCTTTGAATTTCCCAACTTAATTTACTTCTCCTTTGCCTAAATAAAGGCATTATTCCTTCCTTCCCTCCATCCATCCTTTTTTGAGTTCCTCCTTTCTTTTCACATTTGTTTGTGTCCTCTTTTTTCCTCCCATGGTTATCAGAGTAGCACACTCATTGACTGAATTTGCATTTAAGGAACTCTACAGATTTTTTTGCAGTCCTGAAATTCTCTTTAACTGGAGTTGGAATTTGTCTCAGATGCCCAGTGGGAGACTTTTCCATGCTGCTGCTGTGATTCAAGATGCCATGTACATTTTTGGAGGGACCGTGGACAACAACGTACGCAGTGGGGAGATGTACAGATTCCAGGTAAGTGGAAATTATCGCTAAAAAAAATCATTCGTAAACTTGCACTTAAGGGCTGCACAGTGGCGCAGTGGGTAGCGCTGTTGCCTTGCAGCAAGAAGGTCCTGGGTTCGATTCCCGGCCCGGGGTCTTTCTGCACGGAGTTTGCATGTTCTCCCTGTGCATGCGTGGGTTCTCTCCGGGTTCTCCGGCTTCCTCCCACAGTCCAAAAACATGACTGTCAGGTTAATTGGCCTTCCCAAATTCTCCCTAGGTGTGAGTGTGTGTGTGCATGGTTGTTTGTCCTGTTTGTCTCTCTGTGTTGCCCTGCGACAGACTGGCGACCTGTCCAGGGTGAACCCCGCCTCTCGCCCGGAACGCAGCTGGAGATAGGCACCAGCAACTCCCGACCCCGTTAGGGAGAAGGGTGACGGAAAATGGATGGATGGATGGATGGAACTTGCACTTATATTTTATCCGTGACTTGCAAAGTTGATAACATGCTGCTTCATAAATGCTTGTCTTGCAGTTCTCAAGCTACCCAAAGTGTACTCTTCACGAGGATTATGGCAAATTGTGGGAGAACCGTCAGTTCTGTGATGTGGAGTTCATTTTGGGAGAGGTGTGTGAGACTGAAGTGATTCTTCCAAACTCATGATTGAAATTAAATCTTGGCTTCCCTGTAGTCCAACTTTTTTCAATGATTTGTCTTTTTGTTATTGTGTTCACAGAGAGAAGAGAGAGTCTTGGGGCACATAGCCATAGTTACTGCCAGGTGTCAGTGGCTGCGGAAGAAAATCCTGCAGGCCCGAGACAGGCAGCGACAGGTCAGAGTCACAAACATCACATGTTTCAGAAATCATTTTAAATCCACAAAGTGAGCTAAAATCTAGCTTCTTTACTGCATTTCAGATACAAAATAGCTGTGAAATGTAATTAAGGTGCAATGGCAAGCTGTTAGTTCGACGATTATTAGTCATGCTCTCTACGAGTGGAAGATGAAAAGAAGAAAGCCGTTATATTAAAACGTAAGATATCCGGCACTCAGTAGAAAATCTGTGACCAGAATTTCAATTTGTCGTTTACTGAAATTCTCCTTCCAATCTCACTGGAGTCTGAGCTGTTCTACAGGGAGGAACGAACACAATTCTTTAAAGAAAGTTTGTTTAAAGATAAACATTTTTGGTTTGTAAAATGTGCTCCGGGAATCCACAAAAATGCTCCGTGTTAATGATGATCCGCTTATGTTTGTTCATTTTAACTGTGTATTGTCCTTTTATGACAACTTTTATAACAAGTTAACAGCCCAGTTAGTCTCTGTGCATATGAAGCTGTGAAGTGATTTTCTTTATTCTAACTACTCCTATCTATGATGACATTTAGTTAGCCTTTCTGTACAGATCAGTCACAGGAACAAGCGTATGAAGCACTAGTTTTAACAATTCATATTTAAGTAATAAATTGTGTTATTAGGCTGCACAGTGGCGCAGTGGGTAGCGCTGTTGCCTTGCAGCAAGAAGGTCCTGGGTTCGATTCCCGGCCCGGGGTCTTTCTGCACGGAGTTTGCATGTTCTCCCTGTGCGTGCGTGGGTTTTCTCCGGGTTCTCCGGCTTCCTCCCACAGTCCAAAAACATGACTGTTAGGTCAATTGGTCTTTCCAAATTCTCCCTGGGTGTGAGGTGTGTGTGTGTGGTTGTTTGTCCTGTTTGTCTCTGTGTTGCCCTGCGACAGACTGGCGACCTGTCCAGGGTGAACCCCGCCTCTCGCCCGGAACGCAGCTGGAGATAGGCACCAGCAACTCCCGACCCCATTAGGGAGAAGGGTGACGGAAAATGGATGGATGGATGGATGAATTGTGTTATTAATATGGTGGAGAAATGCTGAAAAAATGTTGCATAACTTGTTGTTCAGCAGAGGACCAAACGTGAGAGTAGTGAGGAAAGTGATGAGGGAGCAGCTGGAGGCCCAAGAGATGTCCCAGCAGGCAATAAGCCATCGGGCTCACAGCCCCTGCTGGAGGTATCCATCAGGGAAGCAGAAGCTCAGCCTTTCGAAGTCCTAATGCAGTTTCTCTATACTGACAAGATTCAGTACCCTCGCAGAGGTACACCCAACCTTTCCCTGTTTAGATATTAAATCCGGCAATGTGCAGTTAAGAGTATTTATGTATTCCTGTATCTACACACAGGTCATGTCCAGGACGTTCTCCTGATAATGGACGTATACAAACTCGCTCTAAGTTTTAAGCTTTCACGACTGGAGCAGCTTTGTGTGCAGTACATCGAGGCGTCTGTGGATCTGCAGAATGTTCTGAGTGTTTGTGAGAACGCCAACAAGCTGCAGCTGGACCAGCTCAAGGTACAGCCCAGACAAAAAACAAACAAGCTTAAAAACACCAAATATAAATCACTCTTCTAGTGACCTCTAGTGGTTGTAGTTCAGAGGAGCTTTAACTTGACTTTTTTCAATTTCACGCCAACAAACCAGTTTGTCTTAATTTTGTTCATATTATGAGATGAGCAAGGAAAAGGTAACTTTTTATCCTAATTCAAAACTGAAAAAAGTCTTATCTTCCCTTCTCCAGGAGCACTGTCTCAACTTCGTAGTGAAGGAATCCCACTTTAATCAGGTGATCATGACCAAAGAGTTTGAGCATCTTTCCACCCCACTGATAGTGGAGATAGTGCGTCGGAAGCAGCAGCCTCCCCCCAGAGTGTATTCAGACCAGCCAGTGGACATCGGGACGTCTCTGGTGCAGGACATGAAGGCCTACCTGGAGGGAGGAGGACTGGAGTTCTGCGACATTATTCTGCTGTTAGACGGACATCCTCGACCTGCACACAAAGCCATCCTTGCAGCTCGATCCAGGTAGTTCGAACTCTAATTATCTGTGACAAAACCCAACATGTTGGCAGTTCTCTTACCCATGGAACTTTTTAATTTATTGCATATTACGTAATTAGACCTGGAAAAATTATTTTTATAAATGTAAAGTGGAAGGAAAATGATGCGTGAGTCAATACTGTGTAGGGTTGCCTTTCACCAGTTAAAGATGGGCAATTTATAAATCATGTAACCAGAATCTGTGCCATTTTTGCACTTATTGATTGAAGTTAAATGGATTTAAATGGCCTAGTCAAAGTTCTACACTTTGACTAGGCCATTGCAGCTCTGACTGTGTTCATCATGATGCTCTTCGCCATGTTTCACAGTGGAGATGGTGTATTTATTCATTCGGTTGAATCTGCTGAGGTAACTTCACACTTTTATTTAGGGGTATCAAATTCCAGGGAGTATATTCATGGATGCCACCTTTCACATTTGCATTTGTAAATAATTTGGAAAACCATCCATAATATTCCTTCCACTTAACAATTATACTCTACTGTGTGTCAGTAGGTCAAATGAAATCCCAATAAAATACTTGGATGCATCATAAAAACATTGAAGGGATGTTAAAGTTTTTCTTGGCACCACACATCTGGACAAGAGTACATTTTTACTGACCGCCATTTTTTTCCAGACTGATATCTTGCATTGATATTCCAGTTACTTTGAGGCGATGTTCCGCTCCTTCATGCCAGAAGACGGTCAGGTGAATATTTCCATCGGTGAGATGGTCCCAAGCAAGCAGGCTTTCGAATCCATGCTGCGCTACATTTACTACGGTGACGTCAACATGCCTCCAGAAGATTCTCTGTATCCTTCTCAAACTCTAGAAAATGGCATTTAATTAAATATTGACAGGTTAAATTAGATGGATATTTAGCTAAAAATCCATCCATCCATTTTCTGATCACCCTTCTCCCTAACGGGGTCGGGAGTTGCTGGTGCCTATCTCCAGCTGCGTTCCGGGCGAGAGGCGGGGTTCACCCTGGACAGGTCGCCAGTCTGTCGCAGGACAACACAGAGAGACAAACAGGACAAACAACCATGCACACACACACTCACACCTAGGGAGAATTTGGGAAGGCCAATTAACCTGACAGTCATGTTTTTGGACTGTGGGAGGAAGCCGGAGAACCCGGAGAGAACCCACGCACGCACAGGGAGAACATGCAAACTTCTGCAGGCCCGGGGTCTGCAGAAAGACCCCGGGCCGGGAATCGAACCCAGGACCTTCTTGCTGCAAGGCAACAGCGCTACCCACTGCGCCACTGTGCAGCTTAGCTAAAAATATTTGTATATTTTCAAATTGAAGCTTTCCTTCGTCTTTATCCTATTTCTGAAAAACATGATGGCCTACATCCTGCAGAAGGTTTTCCACAAAATTAATTTAAACTGTTTATTACAGCTTATTGGTAATGTTGTTTTTCTTTAGCTTATAGCCATAAGCTATAAGCTGGACAGAAAATAAACTGGTGGCATAAATATAGAATAAGACAATAGTAATGATAGGAATCTGTATAAAGAAGAAAATCAAAATACAGGATCCTGAAATCCAAGTTATATAAACAGCAACCCTGGTTTGAAGCGGGTGACTAATGAGTCCCACTATTCTCACAGGACATTAGTTGTATTTGTTTCTAAAGCTATTTTGGAAGATGAAGATAGTGATCAAAACAAAATAGGTGCATATCAGACAAAAGTTCAGATAGATTTTTCTTCTGGCTTTTAAAGCTATTCCTTCTCCATGCAGAGTTGTACTTTGTTGAGGGCATCGTTTTTAAAAATGTATTTAAATCTACATATTTTGTATTCTTTCATCTCATTATTGAAGTTATTCCACCGAAACATGCCTTCAGCTAAAGCAAAGAAATTCATCTTTTTGAACCTAAAATGTCAGCTGAGTTTGTGAATAGATTTTCTTTTCAAACCATATTTGCAGGCAGTAAATTATGTTTTGGGCAGTTTGTAATGTGTTAAACGTCGTCTAACCAAATGTCTTTATTTATTGTACAATATTTGTGGTCATTGTTTGATTCTTTGCGTTTTCGCACACTTACATGAAGTAAACGATTCAAGGACATTAAAAAGGGCAATCTTTGGCTCCTGAGTTGCACATTTTCCACTAATGTGACTATATCTGCAGCTCTTTTCGAACATCTCATCTGTTTTGAGCATTTTTCCTTGACCATTGATAACCAGCTATCTGTTCGCTGCTCCATATTACTACGGCTTCTCCAACAACAGGCTCCAGGCTTACTGTAAGCAGAACCTGGAGATGAATGTGACTGTGGAGAATGTCCTGCAGGTATTTATATTTTTCCACCCTGGGGTATATATGTGACCTAATTGGGAAAACACAATCTCTTTCTTGCTGAATAACGAACTTCTTCTCTCACTTCTCGTGCTTGATGGCCCCTCCCCAGATCCTGGAGGCGGCAGACAAGACGCAGGCTCTGGACATGAAGAAGCACTGCCTCCACATTATTGTCCATCAGTTCATCAAGGTGGGTGGGCTCATATCTGAAGCCTTGGGGCTTCAGTGCAGCTGAGCTAGCCCTCTAGTCTCGTCGTCTTTGTGGGGAAACTGACACGTTTGACCTCTTAGCGGAATACGCTCCGTTTTCTGAGTAAAGAGGAGACTGTTTACAGCTTGGCCGGCTGTGTAAGCACCTCATCAAAGAGCAGCGGGGCGTCGCAGTGGCACTCTGATTATTGTTTGTTATCTAACGAAACAGCGAAACACTCAATTTTCACTTTCCTTCACTGGAGTGTTAGCTCTGCTGTTTGTGTTTCCGTTCTGCTTCTCCTTTTTTTTTTTTTTTTTCTCGCTGTTGCCATTTTTATTTTTATTTTTTATGCATGTGAAATCAACGGCTTCTCATCACCCATTTCTGTCTCTCATTGTCTTAATTTTTGAAGCATTTTTTCATTTTGCTTTGTTCTCCCCTCCCAAAGGTATCCAAGCTCCCCAACCTGCGGTCTCTCAGCCAGCTGCTGTTGTTGGACATCATTGAGTCTCTAGCTACGCACATATCAGACAAACAGTGTGCTGAAATGGGCTCTGACATTTAGGATAACTCAGAAGAGCTATTTACTTCTAAGAAGCCATATATCTCCTACTTATCTACTTCTATTCATTCCTGCTGCACTGGAATTCATTTGTTTTATTTATGTTTTAGGGGTTTTTTTTGTCCCTGCATGTCTGACTCCTGTATGATAAAAGCCTTTTATCTACGCTGTATTTTGTGTCTCGCTGAATTTGAGGCAGCAGTGAAATCAACAAAGAAACCAGAATGTGGCTTAGAAATGTTAAATACTGTAAAAAAAAAACCCAAAAAAACAAACAAACAACTTTTTACACTTTGTCATTTATTTTGTAAACACCAACTTTTTGCAAGCTTGTCCTCTGCCCAGTATTTATCAAGTGTTTTTAAAAACCCATATGCATTTCACTGTTCATGATTGTGACAGTATATGCAAAAAGTGTTTCAGGAAGGTCTACTTTGTCCACATGCAGTTTAGACGCCATCCGTCTCGGTTCTTCAGTTTGCTTTATTCTCAGCTGTGATCAAGCCTGTAATATGTGATGTAAGGAATCAGTCATTGTATACAGAGTATTAGAATGTGTACTGTTTGTTTCATTACGTCTGTGTCTAGTTATAATGTTACCAGTACTAACCAAAAAATCACTATTCACTTTAAAAGGAACCATGTAATAGTGGCCATTACGTTACTGTTGCAAAATGTACGTCCATGTAGGATTCATGCGATGAAAGCCTTAATAAACTGCATCATAAATCAGTCATGTTCTCCGCAGACTGTTTATATGAGACGCATGGTTTTGTTTTTGACTTTTACTTTCTTCCATTTCTTCCAAACCTGAAAGCACTTTCAAATCCAACTTTACCTTGGTTCACATAAATAAAACGCTTTTACTTGTTTTTCACAGACACGCAGGATTTGGTTGACTATTTACTTTTTCTCATCAGCTTGAATTCTCTGCTGCTCATGTTCTCAATAAATCTCCATTTTGCCATTTAGTTCAGTTGGGTTGGTAATTAACCCAATAATAAAATAGAAATATCCTAAATTCAACTATAAGTAAAAGTAACTAGGATACAGTTGCAATATTGATTTTAAATCTGCTTATATAATTGGATGAATTGACTGTATACATAGTATATAAATTGAATCTATTTTATAAAGTGTCTTGAGATGGCATCTGTTGTGCTATTGATACTATTGATATTGATATAAAATTTTTAATCAGTCTTTTGCCTGAAACTGAGCATCGAGAAATACTGTATATTGATCGTTCTGCTTATTGACTTTGCATTTTGGATTGACAATTTATCTTTTTCAGCTTGGAAGGCCTCCTTCCAGAGATTTTCAGTCAAACTGAAAACTCAGGACTCTGTAGGACACTTCAAAAATGTTAAAATTATTTAGAAGAAGCCTGCTGGTCAAATTAATACTTTTACTTTAAGCTCACACCTACCACACATGAATAATTCTGAGCTTAGCTGTATATTTTGAAAGAAACTTTAATCTGATCTACATCTGCAAAACTTAGTTCCCCTTAAAGTTAAAGCCCAAGGTCTACCAAAAATACATTTTATGTCATTTTGATGTAATTTTACACTGTTTTATGGTCAATCAAAACTAAGATAAAAAAAAAAAGGAAGTTCATTGGATTTTAGGAAGTCAAACTGCTAGAGCTAAAATTCAGAGAGAACCGGAGCTTCTAACACTTTGAATGGTCCAGTGGAGTGAACACAAAGTGCTTTTCACAGTCTGGACACTTGAGACACTTGGCAAATAAAGTGCTCACGTTTTGGTGTCTTTAGTATGTAAATGCATGTTTCAAAACAGTAGTCTTATCAGGTATGTCAATGCAGCATTTTATCTGAAAAGCTAATAACTTATAAAAGTACTGGATGCATTCTTAAACAGCCCATGATATAAATATCAAAGCTTCATTTTCGTTTTTTGTGTTTAATTGTGTGTGTTCTGTGGCCATGTTGCTGCACACATGCACTCTGGGCCAGGAATTTCACTGAACATACCTGGTTTCATTTAAAAACAGAGTTCATTAGTCGCTGTGATGACATTGAACACTGAGACGAAACAGTGGGTCTATTGTCAAACCTCAATGCTGGATTATCTCTCTTATCGGGTGCATTTTTTTTTTTTAAAGGAGGCTGCAGAAGTGGACCTTCCCAAAAACTGGGACGGGCTAAAGAGTCTCTCCGGATCCCTTATCTTGTTACCTTAACTTGGTCGGGAGAATCACGGCACACAGTGCAGAAGCAGAAGATGGTTTTTCTGACAACAAAGATGATGGAGAAATCGGCGCTGTTTTTGTCGTTTGGGAGCTATGTCACTTCTCTGGTCACTGCTTTTTTACCCCTGTGGAAAACGATGAACTCTGATCTCAACGAGGTGGAGAACTGGTTTTCAGGGCTTTGGCTCACCTGCCTCTACACGGAGGAGAAGGGGATTCAGTGCAAGGCCTATGATTCTGTGCTGGGTCTGCCGGTGGATCTTCAGATCTCCAGGGTCCTCGTCTTGATATCCATTGGAATCGGAGGATTTGCCCTGTTGACCGGCTTTCTAGGTTTAGAGGAGGTTGGCATGTGTGTGAAGAAGCCAGAAGTCAAAAGACGGCTCTTCATCTTCAGCGGAGTGATGACCTGGGTATCAGGACTCACCACTCTGGCTCCTGTTTCCATAGTGGCGTACACAACGGTGGTGGACTTCTGGGATGAAGGTTTTCCTGATGTGATGCCTCGGTGGGAGTATGGCGAGGCGATGTTCTCTGGATGGTTTGGGGGTCTGGGCCAGGTCATCGGAGGAACTCTGTTCTTTGTGGCTGTGTGCATGGGGGACTATGACCTGCAAAGACTGAATGTTCCTGTCGGTCCAGAGCTGAAGCCCAGATCAAGGTACTACCTGAAGACGGAGATTCTTTAGCTGCCTGTGTCGCATCCAGGTTCAATTGGAAGAAATCATGATATAAATAAATTTGTGTATTTAGCTTTGATTAAAAACTGAAGCTGTCATAAAACTTACAAGACTCTGTGCATTTTTAAAGTTCTTCTGGGGTTTATTTCTCAAACAAAATTTTTCTTATTTTATGCAGCTGTTGAGATTTATTGAACTTATACAAGACTATAAACAGCAGCTTCTTTTACTATTTAGAACATATTCTGCTTCCTTGCAAGCAGCATTGAGCATTTCTACGTTTTGTTAAGCTCAGACCACAAACTTTACTGGGAATTACATATTCGAATCATTTTTTGCTCATTTGTTTTCAGCGCCCTTTACTGCTGATTTCTCTAAATGTACTCCTGTGAAACTGACTGCGCTGGAAAATCACCCAAATAAGAAGTAGGTTTAGGGTTTTGTTAGAAGTGCATCACAAGCTTTGAATTTCTAAGAGGACCTTTCATTAAGAAATGGAAAAAAGTATTACATCATTGACTGAGTCTCCAACAAATCATGTGAACTGTTCACTTCATCTCATGTCCTTTCTGCCTCTGAAGTTTCAATTAGAGTTATTGGATTCAGACATTTGTTGCTGTATGTGAATCAAACTCAGCCGTTTAAGTGTATGTGTTGGTGATGTCTGGTTTTGTGAAAAGCTGCAGCTTTTCTGGACTCCCGCCAAGCTCTAATTTAATCTAGTTTTTATTTTTTGTTCCTATTTGATTGTTAACATTTTTCTAAGAAGATGCTGAAATTCTGGCTCCAAATAAGATTTCTGATACAATAAAGGTTAATTGTTTATTAAATAAAAAATAAAAAATATTTAAACAAATCATTGAAAATGTTTATGTTATTTATTTAGAATCAGCAATTTCTCTCCTAAAACGTTGTAAAAGAGCTAAAAACCAAGAGCTAGAGCTTTATTCATGACTGCTGTTTACTCTATATTATAAGTGAGCTGGCTGTTGAAGAAATATTTGCCTGTAGTCTCACTGGTACTTGGAAACAAAGCTCTCCTCTCCCCACCCACTCACTCTCCCGCATCATCAAACCTATTTTTACTTTTTGTAAGTCTCATCTCAATCACTTGTCAATGAGTGAATCGTACTAATCAGTAAGACCTTTCATTTTTGCAGTAATCGCCAGTCAATTTAGCTGGTTCAATAAAGTGAAACAATGTGATTAAGAACATAGCAAATTTGTCACCGTGTTTCAATTTAACAGCAGTAACAGCAGTGGCGGACAGCATGGGTTTTCTTAAAGCACGACAGTCTTTTTGTGTTAGATTTTGCTTCAGAGGGCGACTCTGAACCACTGCATTGCTGAACCTCTTCTACTTAAGAAGAAAGAGCAAAAGTATCGTTTTTAAAACATATGCAAAGCCGGTAGAGGACACTCCACAGTCATGCAGCTGTAACTCCAGCCAAGGGTGAGTCCACAAAATATCATATCAGGGAGTCTGAATAAAATGCACCTGTCATATTTTAACCTGTAATAAACTAATCAAACCGGTATGTGTTTTTTGTTGAGTCTTCTGCATTTAACAGTTCTGATTAAAATAACCAGTCGACGTGTCACTACATGTCCTCCACTGACACCGCAGAGCTCAGACAGTCATATTGCTGTGCACGTGTTTGACTTCCACTTGGACGTGCCTTCTCACACAAGCTTGAACACAAAAGAGCAACACAAACAGACACTGGAGTGCGTAAGTACATGTCATCTGTCAGCACCCTGTAGAAATACAATAACACCATGTGGTCAGTGTTATTATTTTTCTAACCCAGTACATCCTCTTCTATCTAGTTCATTTGGTATTATCACAATAACAGTGTGTCTTAACAATCAGGCTTTGAACTGCTGAAATTGCCATTTCGACAGAGATGAATCTGCAATTCTCAGGTGAAAGACCTTGTGCCATAATAAGGACAATGCCTCTGAAAGTTGGACTATAAAGAAGGAATGTAATATGTCCATATACTGTATAAAACAGTGTGTGTTTTCTCTTTTGTTTCTTTTAAGCCCCATTCTATGGCAAGCTATTCTGAACATATTTGACACGCTTGACATCTGCATCATTTTTGATGCCACCAGAGTGACAGTTTTGTCCTATTGCAAAGCAAAAGTGACATTCGACCAGCACAAATTTCTCAACTAGACTTTTTGCTGCGGTAGTTGACATCTGTGTGAGTTCACAGGATGACAATAAAAAAAACTTTAACATGTTAAAATAGTTTAAACAAATTCTAATTGTTATCTTAGTTGTAACCCTAAAAAGTCAACCAGTGCAGTCCGGCAGTTTTACCTGACTAGTCAATCACTAATCAATGCTTTTAGAGTCTTACTTCCTTTCAGACACAATAATTTTCGGTGAAAAAAGTGTTACTAACAAGATTGTTCATGAACTAATCGAGGAAAATATTGAACAACCAAATGTCTAGAGTTACATGGCAAGCTTCTTGTGTAAATATTCCACATCAGTCATAGCGTTGTCGTAAAACATTTATGTGTTCAATGTGTTGCCACTAGTTTACAAATACTATTATTACCAATTAGTTACACCTTTAGCCAACTAATAGTCAAAATTTCCCACTAGTGGAGAAAATATGTTAAATTTTGACAAACTATTTGCCATCTGTCAGTATGATGTAGTAATCAATTCATCTGGTCAAGCCGTCAACTAGTTCCTCAAAAAAAAAAAAAAGCTTACTAGTCGACAGTTTTGCTTTACAAATGAGATACTTTAGTTTTCTGGGACTTCTGGTTCTACTTGTCATTGCGGTTTGAAGCTAGTGCAAGAAAACAAAGCACAAAGTAGGACAAATGCTTGATTGGAAGACATCTGAGCACCTTCAGCAGGCAGGAGCAACTGGCTCTCAAGGAGGTCAAATACTTGCACAAACGGCTTGCCATACCCGGGAGAACTTTGCATCCACTGCAACTCCTGCGTTCCCAGCCTCTCTGCCTCCGCTGATCGCACTGACAAACGTGAGGCACGCGGTGAGAGCTGTGTCAATGTTCCCAGCCGCCCTTCCCTTTTTCACGTGCGGCCAGAGCGAAAACTGTCAAGCGTGGACGAGTTTCACAACAGCGCTGATGCGCGGCACTGCAGCAGAGGAAGCAGGCAGTGCAAAGAGTGAGCAGTCAGCATGCGGCGCGGCGAGGAAGGCGGCGAGTCTTTGATCAGGTTTAACTGGCAAGTCGTGTCTTTGACGTCCGAAGGGGAGGCTGGGAAGGAGGTCTGAAGGGAGCGACAACAAGCAGCTGAAAGAGACGGGAAGGAGAGAGAGAGAGAGAGAGAGAGAGAGAGAGCTCCGCTCAGGGGAAACAGAAGAGGAGGGGGGGAGGACAAGAGCAGGGAACGGTGAGGATTCATGCTGTGTTAGCATCATCCCCTCAGCAACTCCATCAATACTGCATACAGCTGAGAAACTGGCAAAGGTCCGCCGTGCTGCAATTTTCAGGCTCGGCCAGAGAAAGAGAGCGACTCCCACGACCGGTCAGCTCAGTCTGCTGCTGGAGGGGCGCGTTGCGAGGGGCAGAACACACACACACACACGCACACGCACAAACACACACACACACACACACACACACACACACACACACACACACACACACACACACACACATACGCTCTCTGGAACCTCTGCTGCATCAAGAAGCAGAGGAGGGACACACGATCTGGGAATACTCCAGAGGAGAGAGTTATCACCGGAGAGGGACGGCGAGGAAACTCTTGCTGCCATGCTCTGCATCGGAGGCTGAGCTGCGGGAGAGTTTGACAGGACCTCGGTGCACCTGCTCCATGCACACCGGTAAGCTGATTTGTTCCTCTTACAGCCAGAGAAATGTAGCCCAGCTTGTTTTCTTGCTCTCCTGTTAGTTTGAGATGCTGTTTGAATAAGTGGAGAAAAAATTTTTTTTTGACTTTCTCCATTGCTTCATTCAGAGTGAATCTTGTTTATTAATTTGTCCGGGTACTCAGCACTCCCCCCTCCACCTCCCCCTCTGGAGTCACAAACACAGTGTGGCTACAGTTTATCAGCTGAAATCACATCACAGAATATGCTCAGTTCTCATCACTTTTGTTACACACAATCAATAGTAGTTACTGGTTCGAAGACGCAGATAGAGCCAGTGAACATCTCTCAGATCATCAGAAATGGTAAACGTCTTTGTGAGTTGCTGCAGAAGAATTGCAGGTATTTAAATTTGTGCTTTCGCTGAAACTGGGAAGTAGAAGACTGTTACATGGAAGCACAGCTCCCCTGCAGGGGTGCACACCCCTTTTATAAAGCTCAGTTTTAGTTTTCCGTGACATCATGGAGAGGTTATCGCTCAAAGCGGTGGCAAAGTGACCTGAAACAATTCGCCTGCGCCTTTGTCCTGCAGCTGTGGCTTTAGGGAAGTTAATGCCATATTCAGACACCCAGGGTTACATTTACACGTTTTAAAACGATGTCACTATTGCTGTATAAAATAACAGAAACAATTGAATGACATGTTTTTTTATTCCACGTGGCAACTAAAGTGATGCATTGTTGTTACAACTCAGTTTGTTTTTGAATTCCTTTCAAAGCTTAACTGTGACCTCAGTAAGCTGGTGAAAATATGCCATCACATTTCATCTTTGTTCACTTATTTTCAGCAAGAAGTGCAGGCAAACATTTTTGCTTTTATGGCTTTTTTGTAAGAGTTGTAAGAAGAAAACCATAGCTGTAAAAATGACTGACACTCCCCTGAACACCAGGGCGAGACATGGTGGCGGCAGCGTCATGCGGCTGAGTAGTTTTTCTTCTTCGGGGACAGGCACACCGGTGAGAGTTGATGGTAATATGCAAAATGAAAGAAAAAAACAATTTCAGCAGAAAAAGACTGAAGGTTCAGATCATGGTTAGTCGCCGATTTTAACAAACAGAACAAGTAGCAAGAGATCTGCAGCTGTGTTTGCAGCAAAAAGTTGTTTTCTCACAGTGCTGACACACGAGAGCTCAAGACAAATCCCTGCCACACTTTTTAGATTTGAATCCCTCTTTCATTTTCTTCAACTTCACATTTATGTGCTTCTCTGCATTGTTCTATCAATATATCTACTCAAGATATGCTGAGGTATGCTCTGATTGTAGTGTGACATCGGTGAAAAATGACAAATTCTGCGTTTAAATGTCACATTTTGTTACATGTGGGGTTTACAATCAATCCTCGCTGACATTTACCCTTGCAATCAGTTTGAGAGTTTGTGACATTCCTCTTTGTGGTGTGATACCATCACTGATTGCAAATTCCTATGCGAACGCCGACTTTGGCTCTGTCTGATGGAAGTGACCTTTAGGTGGAGCGCAGACCTTTCGGCTTCTCAGCGTTCGTTAACAAGCGGGGCCTCCCCATTTCCGAGCAGGAGCCGCGTTTCGCTAATTCTCCCCTGCGATACAATTCCAGTAACAGGTAGTACAGCTGCAGTGAAACTGACAGCTTGTTTGCTAGCAGGATTACTAGCACTGCTCGGGGACAGGCCCAACAGCGATAGGGCGGGATCTGCGTCATATGTTGTGGCGACCAAATCTGCTTAACCTACTTTGGTTTTTCCACAAAATATCTTGCGTTTCTTGGAAGTCCAGTGCGAAATAGCTCTCGGCTTTCCAGTGCCATTCATCAAAATTTCAGTTGTGACGAATAATTAAAGCGCAACATGCGAGAGGCAAGTTTTTCCATGCGGTGTCTGACTTGGGGAAGGGCTTTGAGCAAGTGAAATCTGCAACATGGGTGATGGCTCACTGGAGGAAAGTTCAGATATGTGGAGGAGTTTATGCAGGAATGCTGAAAAAGAAGCTTTACTCCATCTGCAGGACACTAAATATGACTTATTATATGTGTTACAAGAAATAAACTTTACCAGTTGGTATAACACTGGTTGTTTTCTCAGTCTTTCTGCAAGGCAATTGAATGATAGCAAACGCAGTCTCAACAGCGTTCCTTCAGGCTTATTTCACTTTAATACAACATAAATAATGAGGCACTAACTTGAAGTCAAATCATTGAAGTTTCAGTTTAACATTTTACAAATGTCAGGAATTTCTAGGTTTTCATTAGAACACGTTCAAATATTATTTTATGTTATAGGACGGAAACCTATGTTTGTTCTTTCAAGCTGTGTTATTCTTATGTCATTTCTGCAGGACAAAATGGCATCTTGTGAAAAAAACGAGAGAAGAGAGAACACAATCAATTAACCTTGGAAGTTTACAGTCAACTAAAAGACAGGCAGCTGAAATAACCTGGTTGCTTAAGTGTAAGCACTTAAGCAACCAGTTTGAGCACATTTAGATGTGCTCAGAATATCAAGCAGTCTCTGTGCTTGTAAAGGATAATTGGTTGATGGATTGCAGCAAACTGAGTGATGCAAGTGTCATTGTATGTGTTTGGATTCACGGCACTGAGGGCCACATGTGTAACGTACCACGTCGTAGGTGAGACACCAGAGTTGGCAGAAATGTGAAGTTTGGCAACAAAACAAGACAAGAGGGAGCTTTGAAACTCAAGGGGCCTCTGGTTCCCTTGAAAACACTGTCTGACAGGAAAGTTTATAGGCTGGAGTGGGGGTTAATATTTAACAAGTCCTCATGCAAAATGCATGAACAAAGGTAGCAACGTGTGTGAAAATGTTCCTAATTAACAAAATCACTTCCTTTTGACAAGCATTTACATTTTGCATACATATACACACCGCGGTTGGAGTGGAATAATAATTATGCAGAGCTGTCCTTATAAAACTGAATTGAAAGTTTATGTCATATATGGTGATTGTTAAATTGAGATAATTGTAAGCATTTTTTCCCTGCTTAGATTAAATAACTTCTTTCATTTTAAAATAGTTTGTTTGATCCTTATAAAGCTGGTAGGTTTTCATAGCTGCGAGCCGCATCATTTTCATGCCCTTTTTTTTTTTTTCACAGATTATATAGAAGAGCTGGTGTGTGCAATGGCTGTCTTCGACTTGCAGGGTTTCATGCCACCCGTTCTGCATCCCTTTCCTCTCTTTGCTGCACATCCAGGTCTGACGATCTGACCACACCTCTTCTACTCCCTCCCTCCCTCCCGTCCTCCCCCTTTTTTTTTGGTGTCCATCTTTCCTGGGCCCACCATGGGAGGATGCTTCTCCAAACCCAAACCAGGTAAGGAAGATGCTTTCCAAACTCATGTGCTGAGGGAGATTTAGAGTCCAGGATCAGAAGTTTACTTCTTCTCACCTTGTTTAATTAGCTTTTAAACTGATCTGAGTGAAAACATCTTGGTTGTCCCTAAATCTTCTCAATTCTCAAATAATTTTGTCCCATTATTTCTTGTCAATTAACGATTATGATTAACTCAGATTTTCCTGACATCTCTTTCTTTGCTATTACTTATTGATACTAAAAAATAACAAACACAAAGTGTTTGCAGAACATTAGCAGCATCTACATCAAACCTTGTTGCTACAGAGACCTGGGAGCCTGTAGCAACAGAGACCCCCACTGATTAGAAAAAGATTGGATGTTTTGAGTGTTGGCCTGATCAACCTGAACATTTTCTGATTCTAATCACCAGCTGATTTGACGGTTCATCTCTGGCTTTGTAAACCGCTCTACTAACATGTTTAAAGTGGTTCTGATCATGCTGACAAATATAATGCCAAAATATGAGCTACAATTACAAATAAAAACAGATGTGATCCTGTAAATGTAGAAACCACTCATCTGCGGTTTTCTGCCATTTGGTAATTTTGTTCATCAAGAGAAATCTTGTCGTGGATCAGAGGAATATTATTATCATAAAGACATTTATTTCTCTTGTTTTCAGAGGCTTCAGGAAACACAAACTAGATGTAGAATAAATTAAACTGTTCAGTTTGAATAATTTTCTGGCCGCCTCCAAATTCTGCCGTGCACATGATCTCAGCCTCCTGTGTTCGCAGTACAATGTTTTGTGTGGGAGGAAGTTAAAAGCTCTCTGTAGCATCTTCATCAAAAGAGGATTACATACTGAGACTCAAATATATCCCGAACAGAACATGTTGTCATGTCTCTGTTCGATATGCATCATACGGTGGAGAGAAGGAGGAGGAGGGGAACAAAGAATGGAAATTAAAGACTCAAGATTTTTGAATTTGGATTATGTTAATAATTTCAATAGTTAATAGCTTACCAGCAACACATATCTTTCCAGTTGTTTTTTTTTTGCATAAATCTAGGCAGATTGATTCAGCTAACTGCGAGCCAAGTGAGACCAAGACCAAAGTGAACTTCAACAATTAAAAATTAATGAGTGTAAAAATCAAAAACACAGAAGTTTACGCTTTTAATTTTACTGTGGTTATTAATTTTTCTACTTTATTTGAGTCAGTAATTGTTTAAAAATATTCAATTGTTTTAAGGAATATTGTAGGACTTCAATCTTTATGATTGGATTAGCCAGAGCAGGTCGTCTGTGTTGGAGCTGAAGGATGAAGGAGCTCAAGTGTCTTGGATGGAGGGGGAGAGAAGCATTGATGGCGCCGGCGTTTAGCCAAAAAAGGAGGACCTCATGACTTAAGGTCTATGTCCCGACCCTCAACTATGTTCATAATTACTGAAAAGACATCCGGGTCAGCCTCCAAGTGTGGCGCTCTGTCTTCTGAGAGGAGCTCAAAGATGTTACTCCTTTGCGTCAAAGGGGGGTCAGTTGAGGTCAGGGTGTCCTCTGGGTTAAATCCCCCTCACCCCACTCTGAAGGTTTTCCAGGCACTTCCCACCACGAGGAAATCCTGAGCCAAGAGTAAACAAACTCAACAATAAATTCAATGCAAATTTCTGTGAAATTTTGAACTGAAAAGGCCCCTGAAGTCATACAAGCCCTGACCTGTTTCCATATATATATATATATATATATATATATATATATATATATATATATATATATATATATATATATATATATGTATATATATATATATATACGCACTCATTCCACAATTTGACTTTTAATATTGTGTTATAAGGATTTATCTGAACTACTCATTTTCCATGTGCAAGTGCAATGTTTTTTAGAAACGCGTTGGATGCACAAGTCTACATATGCTGCTTTTGAACACAATATTTTAATTTAAATAGGGCTAGGGCCACATCAGAGCTTTCTTTCTCAGTTCATTTCATCACAAAACTACTTCAATGAGTGCTTGGGATTATTGTGCTGTTAGAAAACCCCACAGTTGCCCTGTATTTGAGGAAAGGCTGAGGAAACTGAAGGTGCTGTTTTACTTAAATGCGATCTTTGCAGGCGTGTCTCTGGCCATGTGAGTCCATGTTGATGTTAAACTGGCTTCAGTGGCAGTTGGTGCCACCTGAGTCGTTCCTAAACATCCTCAGCTGTTTTCTTACATCAGTTTTTGCCTTTCCTTCAGATCTTACACCAATTTACAGTTGTTTGAATTGATCATGTCGGAAACTGCAACTTTTTAGAAAAGCGCTCTAAGGTGTTTTCTAAGTTTTGTAAATCCACATTTCCCCTTCCTAGAATGTCCCGGGAGTTTTTTGTATTTTGAGAGTTGAGCGATCCAGTGATGGTCGTCACAGAGAAAGTAGCAGCAGCGGCTACAGCCAGGATCAGTACGAAGACACTAATAGACTTTGGTCTTGTCATATGCTTTGGTTGCATTGGCTGTTCAGAAAAAACCTAGAAAATTGTTTTCTTTTGGCATCTAAAGCTCATTGAAATTGTTTATTGTCTCCACCTATAATGTCTTCATGTAAGCTGCTCACTGCTCTGGTGGGAAAGGTTCAGATATGCAGCAAGTTCTGTTTAAACGCCTTTATTGGAGGGTTAATGGTTCTAACATGAGCTGCATGAGGAGTGGAGGGCTTTAAAGATGTGGCTCTGTACCAACTCATTTGCATGAAAATATGTTGAAAACTTGCTGATACAGTGAAGTCACACAGCAGCAAATAAACATCTTGTGTTTTTTCATGTCTGTTTCACTTCTTTACACAATACACAGCAAGTAAATGACAGCTGCATTCAAAGCACTTTGAAAACATATTCACAATCACAAACACTATTCAGAAGTTGAGTGCTAAGAGTCGTCGCATTACAGCAGCGTCTAGAGATTCTCCTCATAGGCACACAACAGTCTCCCCTTCTCCTCCACTTGTGCAATTGCACTCACTATTACGATTTTCCATTGATTTTAATTAAGACTTGCTCAGCAGGAGAAAATTCCAGGCAGATTACTGTGTAAGAACCGGAATGATCAGCACATTTTTCCAGCCGAACAGATAAAGCCTGCTGCAGTGAAGCTGGAGTTACACAGCGCCTTCTCCACATCCACGTTCATGGAGCCGTCGGTGGCGCATCGTCCTAAAGAAACTGGATCCCTGCATGACAAAGATGTTTGTCTTGTCTACGGGACAGCTGAAACCGAAAGATCCTTTTTTTTAAAAAAAAGTAATTTAAATGCGTTGTTTTACTTTCAGAAACCCGTTTAGCACCACAGTTTCAACAAGAGGTGAAATTACAATTTTTGAATTATTACTCAAAGCTGTGCAGGAAATGATGGTCTCCACCTGAGATTTATGAACGGCCAGCAGGAGCTCTGAACTATCTTCACTGGTTTATGACAAAAAAAAAAAGATTTGTCTTAAAAGGGACTTTCTCGTATGTTGTCAGATATCTTTAGATCAGGGCATGATGTGTTAATTTGTGACAGTTTTTTTCAGACCGGTTTAAGTTTCTTGATTCTACAGTTTGGTAGTAATCAGGCCTGGTTGTGGCTTATATTATTTTAATATATATTGATTTTTCTTTTCCTCTTTTCTTGTCATCAACTTATTCTATTATTCGTTTTTGGTGCAGTTTTAAACCTATTTTTAAAGTGCTATATAAATAAATTTGGCATTGACATTGGTGATTTATCACAGTTCAATTTCAAATGGGTAAGAGTATGGCAGCACTTTTCATCAAATACAATAAGCACTCAAGTTATGATTCTTATTTGCTCATTGATCTGAAATATGTGTGACTAAAAAGCCAAAACAAAAAAAATGAGGGGGGCAATACATTTTCAAAGCACAATAATTTGTGATTTTGTTTATTATCGAGAGCCTGAGTGGCAAAATTACTAATTCTCTAAATGACAGGAAAAAAGGTGAAAGGAGCCCAAAAACAGAATGAAAAACATATTCTTGAAAATCTATTTCCTTCCAGAATACTGCTTTCATTTTTTTTAAGTTGTGGAGACGTCTATGTCAATGTGATCCAAAGTTATAAACAACGCTCTTTTCCTAAAGGAAAAACACTACCATAACTTACTGGTGTGAAAGTAAAAGAAAAAATGGGACAAGAAAACTATATTAAAATTGTAGTGGTTTAAGGAAAGCTAATACTGACAATCAGCCAAGATTAAGATGTCTATTTGTTAATAGTTTCAGTCTATTTCTGCGTGCTCTGTATGCATTCATTCAGTCGGTTTCTAAGAACCACATGTCTGTGTTATGTAGTTGAAGTCAAAGTGGAGCTCTCTCTCCTGGAAAAAGAAAAAGAAGTGGACGGCCTGTCCCCTAATGGCAAAGCCAGCCCCTTTGCTGACTGCAGACCGAATGGGGCCCTGGCACACAGCTCTGACGAAGACTCCATGCTGCTGCCGCTCAACCACAACTCCCGGGATTATGTGGAGGCCTCTGTGTGTCACGTTAAAGACCTGGAAAATGGACAGTAAGGAAAAAGGAATCATATATTTACTTCATATTTTTTTACAAGAAGCAGATCATTCTGCTTTCTTTCTCTCCTGCATCCCCTGCACCCTAAATATTTTTTTATGCTAGACATTGTCTTTTATTAACATGTATGTGATACAGCAAAAGAAAGTAGTCTTTACTTTTCAAGAGGAAGGAAAAACATACATGGTTTTCAGTTTTGTTTTGACAAATATAAATCAGAAGAATATGTGGCATGTCGTGATATTCAACCTTTCGCTTTAATTCAAGTCTTTTAAAGAACATCTTTACTATCTTTGCACATGTTGCATCACTGGATGTTTTGCTCATTCTTTATTGTAAGGCAGCTTCAGATCCCTGAGACTGCGCTTTGACTAGGACACGTTGAGCTAAACCATGTCATTGAGGCTCAGGCTGTATGTCAGTGTGTTATTTCGTCTTTAATGTAGGGATGTCACATCAATGTGAGGATATGCCAGTAAAATACATTGAAGCTTGTTGTTGTGATGTGACTAATTGTGAAAAATGTCGTAAAAGGCTTTGATTGAGGATCTATTTCTGGAGCTCAGGCTGGACGTCAACAGTAAAAGTCTGATAGGTTGTTCTAGTTTCAGCTGGTTGCTAACTTTACACATATGAATGAATCTACTTCTATATCAGGCTTGTGTTACCATCCAGAATCACCTAGTATTATTTAATGAGTTAGCTGTGTCTAAGTTTCAGCCCTGAAGCAGGGAATAAGTGGCAGCAAAGAAAATAGTGATGAATGATGAATAAAGGTACATAGACAATACAGACTTTTTATGCTAACAATATAAAAACCAGAAAACTAAAGCAAGTCTCAGATTCTGTGAAACAACAAATGATTTTGCAAGGCGCTGAAGCCGTTTTCAAATTATGCGCGATTTTTTCCCCCCCCTTGAATTCATCGTTTGTTTTGTTTTTGCAACAGAATGCGAGAGGTCGATCTGGGATGTGGCAGAGCTTTGCTCATCAAACAACACGGCGAGTTTTCCGCCATGGCCCACAAGTGTCCGCACTACGGAGCACCACTGGTCAAAGGTCAGAACTGTGTTGACCATTATTTTCTATCACTGGGACACCTTTGACTTGCTATGCCTCCTTGTAGGTGTCCTATCTAAAGGACATGTGCGCTGTCCCTGGCACGGCGCCTGTTTCAGCACAGCAACAGGAGACATAGAGGACTTCCCAGGTCTGGACAGTCTGCCTACCTTCCAGGTGACCTTCCCTGCTGCTGGCCCCTCGTAACACATTGTCTGCCTTATCAAAAAGTGAACACGTCGCTGATGTCTGTTTGCTCCAGGTCAGAGTTGAAAAGGACAAGGTGATCATTCGTGCAAACAAGCAGGTAAGAAACAAACAAACAAGAAAAAATATTTAAATATTTTACCTAAAACTTTTTCACATTTTGTCACATTTCAACCACAGACCTCAGTGGATTTTATTGGAGTTTTTTGTCATGGATTATGAACAAACTGAGCAAAATTCTGAAATCGGAGAAGTATTCATGATTTCCAAAGATTTGTATAGATGTAAATCTTAAAAGTGTGGCATGGATTTGTATTTATCTCCTCTAAGTTATCACTTCATGGAGTCGCTGCCATTAGCATATGTCTTTACCACTGTTGGACATCTGCAGTCTCAGGTAATTGCGTTGTCCATTTTGGAAAATTGCTTTGACTCTAATTGGATGGAGAACAGAATTCAAGCAATGGCTTTACAGTTTGTATCGTCAGCTAAACTTTGACTAGACAATCCTAACACATGAACATGCCTTCATCTAAACTATTCAGTTTTAGATCCGGGTATTAGTTTAAGGTGGTTGAATATTTGCTGACAGTCTGGTGCAGCCTTTAATACATTTTCTCCCTGCTCTGCTTTTAGCTCGGTCCTTCCATCAACTCTGACAACCTTGTGGCTTTCTTTCCGCAGTAGCTTCACATTTCCATGAAGGTCATTTAAGGACTGCAAAACTTATATCTTGCTGACAGATTTGTCCATCTGATTGGTGGATCTCTGCAGCTCCCAGATAGTTAGTATAAGCTTAGTTACTCCATCTAAGGCGTTAGTGCTCCCCATGCCTTGCCTGTCAGTTTAGTTGGATGTCCATGTCTTGGTTGGTTTGCAGCTGTACCATGCTGAGATGATAGATGAAGCGCCGCTCTTTGAAGTTTTCAAAGCTCTGTACTTTGTTTTATAATTTGTCAAAATGTGAAAAAGTTCTGCAGGCACTGCTGGGTAAAGTTGAACAAAGCTGCTGATGAATTCATTGATCTTTAATACCATTTTAGGCTCTTCAGTCACAAAAGAGATCGAAACCCATGTCCCGATGTTCGGCTGTCATCAACTCCAACACAGGCTTCAGCCATGTTCTCATCATCGGCTCAGGTTGGTGTAGGAGACCGTTTATAATATGAAAAAAAAAAAAAACCCCACAATTTCCACATTCTTCTTCTTAAAAGACATTAGTTTTTAGGGTTGAAATTTGTGAATTTGTCATCAGGTCCAGCGAGCCTGGTGTGTGCAGAGACACTGAGGCAAGAAGGCTTCACAGATCGCATCGTCATGTGCACCATGGACAGACATCCTCCGTATGACAGGCCTAAACTGAGTAAGGTTTGTACACAGACTCCAGCCATGTACACTGAGACGCAGCTCATTATGTCGGGAAGCTTACATAAGAGACTGCAGAGTTGCTGCTTTGGTCAGTGGCTCTTTAGGGAACAGCTACTCATTGTGCAGCAGCCAAGCTTAAGAAAGTTGAGAGTTGGACAGGAAAGCAGGAAAGCAACCAGCACAATCTTAAATGTCATTTGTTAGGAATTTATTTGATGGATCAACACAAAGTAGAGCTCAACTCCGAAGTGGCAGATGAGTTAATGGGAAGATGGATGGCGCAAAATAGGACAATGCTGGATAAAAATCTGTCTACTGCTGCAAAGAGTCTGAGAATAAGGTAAAGGTTTCCAGTCCAACAGGAAGATGGTGCTAAACCATCAACTAAAGCTACAAAACAATTAGATTAAAGTACATGCATATGTTAGAATAGATGAGCCAGTCAAGACTAAATTAAAGTCTTAAATTAAAGAATATTTGGCAAGACTTGAAAATTGCTCATTTCTATCAGGGAGTTGTTTTACAAAAAAGAACGAGCAAAGATTTTGGTGTCTAGATGTGAAAAGTTGGAGTAAAATTGCAGTAAACTGTGGCTCTACAAACATTTGACTCCGAGGTCTAAATAGTAATAAACAGAACATTTGTCAGATCTGTAATTGTAAACAAATTTCAGTCCATTTCATAATTAGGCCACAGCTTGTAGTTTGTAGCAGTGAAACATGTCAGGATGTAAAGTTCAAATGATGCAAGGCTTGCTATAGATTAAAGAAAAGAACATCGATAGTTTTTTTATTATGTCCGTAAATTATACTGATGATGGCTCAGAATACCATCATAATATTAAGCTTAAAATGATCTTAAAAAAGTTTTAACAGGGTGAAATAGAAATGCGGTTTACGGTCTTTGTTCTGTGTTTGTAACTTTGTTGCCTTCAGTCTTTAGAAAGCACAGCGGAGCAGCTGAGGTTACGCTCCATGGACTTTCTACAGGACCATGACATTGAGCTGCTCACAGAAAAAGAGGTGAGGGACTTTGGATCATGACAATTTATCTAATAAATAATGAAACACTTTATATTTTGAGTTTGTTTAAGCAAAACGTCTCCAACAAAATTGTTTTAGGTCGTAGCAGTGGATGTTAAGACTCGATCTGTAACGTTTGAAGACGGCTTGAGGATGGAGTACAGGAAACTCTTTATTGCTTCCGGAAGCAAGTAAGAAAAATAATTAATTCTGTCTGATGACTTAGTAGCTGATACCCTTAATGCCTAATTTGATTTAATTGTTTTAAAGACCAAAACCGATGAGCTACAAGGGGAAAGACGTCAGGAATGTTTTCCATCTCCGGACGCCCGAGGACGCTAACAGCATAGCGAGGCTTGCCAACAATAAGAATGCCGTGATTGTGGGAACATCTTTTGTTGGTGAGACAAAAACTCATATTTAACTGTTTCAATGAAGTTCTTAGATTCAGGGAAAGGTTTTACCTTCTTATTGACCACAGAGTTTTAATTACCACTCTGATTTTGCACAATATTTGCCTCTAGCACAAGCCTTTTTCATGCTTAATTAAAGTAAATTCAAATAACAACTTTATGTTTAATGTTCAAAACAGCTCAGCATTGTTTTTTATGCTTATGACTATACAATATGCCCAAAGCTCAAAAATGGGCTAACACAGCCTGATAAGAAAATGTAAAAGGATTTAAAAAGATAAAAGGTAATAAGTAAGTGACGTCACTGGACACTTCCAGTTGGTGTCATTACTTAATTAAATTTTTTTTAAAAATCCAAGATAAAAAAAAGCTGAGTGAGAAAAACCCATCATTGTCATTGCTCCTTTTTAAAAAATATATTTAATATTGATAGATTGTTGATTTTTTTTTGTGCACAAAAATGTAGATCTTGAAGATTTATAGTCTTTCTTTTCATCCAAGTATGTTGTTTTTAATAAGTCTTTAGTATTTTTATTTGTTTGTAAATTTGCCTGTACACATACAGCACAGTGTGTTATTCATATTTTTTTGTTTTTATATTCCTACCTTAGCATGAGTCAGCTGTGGAGAGGTAATGATTTTAGCTTGTTTTGGGCATCTTGCGGTCACTAAGTCGACTGTGAACTCATCTGTAAAATCTGGTATGCAGAGGAGATCAAAATATATTCATGTGCAAGAATGGCCCAGTCAAAGTACAGCCTTGAATCCAAAGGCAGACTTGGAAAGTGATTTTCACAAACACCATCCATCCAGTTTGTCTGAGCTTGACCATTTTTACAAATGAGAATCTGCAGCAGTTTCAAAGCTGGCAAATCAATCATATATCCACAATAGAGCTCAGTCTGATTAATCAAAGTATTTACTCCTGGGAGCCGAACACAAATGCAAATTCACTTTTTATGTTTTTATTCATTTAAAAACTGTTGAAACCCAAGTGTGGTTTCTGTCTATATCACAAGTAGGCTCTACTTTGAGTTGTTCTATAATAAAAAAAACAACTTAAAGTTGAAAAATAACAACTTAAAGTTGTTTATAGGTTTATGATTTTGTCCACATTTGGTTTCATAAGCAGCCGCTTTATGCTGGAGAGCGACTGAAGCTTTAAATTATGACAACGTTACTATTACTGTATTGGTTTATATGCAAAGGGAGAAAGACATATAAAAGTTGGACAGCAGGGGGCAGTGTGGTGCTTTCACGGATGCTGCAGCTGGAGCACCTAAGTCCTCCTAGTCATGCTGGAAGTTATTTCGCACCAGACTAAACAATATTGAAGACTAAATATGGCCCTGTACAGAAAAATGCTTTTTTTAAATGCAGAAATATATAAAAAATAAAAAATAAAAAAAAAACCCCACTGATTGTGAGGTTTTCTCTTTGCCTCTAAATTCTCAAGGACCTTCCTGAAATAAAAGAATAGCTCCCATGAGTTTGAACATGTAATACAGAAAGCTTGTTGTAAGGATACACCTGCAGACGTCAGAGGATGCAGAGGAGTGACCAGTTCACTGTTTTACGGTTGCAGCTGTCCCAATAAATGGAAAGGGATTTGCTTAGACAAATTAAAATAAATGCATGAAAACATTTTCCACCTTAATGCCTTGTGTTTTGTTTTGCTGGCAGGTATGGAGGTGGCTGCAGCTCTGACTGACAAGGCCCACTCTGTGTCTGTCATCGGGATTGAGCCGGTCCCCTTCAAAAAAGCTCTCGGGGAGAAAGTAGGGAAAGCCATAATGAAGGTAAAGGTCTCCCTCCTGGGAATTTATGCCTTTGTGAACATGAAGCCCATCCACAGCACCATCATCAGTATTCTCCCTGAGAATATCCTGCTGGTTAAAATGCTAATCCCATTAGTTGTTTCTGCTGCTGGTCAATACTGCACCAGAAGTTGGAGCAGCGATTGATCACTGAAAAGAAATGGAGGCTGCTGTAAAGTGTCCGTGTTGTGGTTTCAGTGTAACTCTGAGGTGTCTTCATCTCTGCAGCTGTTTGAGACAAACAGGGTGAAGTTCTACATGCTGAACGAAGTGTCGGAGATGATTGGTCAACATGGACAGGTATTCAGAAAGTGAGAGAAATAGCAGGACATACTGCTTAGTCTCCTCCTCTCTAGAATCTGAAAACCTTAAAGTCTAAAGTATTTATTCATGTAGCATGAAATAATTAAGTCAACACATGTCCAGCATTTACTTGTTTTGTTTTTTTTACATCAAAATGAACCATTTTTTCCCCTGTTTCACAGCTGAAGGAAGTTGTTCTGAAGAGTGGGAAAGTCCTGCGAGCGGACGTGTGCGTCATCGGAGCAGGTAGTAAATGTTCTTTCGCTCTTTTTTCCTGCCGGCCTCCTTCGTGTTAAGCCTGTTGACATGTTTCTGCTTCTGCAGGGAGTGTTCCTGCAACAGGGTTTTTGAAACAGAGCGGCATCCACTTGGACTCAAAGGGCTTCATCACCGTGAACAAGGTGTGCTGCAATCCTCTGTGGTCTGAGTAAAAAGTCCACTTTCGTCGTGGGTGTTTTTCTCTAAAGTTTATCTCTGCTGTAGATGATGCAGACAAACGTTGATGGGGTGTTTGCTGGAGGAGACGTGGTCACGTTTCCTTTCCCACCTCGCAACAACAAGAAGGTGAACATCCCTCACTGGCAGATGGCTCATGTGCACGGTGAGCGGGTCAAAGCTCGATTCAGACTTGGGAAGCTGTGAAAGACGTGTGTAAGATTTATTTGATTCCTTTCGTTGTCGCCGACAGGCAGGGTGGCAGCTCTCAGCATGATGGGCAGAGTCTCTGAGTTCAAAACTGTGCCTTACTTCTGGTCGGCTATGTTTGGGAAGACCATTCGCTATGCAGGTGGGGGAGGTGGGAGTATTTTGAAGACAAATCTTAACTTCTAATGAGATTTCAAAGTTTTTTAAAGTGGAAAATTAAAAAGATGGACATTGGTGTTTTAACCGCAAGATGTAAAACTGACTTACTCTTTTTTTACATTTTAGATATTTTCATTTCACAACTTGATTACTTCTTGTAATTTCTTCTACTTCGCTTAGATGAAAGAAAACAATTATTATGTTTTTTATGTTTTCTGAATACGGAGATGTATTGAAAGTGAATTAAATCACGTTTTTAACATTTCTGCTGTACTTCACTAAACAAACTAATTCATATCCATTTGTACTGAATCTAGTTAAGTCTAAATCAGTCTTATTAATTGTAGTGCAATTCAATTGGTGAAATTCACTTCAATACAAACCAGTTTAATCTAAATTCTGATATAATCCAATCATCTGTCCTCCTGAGAGTCTTTTTCTTTTAACAAAAAATACATATAGTGCCTTTCAGAACATCCTCCCTGAAAACACACATCACAGCTATTAAGATGAAAACCAACACTTTGTTTGTCCTTTTCCATGTTTTGAGGTTATGGTGATGGATTTGATGATGTCATCATACAAGGAGATCTGGATGAATTACGATTTGTTGCTTTTTATACAAGGTAACTGTTGCATTTTTAAACTGCGAACTAAATGAATATTTGGACTGTTTTACAATTGTTCATTTGCTCTGTTCCCATCTGAAGGAGCGAGGAGGTGGTCGCTGTCGCCAGCATGAACTATGACCCCATCGTATCTCGGGTGGCAGAGGTCTTGGGATCCGGAAAGACGATTAAAAAGCGAGACGTGGAGTAAGTCTCCATTTGGGGTTTTATACTCATTGCAGGTGGAAGTTATATTTTTAAAGTCTTGGAAAAAATTTAGCTAATAAAAGTTGTCGTAGGTTTAGGTTTACATTATGATACAATCAAGCAAATCGTTTAACACTGAAACTCTTTTTTATAATATTTTTTTTTTAAGAAATGCTTATCGGATCCATAAAATATAAAAAATCCAGTAAGATTTTATACATTCTTACAACCATAAATCTCGCCTCATTTGTTAAATTAATATGAAGTTAAGATTTAATTCCAGTCTAGCTGTATTGAGTTAATGCATGCTACTGTATTTCTTACAACTAGATACAAAAACCTTTGTGTTTAAAAAAAAAAATAGATAGTATTCAATGGTGGCAGACGAGACGACATTGTCTCTTCATCAAATACGGCGGCTGATATATCAGTGTTGGTCTGTAAATGTTCAAATGTCCATTTTGTCTTGTCTTTTTGTTGTTCTACTGATCTTCGTCTCTCCCATGTCTTTCAATTTTGTGTGCAAACAAAAACTGAAGGATGTTAGCGCGGCTTGGCAAGTATGGAAAAACATGAGCTAATCCTTTTTACTCACCACTTACATACCTTATCCACCAGCTCAAAATGTGATGAAGCTCTTATCTGCAAGGATCTGATCACTGTTGCTGTGTTGCAGGACTGGAGACATATCTTGGCTGATTGACAAAGGCTCTCACTGACTTCACCTCTGAAGTTCCCTAAAGGACAGACCCAAAGTCCACTGGATACCCTCACATGGACACTTTGGTGCTGAGACCCTGAGCAGCTATCCTACTTCACTCACAAAAACACAGTGGACACGATTCTCTGTCTGTCGGAGGCTCATTCTCCTGAAGATGACAGTATAACATGTTTTGCTCCGGAGAGACACTTTAATGTGACGAACTGAACCACACAGGGCATGAACACACTGAATCACTGTGTCGGCAAATGTTTTTGTTCACAACAAAGCAATATTTCAGCCTTCGTGCTGCTGCGAGTTATATCTACCTGTACTTTTTGTTTATAAGAAGCCAGAGAAGGGCATGGGCATTTGTTTTGTATAAATACGACTGTACATACTTATAATCCTGATTGCACTGTAACAACAAAAGAGAATACACTTCCGAGTGGAAAAACAGATCGACTGTGCTCTCATACAGACCTTAGATCTGCATGGTGGAACTTACTGCAGGACAAAATAAAATGACGAGTCCCAAACCAGAGAATATTAATACAGATGCATTAAAATAAAAGCTTAAATCAGCAGCAGAACAAGTCCTCTTTAGACCAACCTTGAGCTTTAACAAGCTGAGTTATATGCACATGCATTTAATTTGCAATGAGATAATGTACTTCTTTGTATATTTTGCCTTGCTAGTAGAGTAAATACATTAAATTTTAATCACATTTCTAATGAAACTAATTATTATTAGTTTGTGCTTGCACAATAGATTCATGTTTTTCAAAAAAAATAAAAAAATAAACAGCAATAACTCATCTAGATGAAAACTAGCTGAATGTTTATTTGTGACGTTCCCAGACTCAATAGGGACTTGATTTGTTACTAACTCAGGGAACTGAGGTTTGTGGCCCAGGCTGACTGCTCCCTTACAGTCGCAGTTGCTTTAATATTCTCCCCTGTGATCTCACTGCTTGCCCCTCGTTTTCCTTTAGTGATGCCTTGCAATGTGCTGAGAGGTGCAGAGCAGATGTCTGATAGCATACTGGTCCAATGAGGATCCATGATGCTGAAAGTCATCAAGGCAATTTGAAAAGCATTGTTCTACCTACAGAGAAGCTGGAATGACATTTTTATAACTTAACTTTGAAATAAAAAGTGATCCAACAGTAAAGACCCACTGTTGCTGCTATGTTTATTTCAGTTTCAACACTTCTTTCCCGTGTACGTCCTTGATTGGTATTGGCTATTTTCTGCAGTTTTAAACCAAACCTGTTAAAAAAAAATTTTTTTTAAATAGGCCCGATCGAGTAATTGTTTCATTTCTGCTTTGAAGTTCGTTCATTTTTTTTTGTTCTGTTTTGTTTAAAATATGGCTGCATAGTGATGCAGTTGGTAGCGTTGTCGTCTTGCAGCAAGAAGGCCCTGAATTTCAATCCCGGTCCGAGTCCTCCCTGTGGATGTGTGGGTTTTCTAAAGTCCTCCTGTAGATCAAATACATGAAGGTTGAGCTCTCCAAATTGTCCTTATGTGTGTGTGTGTGTGTGTGTGTGGTTGTTTGTTGCGTCTCTGTGATGGATTAGGACCTGACCAGGGCGTATCATCGCCCAGACTGCTGGAGAAAGGCACCACCACTCTGCAAGTATCAGTAGGTCTAGTGTATAAATACATTTTATATATTCTGATCATTGTTTGCTTACAAAAGATTAGCATCACTATTTTAAGCATTAGCAATATTATTTATTGTGATCATAATATTAATTATAGTAATATAAGCAAAGTCCACCAGCAGGTTTCTTATAATTTACCACATTTTGTCAACTTACAAACAACTTGCATAAAGTAATGGATAATTGTGCATGATTTTCAAATTGTTTTACAAATAAAAAGCTAAAACCTTTGGTGTGGATTTGTCCTGTGTCAAACTGCAAACATGACTCCATGCCCTCTGTTACATAAAGACCAGATTTGTAAAACGCACTTAAGATGGTGGTTGTAAAGTGACAAAATGTGGAAATTCATAGCGTTGTCCAAAACTCTTAGTCATGAGGAGTGAACTGAACCAAACTGGGACCACAAAGAATGGAACTGGGTGCAGTACAAAACCTTAAAAATATTGCATACAACTACTTTAACATTATATGAGATTTCAACATATGTGTATGTACTCTGGATACTTTACAAAGTCCTAAATTATCGATCAAAATAAAGTGAATAGTTCTGATTAAACTCATTGGTAGCAACTGGGAGCAGGTTTGGGATGAAATGTTGTTTTTCTAGATTAATAACATACAAGAGACTGAAAAGTCTAAGTCCATAAAAATATTTTATTTCAAACTAAGAAAAACAGCTTGGTTTAGATTTATTTTAAAAAAATATTGACAAACTGTTTTAGGGAAAAAAAACCCAGTTGAGTTCAAGATTGAAGAAATAAAAATAAAAATACCACAGAATGGACGAATTCACAAGTTTGACTAAAGATACATAAAATCATTTTAAGAAGTTATTTATAAAAAGAAAGAATACCTGAGAGGATTCCAACACACAAAACAAAACAAACCAAACGCGTTCACAATAATATTGCAAACAGCCCGAAGAAGAGCTTTGAAAATGTTTTGGATCAGAGAGAAGTCAGGATGCATCAATCCAAAGCTTTTATCACAATCAACCGCATTGTTTTAACCTCTTAAATGACACATAAACAAGGAAGTGTTTGAGTTTTGTAAACATTTTACAGATCGGAAGTAAATAGCCATAAGTAATTATGGGTAATGGCAAGGCAAAAAATATTTTTAATGCGTTTATAATTCACAGAAGCTTCACAAAAAAATATTTAAATTACAAAAGTCTGTTTATACACAGATTTTTCTTCTCAGATGACAGTAGTTTGTCAGATTAAAAATATCTTTTGAAAATAACCTTCTTGCAGGCGTTAAACATCAAGCCCACATTTCTGTATTAAAAATATTTTTTATCGGTTTATGTAATTTTATAATAACAAATAACAAATCTTATTTGTTAAGTGACAATCATCGTAGCCAAGAGAAATAGAGATTTAAAGCAGCAGTCTGTGTGTAATCAACATACATATTGTGCTTTATTTAGTGAATTGAGTTACTGACAAAATGTGATAAGGAATCCAATTTTGGTTTCAGAAATTTGAAAACTTCAGTCCACTCTGTTTTCTGTGAAACATTCAGCTGTAAATGATCCTAACTGTGTCTTGACCGAGTCCAATTACTGATTATTTGATTCACAGTGGATCTGAAAAGAAAACATCGGCCTAAGAATTAAAAAAATTAGATACCAATTTTTTCAGTCCTTGTAGTTCTCTCTTTGAGATATTTAAATATCTGCCCATCTGTTCCTAGTAATTAAAATACTGGCCTACTAATTTTAGTGAAAGCATATCAGCAGGAAATAAATCAATCGGTTCAAAAATGCTGACATTTAACGAGGCACGATGGTTTGGACAGACGCACCCCTTCGAGTAAACGCACCACAGCTGGTGTCACTAATAAATATTCATGAGTCACAAACACTGGAGTGAAGGCATTAAGCGGAGCGAACGGTTACTTATCAGTTCAGTGCTGTAGCTCAGTTAGGAGCGACATATTAGTGCAGTGACTGCACAGCTCTTCCTGCTTCACTAATCTCTTGCTACTCTATGTTTCAAACTATAGAAAACAAAAACTTTCCAAGATGGTGGACAGTTTTTTCACATCCATTTATAATGCCCAGGTGAAATCCCGGCACTGATTATTGCAGTTAAATAGCTAAATGCCTGAAAACACATTCAGGTAATATGTCAGTCAGGGTGTTTCTGTAAGGGACTTTGGACAGACACAACACAGGGACACACTAAAAAATACAAGGTATTTGCTTGTGGGTCAACATTTGAAATGGAGAAAAGTCCTTTTGCAAACATTTTGAGCATTTGTATCGCAAAACCTAAGAGAAATGGGGAACAAATCCTCCCACTGAGAAAATTACTTTTGCCCAAGAGCTAAAATCACAGTTTGTCCTGTGTGCGGTAAAAACAAGGCACTTCTCCACGCCGGCTGCTGAGATGACAGAGGTTGGCAGTGATCTCTGCTGCATTACAGGTTCCACCTACCACTGGCCTGGTGATTGTCTACAAACTCCTGCTGATTCAACTACAAATCAGCAGCCACCAATGTCAGGTTGAAATCAAATAAGTTGCTTTTTTTGCAACAACAACAAAAAAGCATATAAAAAAAAAAAAAAACATGAGGCAGCACCACCATCCAGATGTAAACCAGCGGCATCAGAGGTCCTGTTCTGCTGCGCACTGCTGCAGGTACCACTCGTACAGTTTAGCCTATAAAGTAATGACAGTTTTAGGAAAGTTAACCAAAATATATCTCAATTTCTTGAAACAACAATACGAGAGCACATGCAGTCAGTCTAAGCTCAAATGATCAAGATGAGTTTTCAGTATATTTAAACGGTTATGTGGTCTGATCAGTGCTAACATGAGGAGGTAAAGTTCTCCACGGTCTCGCGGCGCCCACAGTGAATGCTCCATCACCGCCGCAGTTTATCTTTGATCTCAGAATATCAAGGAGAAACTGGTGCTCTTGGAGGTGTGTGGATATAGAGGAGATCCCATAGATAAGACTATTTAAAAGGAGTTATGTGTTCATGCTTCTTTGTACCGAGCGCAGGTCAAGCTGCAGCGTTCTGGACTATCTGTAAAGGCAGCAGGGATGATTTATCTCGCCCAATAAAGAATTACAATAGTCCTGGCGAGAGGGCATAAAAGCCTGAATGACCTTCTGAAAGTCCTTTTAAAGAGAAGTAAATCTTTGCTGTTGCAGTCAATCGTGGCTGAAAAAAGCTGAATAGCATTTATAAGTTCAATGTAAGGCCAAGACCCAAACGTCTCACTGCAGAGAAACTTCAAGTAGCTAAAACGACATGAGCCAAACAATCTCGTCTAATATTTAGAGAGAGATCTTTGCACAATTTCTCTTGATGCTCCAGAGTCATGAAGCTTTTCCTGTGCTCTCTGATCTTCAGCTCACCACTGGCTTATGACAGGATTTAGGTCAGATGACAAAAATGAGTGAAATACTTGATTTCATGTCAGGTGATCATTTCTGTGAGGATTTGGCTAAATGTTTTGGATCATTTTTTTGGTGAACGACCCAATTTTGACAAATTATCGGTTAAAAAGCGGAGACTATGAGAATAGCAGATTATTGAACGAGAAGTCAAGTCTAACCTTTTTAGTTTTGACAATGTCATGGATATAATCCATGTACTCCATCATCTTCCTTTTCTCTTTCTTCGTCAGAGTCGCGTTTCTTCGGCTGAGGATGAAGAACAAAGAAGCATCAGGACCATAATCCAATAATCCATAATCCAAAGCACAAAATGCCTGCATGTGTCTGAGAGACAGACTGAGTGCTTAGTTCATCCCTTTATAAATGTTGGATAAAAGGAAAGAAATCAATAGTTCTTTATAGAAGCTTTATAGAGTTTATCCCACTGGGCTCAATGTTAGGCTACACATTTTAGTTATGGCTTGATATTTTTGTTTATTTATAAAATTCTAAAGTTTTTATTTTATGTATTTGTTTTTAATCATACCTCCAATTTGGTTTTGATGTATTTTTAATCATAAATAAATGAAATTTTTGCCCTTAATCTTATTTCTTTCTGATATTTAATGGTGTTGATGTTTTTAATCAGACTCTGACCTTTCTTCATAAAAACATGATTGCATTTCCTCAGTTTGACAAGCAGTCTGACAATTTCTGTGTAATAATTAATATTGTAAACATTCATTTCTGTGGTTGTTGTCTGCATGCTTGCAACTCTGTGTTTAACATTTGTTACATTTGAGTGTACAGTGTTTTATAAAACAAATCTGATCGATCAATCTAATTGTGGAGAATGCAAGATATTAATATACATTTTTCTGTCTGATGTTCCAGTGATACAGATTTTATCGAGGGGTGTAAAAGGACGTCTTCACACACTTACCCTGCAAAATATTTTGCTAGGAAAAGCAGGAGGTAGCAAAAAGCCCCAAAAGAGATCACAGAAACCACTTGTTTGTCCTCCGGTATCCATTCCCATAAATACATCACTATCCCCTGGGAGAGACGCACACAATATTTTATCATAATGTTTTCACATCAGTTTTTGCTCCCTCTGAAAGATTTCCTGGACTTACCGTGAAGACCATAACGGTCTGAGTCGGACCTTCGCCCAGCAGGTCGTGCAGTTGCTCCTTGGAGAAGGTGCTCACGATAAAGCTAAGAATGAAGACGAACGGCAGGAAAAAGCCCAAAGCCAAACACAGAACTGAGTGAAGACGAACACTCCTGTTGAAAGCCACATCGGCCCTGTGTGCAGAGTGATAAAATCTGACTTAAAACATTTAATGCAGCTAAATAGTTTGATCTCACATCCATTTTATACACATTTGTTTTATCAAAGTAAAAGGAAAAAGAAGAAATGCAGCTCTAAATTTAACCTGTCCTGTTCCAGTTTGTTGCTGATGGTCGAACAAATGAGGTCAGAGTCTTTCTCCAGCTGATCTAAAGTCTTCTGAACAGCCTGGTTGATGGTCTTCTCAATCGTTTGACAAACGCTGTCAATCTGGTTCACACACCTGCTTGGCTAAAAGGCGCAAAGATGAAAAAAAAAAAATGTATTAAAAAAAAGAGATTGTAAAGTAAAAGCATCTAATGCATCTCAGTAAAATTCTGCAACAAATCCTGAGGGTATTTTGACAGACAGCCCTGTGCAAGAAGCTGCAAGTGAGGCTACTCAGCAAAAACAAGAACACTGCAAACCAAGAGAGACACAAATCAACCACGCAGTGCAGACCTCAGGGACAGGAGATCACAAGTATCTGCTGCAATAAGTTTGGGTATGAGACGCAATTCTTAACCCCGCAGCCCTAAGAGGAGTTGAGTGGCGAACCCTGCATGAGCTGTTTGCCCTGTGCGCAGTCCCATCAGGGTTGCATTGACCCTGTGTGTGCTGCTCTCCCAAGTTTTCTTTTTCATGTTAAAGGGAATCGACAGAACACCTCACGGCTTTGACATCTGCCTCTCTGCAGGAGGGTTAAAACGAAGCTGATAAAATCTATGACACAAAACCCCCTTTGCATCTAAAGCTCATCAACTCCAATCAAACACCATTAAGGAATTTGAAGGAAAACTACAGGTATTTATAATGTTGAAATCTATCAAGAAACAGCACCAAAGCCTAAGCCAGGAAAGGTCAAGATTTAGACTGTGCATTCATCTTGAGTAAAAGTAACAGACTTTAATTGAATTTACACAAAATGAAAAGAAATGTACAAAATTAACTAGTTTTAAATTACAGAAACACTAAAATTACTAAGCATATTTATTTTTAGTCAAAGTAACGCTGTCTTCACCTCTTCCTAACTCTGACACAAGGATATTAAATTTGTTAGTAGCTTTTAAATGTCTCCTTAAAGAGACACTTAAAAATAGTGTCTCCTAGGTATAATATTTTAATTATAAAATAATTAAAATGTAGTTATTATATTCACAATAACTATATTCACAATGAATATTATACCTTCACACTATTGTGCAGTTATGGAAGCAATATAATGGAACCAGTGCATCACCACAAACCTAGAGACAGCTTTGTCCAGAATATACTCTTATTTTTATAATAATTCAATCCAAACAGGAACACTGAATTTTACCTTCTGTGGGTTGGGGATGTATATTGTCGGCATCTCAAACCCACATTTGTTGAGGCCTGGACGGCGGCACAGCTCCTGGACAATCTGCATCATTACTCTCTGTGGGAAACACATATATTTATATGCTAATGCTTTTTCTGGGTAAAACTTAAAGCTGCTTTTATGAATTAAAAAGCTGACCTGTCTGTCCGTCTCCTTCCCAGCTTCGTCTGCTTTGCTGAGATAAAACAACAGCTTGTCTCCACATTTGTCGCTCAGCTTCTCCACGATGTTGAGCGTCCGTTTGCACAGCGCCTGACCCATCGGGTCAAAGAAGACGAAAATCAGGTCCGACTGTTCTCCTGCGCAACAACGTTAGACGCATCAATATCTACGGAGCAACTCTGATGATGCTGAAAACATAAATCCTGACTTACCCAACCAGGTGATGGCACTGTTGACATCAAATGGGTAGATCATGTCCCCGTCAACCAAACCAGGAGTGTCCACGAACGTCACCAGGCTGAATTTCTTCTGCTTTGAGGTGGAGATCTCAGCAGACAGGTAGTCCATTGCACCTGCAAAGAAAAGAAAGACAGATGTTGGATGAATATGACTAACAAAGCTGAGTCACTGCGGGATTCTGCTGTATCCGATGTACGCAGTGTGGTCAATACTTGGAGACCGGAGGGAGCTCGGTGATACTGCGAACATAAAATCTTTGTCCTTGCAGGTTTGCAATTTCACAAATTTGGTCTTTTAGAGGCTCAGAAAAAAAAAAAAAAAAAGCTGTCCTGGCTCATGAATCTTTTGAATGTTGCTGATGTCTCACTGTCCCCTCTATGGACAGGTTTGTTGTCACTGTTACACACAACAGCTCTTCAACTGGCAGCTTTAGTGTGGGCCGTAGGACGTAAAGCTAGCCAGTGAAGAACGACTGTGAGGCAACGCACTGCGAGGTTATCGTAATGCATCACAGCAAGAACCGATCACACAGACAGAACAGGATCCACAGTCGGAGGATTTACATGTTTGGGGTGAATGTCGGGTTTATTTAGGGCTTTTAATGATTCATTTGAACCAGTTATTTTCCAGATTACAATCATTTTTATTTTTTATTTTCACTTAAACTGGGGTTTAACTTATAATTTATCATGGATTTTCTTTAATCTATACATGGCTAAAGTGTACATACATCCTCAAATTTATGCAGATTATTTGATTGCAGTAATATTTTGTTACATTTTCCTTCCGGACGTTGAACCTTGACCAAACAATGTTTTTCATCACCAACAAACCTTCAGTCCAATTCTGGTTGAATATTTGACCAGTCATCCTATCACTTTTGGTAGAACTAATTTAAACTGTTTGAGTTTCTAACATAGATCTGGCTTCAAAGCCTAGTCCGTAAACCTTTAACTGGGTTGAGGATGAAGCCCAGAACATTAACGTTATGCTGCTTTATCCACCCCAAAACAAGATTTAAAGTGTTTGGGAAAACCGTCCAGCTGGAACAAAGCACAGCGTTCAATTTTAACCATCCAGTTTCTAATCTGAAGGAAACTTCAGCAAAGATTATTCCAGAAACTTGTTAATGGCCTTATCACTCTTGTTTTTTAAAAATAATGGTAAGGTAATTGTATTTATGAAACACATTTTCAGCAACAAGGCAAAACAAAGTGCTATTAACTGTAACTAAAATAACTGTAAGAACAAAAACTACATTTAAATGTGTCGTTAAAACCCAAACGAATGTTATGGTCATCATCATAAAACATTCACGCCCATAGTAGACAGGTAAACTTCAGAGCAGAGCTGTTGAGCCCACCGGTGCGTCTCTCTCTCTCTGCACACATTCCCACTGAAACGGAGCGCAGGCCTGGGATGACACTGAGGCTGTTTTATACGAAGAGGCAGGTGTCAACACCCGACACAAATCACACCCTTGTGCTGCAGTGAGCAGGACCACTGCTGCTGCTGTGCCACATTAGCATTCCCTTATCAACACAATACCAATACAACTGGCTCTGAGCACAAAACCTTAGAGGTCCACACTCTGCAAACAGGCAGTTATTAGAAAATAAATGTTAATAAGCATGTGTGTAAATGCAATCAAACATAATTAAATGCTGATGACCTGAACGGAAGTCAGTCTGGATGATTCTTAAAATATAAATGCTTGAAAATGCTTATTGGAACAAAAAAGGATGATGCTTTAACAAGAGAAACATTACAGTTTGATTCAAATAAAAAATTAGAAAAGGGAAACAAGTGATTCCAATTGATATGAGCAGAGTTTTTTGACTGAACGGAAGAAAGCTTTGCTGCAGATTCACTACACACAAAAAAGGGGAGAAACGCTTCAAGATCGCTGCAAAGAAGCTTTTGCCAGATTAAACTCGTAAAACTAGACAGACTGCATATGGTTAAAATTAAATGAGCAGAGTCAAAACCTTCGTTCTGGGCAATAATGAAGCGATTCCTCACAAGAACGTTGCATAAAAGTCCAAACAACAGGTAGAAAGCACAGAGACAGACAGGTTCTATGTTAAAACATTCATCATTCAAATAAGTCTTTCTCCTAAAAGTGACTCAGCATCTCCTCCCGCATAAGGATATGTGATGATCTTCTGATGAGTCATCCTCAGTCCTTGGGAAAGCTTAATAAAAGCCTGATGGGGTTCTCCCAGATGCAGCGAGGAAGTTCAGAAGATATAAATCCAGCTCTTTTGTCCAGCAGCAGCAGAGCGACTCCGGCCTGCAGAGCAGAGCTGTTGCTGCTCCTGCACGGGGCTCCACCGCCTCTAATGGCTGTGACATTTCTCAGCCGCCCTTCCTGAATACACTGCACTGCTGTCGACGGGGCGTGTGACTCATACGCCATACCATGAGTCCGCACCCAGTGAACCTTCTCGTTCTGCATACTCCCCTGTCAACATACACGCGCCGCACCCCACCCCCCTTCAGCAGCACCAGCGCTCAGGCAGCAGGCACACCCAGCGTCTCTCCAGTGACTCCACTGATGCGCACGTTCTCACTTTTATATAAACCAGAGTCATTTCAGCTGGCACATGTCCGATCCAAACACCACCTACTGTGTGTGAGACAAGGAGGAGGAACAGGTCGGATTTCTTCTAACTTGACAACTGTGATTTAAAACGGCAAAAATAATAATAATAATAATAGTAAATGTCTGGAATCAAAACTTGTTTTTTTGTATTTTGCAAGTAAAAAGCCAGACTTTAAAGAAAAATCTATTACAGTGGTTTTCATGGCCGGGGTTAAATTGAGTAAAAATGGACTTTTTTCAGATTTATATCAGATTATAATGTTATTTCCTCATCAGAAACATACATGGAGTGTTGCTTTGATTCTTTCATGCATGTTGGAGAAATCTCCCATAGCAACCTTTTGAAGCGACGAAAAGCTTGCCTCCACAAAGCTCCTCCTCAGTGCTGCAGTCTCAAGCCGAGTATCCACCTCACAGAGGACCCCTCCCCCACAACCCCTCCAGACTAGTGGCAGCAACAATTAGCAAACACCTGGTGAACTTGCGAGTTTATAAAAGCTACTTCTCATGCCAAGAATGTCGTAAACAGCATAAGAAGGAGGCATTGCTGTGTTGACGTGCTGAAGGCGTAGTTCCTACTGTAGGTAACAGTAGGGGCTTCTTAAAGAGAGAGATGCCCAATTTAAAGGTGTCAAATTACAAAGTAACAAAAGGTATTGTATGCCTGGAAAAATACATAATGCCACCCAGACCGTGAAAAATTTGTGGTGCTGCAGAGCTGTTTGTCTTCCAAAGGCAGACTACACCCATAAAGAAACTTCCATATTATGAAGAGATTTTCAGAAAAAAAAAATCTAGTGAATTCTAGAAATGAGTAAAATTGAGTCACCACTGTGTGTTTCAGCAGGACAATGATCTAAAACATGGTCACATCAACACATAAAAACGGTTCAGCAGACAACCAATGAACCTTATTTGATGATCATGTCAGTCCTCAGAACTAAATCATGTAGAAAACCTGTGAATTAAGCTCAAGAAAAGAGAGTGGAGGAGAAAACCCAGGATGGTGGATGATCTAATGGTCAAAAATTGTTTGTATGGCCCATTGCTGTGAAATATTATAGCAAGAATATTGAATATTGAACAAAAGATTATTTATCAGGCTTGGGAAAGATGTGGGTGACGCGTTGGCAGTATTGTGACAACATGACTCCTTAACAATAGCCTCTCTGTCATTATATTTCAAATATGTTGCCTGTATACAAGAATCTCTCAGGGTTCCAAGTAGGTAGAAAGGATTTCTAGGGATGTGAAAAAAATTGACAGGCCACAACAGGTTAATTTTAAATAGAAAAAATAAATGTTTGACACATATTTAGATGAAGAGTTAATAATCCATCTGCCTTGCAGTGGGAATCATTTTAACACTCTTCCTTTTTTTTCATGTGACTGAAAAGCAACTGCATTCAACAAAAAAATTGCAATCCAATGTATTCCTACCATTATACTGGCTACAAAAGTGGCACTATTTTAATTAGCTTCCATTTGACATGCTAATAAGACAGCAGGCTAAAATTATATTGCAAAACTTCATCACCTTATGAGAAAAATAAACATGTACAACACTGTTTTATTCTCAGAGATATTTCAAGGAAACACATGCACTGAATAAGATACAAAATGGCAACCTTCTGTTTTCTCAGAGCAATAAAATTTGTAGATAAATTATACGAAAACGGTTAGAAAATGTCCGTCATAGTCTAAGTTATGAGTTTCAATTAAAAAAAAAAAAAAAGAAATCTTACCTTTGAACTCAAGGATAGGTCGAAAATGAGGATAGAGATGTAATGTTGCATTTCCCTGTGAAAGAGTTAAAAATGCAACATGAGAGGGACAAATCTCTATAGCAGAGTCTGTTTTAGTTTCAGTCATGTGATTTGGGGATTAGAACCAGCCTGCATGCTGCAGCTGAATATGCTTGGTTTGACTGTAAATATTTTATTCATCCTCATCACTCTGACCAAAGCGGGTTATGAACAGGGAGTAAAAGCGTGAGAGAGGAGGGAGAGGCAAGCAGCTCCCAACCTGTTTAAGTGCTGCAAAGATGACTCAGGGCGCGCAACAGAGTGCATCACTGAGGCCGAATGCATAATGAGGAATTAACATAGAAAAAAATAGGAATCATGAGAGATGTTTTTAATTGTCTGCTATTAAGGCATTGGGTGGCTGTACTGTTAAAGTTTTCCATCAACATCCACAAATCCTAAAAACCAAGAGCTTGTGTCCTGTTTGCATGTCTCCATGTCGATCTTACCGTCAGTGACTCTCTCTTGCGACCACTGGTGATGAAGGTAAAGCCCTGAGTTTCAATGGCCACACCGGTTTTCTGAATGTGCTCTTCAACGTACCTGCAGAGACGGAATCGGGCCAGAAATTAGAACAAAGATATTTAAAGGATTCGATGGCATCGAGGATGCAAACACCTCAGATCTGACCTTTGTCGAAACATTTAGATCCTTCAAGCAAGGCTGAAGTCGCAAATTTAGATCTGGTCAATCAACCCTTTTGTCACCCAGTTGATGTCTTATAACCTTCAAAGAATGAGTGTTTTATAAACCGTGATATGGGGTTATAATCACAAGTTCATTGTTCACATAAAAGAGTCTTCTGCAATTTTAATGATCTTACTCATTTAAAAATCCAGACAGAGCTTAATTAATTCAAGACTATTCCAATTAATGTGTGAAACTTTGAAAAGTTTATTCTTTGAGACAAATCTCAAGTTAAAGAAAGCTGTTAATTCAATAATTTCTAATTTCTTGTCTGATGGGAAGGAGCCAAATGCTTACTGAATTCCTGAATCAAACTCAGTTTGATTCGTTTGCTAATTGTCAGGGTCGGATCGGGGTCATAGCTGGCCCAGAAGCCTGAAGAACTCTGACTCAGAGGAAAGAACCGAGCATGCTCGCTGGGAACAGAAGCCGATAAATCACTTGAACACCATGTCTCAAACTCTGAAGTTTATTATCGTTTTCAATTTCTCAAGTACAAAAATAAAAAAAAAACATTAACTCCAAATGTGGGGTTGGATTCAGCATAACGAAGCTGACTGTCTCTTTATTTTCCTGCAGTTTATTTTGAAATCACTTGTTGATTGGTTTAAGCAGGTTAACACGCTGCACAAGCACCAGTTGTTTAAAACAGCATTAATATACTCAGGCAATGATTTTAGGTGGTTTACAAGACCATCGAATAACGCAGCATCAACAATACGTCCACCTAACACAATAAACAGTTAGCTGTGGAAATTATAGCCATCATTTTGTTCCTCTGACTGTCTAAATTAAAAAAAAAAATAAACCAACACTGCAAAAATGTTTATATTATATTTGTTTGTTGATGAATTTCCATTACACCCAATTACAAACTTGCTGCCTACTAATTTTCTGCCTATGAATCAATTTTATAAGGGCACCTGTGTAAAAGGTCAGTGAGTTCTGGGCTAAATAGTCCAAACCAAACAAATATATATATATATATATATATATATATATATATATATATATATATATATATAAATCACTCACTGTTAAACATGAACAAACAATTTCAAATCCATTAACTGATACCTGCTAGCATTACGTAATGCAGCTCTTACAATCAAGGGGGAATGTTGTTCTGGGAGAGGATGACATTCACGTCGACGTCACTTGACCAAAATGCTTGAATATTTATTTTTGCAAATCCTGAGGTTAATGCAGATTACTACAGTAAATTGCAACATAGTAAACATGACGTCAGTTTACAAAAAAATAATAGATTTCACATACCATCAGAAATGAATTTTTCAATTTATGCCACTTGCTGCTTAAAATGTATTTTAATAGATGTTTTATCTTTTGAAAAAATGCAGCCATGGTTCAAGATGGGACAAACTGTTGAAGTTCCTCGGCAACATTTTCTCCACCCATGTAGTTCAGCGGTCCCGTGTGTGTTTACCACATTTCTATAACATTCACGATGCACAGATTACTAAACTCTCTCTACAGATGAAGCAGAGAGTTTAAAAACCAGACAAATTCATGTTGGATCAGTGAATTTTAATAAGAGAGATGTTCTACCAGTTAATGAAGGAGCTCTTCCCTGCAGAGTGATTCCCCATGATCATCACGATAATCTTCTTTCTCGGAGGAAGGAGCCGGACTCCGAGGCTGCTGGCAATTTTCACCAGACCTGCAAACACACAATGTAATCAAATACTAAAACAATTATATCCAGGCTAAATAGAAACTTCTTTAATTAAAAAGAATAGCTCGGTGCACTTTTTAGACATTTGCATGCGAGTATGGACATGCAAATGGAAATTTGCGCTCAAGGGCGCACACAAATGTTGAAATCAAAATGTGAAAATCACTGAGAAGGAACAGAAACACTTTAGAGAATCTTAATTGAGTAGTTTGTTTTTATTAAATGTCATCATTACACCACAAAACGTATATATGGCTTATTAAAGAATAACTATGACTCAACTGTTTGACTAAACAATTTCTCTTTTTTAAAGGAAACTGTTTTTACCTGATTTTCTTTTCTGTTTTTAAAGCTCTACATGGTCTTTGTCCAAAGCAGTTGTCTACGTTGCATCTGGCATGCATTTGCATTTCCCAGCTTTTTCACCAATTCCTTAAGATAAAAACATGTAAGAAGCATCTTCTGTAGACCAGCCGCTGGGAGCGTTCAAAGTTTTACTGGTAAAGTTGAGACTTCCAGAGCAAAGCCTTTCTTGATTTAACATATAAGTGTTTCACAACCATCTATTTGAATTGTCCATAGCATCCACAGGTTGAGCATGATGCGACAAAACCCACCGCTGGTCTTCAAATTACCTTTGATACGATGTTGATGCTGCATCGAAAACATTATTTTAAAATGGTTCATATTTCAGAGATGAAACATGAAATCTGTGGGTTTCCTCCTCAGGCCTCCAGACTGTTGCACTGAAGTGAAGCAGCCAGATTGTTTGCCCTGGGCAAGTTTATCTGTGTAACATCTGATCCTGAAGAAAGTTAAAGCTCCTCTCTGGGGTCTGCAGTTCTTCAAGTTCAACATGTCTTCTTGCATCCGTCTCTTCCTAACTACCAAGGAAAGAAAGCGCTGGGAGGAGTTTTGAGAGCAAAGTCTGGAGTCACACACACAGTTATCAAATATCAGAGGTGATATGAGGGCAATCGCTCTTCACAACAGCGGCTACATTTGTTTTAGGTGGAAGTAACCTGCGTAAGAAGCCATTGGCAGTGAACGCACAGATAGGGGCGCTGCCTGCTTCAGGTGTCATGTTTGTCACACTGACAGCAGCTGCTGCGGCCAGACCGCTGCTAAAATCTCTGCCGCCCCACAGATCACCGTGAAACACTCAACAACCAACAACAACTCAACAACCTGCGTGTTCGCGCTGCTGTAATCCGGGTGGCCGCTGGGTTATTTACCGTTCTCGCTGTCCACATACAGACTGTGGCATTCCTTCAGGATCCTCTCGCTCGGGGTGGTGATCGCGGACTCCAGGGGGTTCGCCACATACCGGGGCTTTCTGCCCGACATGATCCAAACCGTGGGTCTCCTTGCGGTTTGCAGAAGGGGGAAAGGTTTCAGGGTTGCACACGCACGTTCGAACTGTGCATCTGTGAGGAAGAAGCGCCCTCTTGTGGTGAAACGCGGTGACCGACACCTGCGCCTCAAACATCCATCCATCCATCCATTTTCCGTCACCCTTCTCCCTAACGGGGTCGGGAGTTGCTGGTGCCTATCTCCAGCTGCGTTCCGGGCGAGAGGCGGGGTTCACCCTGGACAGGTCGCCAGTCTGTCGCAGGCGCCTCAAACAGCTGATTATAAAACACTAATCTGGTGTTGATGATAATCTGTCAGATTTTTATGATTTAGATTCGAGAGGAAGTACAGGCATATGACAACTGTCCACCTCTATTGCTTTTGCTTGCTTTTACGCAAGCAACCGCATATTATAATCTAGCAAAGAAAAAGACTATCCTAACTATAACTCCACTTTTAAATGATATTAAATGTTTAATCCTAAATTTATGGTTTGAGACAATGGAAAAGGAGCTCAGAAAAAAAATCACTCTGATGTGAAAAACACAATAAGTCCTCTCAGGTCTAAGTCAAGTGTGAAAGCACTAAAATAAAAACGTGCCTGGTATGTGAGAACTACTTTGGAAACTCGCACGCAAACATTTTGTAACAACTCCCTCCAAGGGGCGAGATTTAGCAACAACCAGCCCTTGTGACAGCCAGCTTCGTTCTCTCCTAATACAAACCTGCTTACATCATATTATTCTCACTGTTCCGTGAAACTAAAGTATCTTGTGTAGATAACGCAGATTTAAAACATTGGATGTCATTGAGTAGTTTTGCAGCTGTTTTAATTTATCCATGCACACAGCAGTTAATGAAAAGTTATCTTTCTGCAAAAGAGTTTGACAGGAGGGAAAACTGAGAGAACAAAGACAGGGCGCTGTTTGTGCAAAACAATATTGTTCACAAACACACCCTTTTTATTCTTTGAAGAAAAGCTGCATAATTATATTGCCTTTATTGAATCTTCATGCACCAAACGGTATTGTTTATGGCAATAGAGCTCCTTAAATTATTTTAAAACAAGCTGCCCACACTTCTTTGCACCGTCTTGCAAAGCTTCAAGGCTCTTTGAAGGAATTTGTTTGGAGGTCAACAAATGGCATTCTGAAGCACATGAAGTTGACTTGACCTGTTGGATAAGGGTTTAAAACTCACATGCTCAAAGCTGTGGTTGTGATTTAGAAAGATCTCTGTTCTTCGACTGGAGAAAAGGTTAACAATGGACAAATCCTTTCACATTTCACTGTAACCTTGTCTCAGGATCTGTGTGCAATAATAAATAGAACTGAGAAAAAACCTTTCTGCAAACCTAAACAAGAGAAAAGCAAAGGTACCCTGGAATAAATTCTTATTTGTTTGTTTCAGGCTATAAATTGAGCAACACTAAACAAGTGAAAAGTGTACCACAAAGGCTGGTTATTATTTCTATATATGGGTCAAGCAGTCCTTTCACTGCCAAAGGGGTGCAGAGGCATTAAACTTCAATGAGTTTAACAACCCCTCCCCCAAGCAGAAGTCATGCGCTGCACCTTACAACTGGGAGACACAATGAGAGGAGGGCAATCCGACTGAGCGGCTCGACACGCTTTCAATGCTTTGTTTGAACTTCATTTCACAGCAACTTCCAAGATGAATTTAAGTGAGGGAGCCAATAAATCAAAGAAAGAGGTGAGTGTAAGATTTGACCCCGAATTTGGGTTTTCTTTCTTTCTTTTTAGCGTCTGAAAACGATGCACTGTGGCTTCCCTTCAGCAATAAATGGAGACGTGGTCCAATAGTATATTTTAAGAGTTTCTACTCATTTGGTGTTGCATTCATGGTTAATTCAACACAAATTGTTTCATTTCCCATTCTGAACATTTGCTGTTAGGATTCCGATGAGGACTTCTAGGGTTTCCGTGTGCAGCTATTTGTTAGTCATTTGTGTATTTTTGCACTTAAATTAACAGTATGTAAGATGTTTATGCTGTTAACACTAATCATGTACGTTGTGTTTTGGCTTTGTTGTCTATTTTATTAAACATAAATTAAAATCACAAACAGATTATTGCACATAAACCTGTTTTTTCATAAAAATCCATCATCATCAATCCATCAACTTATCATTTAATAATTTTGGGGACGTTTTCAACTTGGATGAAAACAAAATAAGGAGATAAACAAATTGTCTAAGCAAGGTACAAGTCTACAGTAAATAGCGCTTTATAAAAAGTGAAGAAAGCAAGAGACACAAGATGATTTTCTTCTGTTTGTCACATAGGGGGAGCCAGCACAGCATCTGTAGAGATCACGTCTCCAGTCCTTTAGTTTGAAGAACTAATAACATTGTTATTTATATTTGGAGTAATCCTATAGCCCAAAATTTAAAAAATAAATAAATAAAAAATCAGTCAGCCATTACAGCAGGAGGTGCTGAAACTGTTTTTTTGTGTTAAATGCCTGGAAAAAAAGGTAAAAATCAGTATTTATTCAAGTGGTCTGAAGGACTTCTTAAAACTCAATCCATTAACATAATTTAACCTTTATGACTGTGATACGCCTCCTGTCCATTAGCATCTCGGGGGTGGGACATGTTGCACCGAGAGGTCAGCGGGGACACCGAACCATGATCTCACTTTGGGCAACAATATGAATAGAGCTGGTTCTGCCCCTTTTAATATGTTAATGCGTGATCATATTTTAATTCTACATGAAATATGACTATTTTTAGAATGAACTTGTGAGCCAACAAGACATTAAATTGCTTATAGGATAATATTAAATCTTGATAAACTGCTAATTTATTTTTATTTTTTTACATCATTTCTTCCTATACAACACTTAAACTGTTCCCAAAATATTAAGTAGCAACAAATTATAAAAAGGTTATTATTTACTCATTAGGGCTGCTTGGCATCATCAATCAAGCAAGAGGTCCTAAGATGGTGCTTTAAGATCAGAAGACTGATTGATTGTTGTGAATTTACAAGACTGATTGGTTTAGTAAAGCTTAATGTAGCTTCAATATGCTACATGCTGTCTCCACCAGTACTTCGCTCACTGAGCTCTACTTCTTCAGTTCTTGGATGCTGTCACAGTAGCGTGAAACTCTGATGATCAGAGAGTACCCTCATTATGCAGAAGATTCACCACACTTCATACTCATTTTCTGACAACAGATGAGCTGTGTTATTCTCAGGATAACCTCATCCACCAGTCAGACATCAGTTTACTTCTGAGAGCAGCCTCAAGAAGAAAAGGATACTCCATGTGTGGACAATAGTTTTAAGAAGCCTTGAGGTTGTGAGAAAAATGCCAAAAGAATACGTGGATGAGTACGAGCCTTTGATCGCAAGGGGCATTAGAGACAAAAGGCGTTTAAAGGTATGCAAGGCATACATTGTTATGACTCGCTGAAGAAAAAAAAGGATGGAATTGTCGTTCCTGGTTTCCTGGAAATGCTTTCCTGAAGTCTTTGTTTGAATTTTTGCAGCTTCCAAACAAATCGCTGCTATTGGCTGTGTTTGCTGCTTGTGTTGGAGGAACGTTTCAGTATGGATACAATATCTCTGTCATCAACGCACCTACAATGGTAAGAACCAGGAAGAAATGGGAATAGGATATAGGATATAGAATAGGATAGCAAAGCAAAGCTGGATTATTATTGTTTCTTCTTGAAAGATGCACTTCAAAGTAGTATTTTATTGTTTTGCCTGAAAGAAAAGTTGTCTGTGATACACTTTTTATAGTTGAACTACTTGCCTGCAGATTCTTTTGTTCTATATCAACCAATGGTATATACATTACATATAAATTGTTCAAATTAAAACAATGCTGCTCTTCGTATTAATGTGTGAACAAACCTGTACTTAGGAAGTACATCAAAGTTTTCCTTTTGCCAAACTGTAGCTGCACTTAAAAACAACAAATGTTAAACTACATTTCTTTTCTTTCCTTCCATCCGAAGTACGTACAAAATTTCATCAACCAGACCTGGATGCAGCGCTATCAAACCAACATATCACAGGATGGACTCACGCTGCTCTGGTCCACCATCGTTTCCATGTTCACCTTAGGAGGGTTCATAGGGGCATCAGTGGGTGGGACTCTATCTATGAAGCTGGGAAGGTATGGAGATATCACTACATTTGGTAAGACTAAGTCATCTTCTGTTATCTCTAAGTTGTATCGTGTCATCTCCTTCAGGAGAGGAACGCTGCTGGCCAATAACGCCTTTTCACTGACAGCTGCTCTGCTGATGGGTCTGAGCTCCACTGCAGGCTCATTTGAGCTGCTCATCATTGGACGGCTCCTCAGTGGAATGAATGCAGGTAAATACAGCCAAACATTCTTACATCTCTTGAGCTTCCCCACCTTTTGCATAGTACATCCACAAACTGAAATCCAAAGTGTTGGGATTTGATGTTTTGATGGTTTGTGAAACTCCAAATTCAATAGATGTGAAGAGGGGAAAAAAGAAACATGGTCTTCAATACTTGACATATATAAAAGTCTAATGTAGTGGTTGTTTCTCTTTAGCCCCCTACACACTTTTTATAACAACTAATTGTATAGGGTTGATAAAGTAACCAGCGTTGCACATGATACAGTCATTTTTTCCTTTCTTTTTTGCAAAATAGCACCTTCTATAATGTTCCCTATGTGTCCTAGATAGCTTGTGCAAAACTGCAAACGGGGATTTCTTTGACTTTCTTATAACAATGCCTTTCTTCTTTCCATTCTTCCATAAATACCAGATTTCTAGAGTGTACAGCAATCAGCTGTCTTGTCCACACATTCGTCCACCTGAGCTAGAGTGTCGAAGGACCTTTGGGCTGCTTCTCAATTAGGAGAACATTTAAAAAACCCTGCATCTGTTTCCTTTAATTTCAGAATTCACATGGAACAAAACAGGAAAAACAACATTTTCATGTTTCAAGAGGTGTAAATACTTAAATAAACCATTGTATTTAGAGCAAAATGACTCAAAAGACATATTTTGTTTGATGGCCAAACACCTCCTTAAAAACTGGTTGCATATGTTTAGAAATAATTTCTAAAGTCTTTTTCTCGTTAACATTTTTGGGACCTGACTTTAAAACAAAATACTAACTTAGACATGAATCTTGGATTGTTGTTCACAGGCATTGCCCTGTGCGTTCAGCCTCTTTACTTGGGGGAAATAGCTCCGACTGCGTTACGTGGGGCCATGGGAGTGGGAACTTCAGTCTTCATCACTGGTGGAATCTTAACAGGACAAGTTATGGGCTTCAAGTAAGTTTCAAACACTAAATCCCACATTGGCCGCTCGATATTCACTTTGAAGGAATGCACAGAATGCTGTGCTGTCTTAACAAGCATGCTAATTTGGCATCTGTGTGTAACTGTGCAGAGAAATTCTTGGTAAAGAAGAGTACTGGCCCATTCTGCTCTCTACCACATGCATCCCTGCATTCCTGCAGCTCCTTATTCTGCCCTGGTTCCCGGAGAGCCCGCGCTACCTGTTTATTGACAAAGGAGATGAGGAGAGTTGTAAAAAAGGTAAAGTATTTCTAAAACGATTCCTCAGTCTTTTTGTGTAGGTCATTATTTTGATTTTTAATTTTTTTTTTGTTTTTTTGTTTTTTATTATTGTTATTCTTGCTTGTTTAAACCCTGAAAAGTTATTTTAACTTTACTGGAACAGTTGGAACTAAACTACAGAATTAAAAAAATATATATATATATACAAAAGCAACCTGTCTTCCACATGCTAATTTTGAGGAACCATAAGAAGTACAGTGTAAATGCAGCCTTCTTATACAAATCTTATCTCAAAGCAGAAATCTGTTTTGTTGGTACAGTCAGTTCATGCATGTGATCTCGTTTGGACCACAGCGCATTAATGTGAAAGGAAAGCTGTTTATTGCAGGAAACCTTTTGATTGGACTTTAAAAGTCACACCCGTGATGCCTGATCAGATGAGAAGAATGAGGTTCACACACAATTTCACTCACTGAGTCATGTGTTTTCCTGTGTCCAGCCTTGAGGCAGCTGCATGGCTTAGCTGACTCTGGTGATGCTTTTGAGGATATCGAGAAGGAGAAGAATAATTTGGTGAGTTTCCAAGCCAAGAAGCCCTGGGAACTCTTCTCCGATCGTAGTTTACGGTGGCAACTTCTCACCATCATCCTGCTGAACATTGCTCAGCAGCTGAATGGCATTAATGCTGTATGTATGACTTACTCTGAAGCAACCCCCTAATGATTATTGAAAAAAAAAAAAAAAATCAAAAGTCAGAATTATATCCTCCTGTCTTTAGATTTACTTCTATGCTGATTATGTGTTCCGACAATCTGGTATTCCTATGGATAAAATACCTTATGCAACTGTCGGCACTGGTGCCTGTGAGTGCATCACAGCTTTAACGTGTGTGAGTATTCATTTGTACTTGAATTTTTAATGAAGTTTTGTGTCATTTTCATTTTTATGCAGTGATCAAGGTACACACAAGTTGACTATTTCCTCTGACTTCTGGAAAAATTGCACTGGATTTGATTGGGGGTAACTTGAGTCCCCTTACTGTAGCACAAATCCACAACACACCTTTTAGCTTCATATCTATTCAAAGTTAACCAGTTCGGTTTATTTGTAGAATTAACTGAACTATCACATTAAAGTGCAACAAAATAGACACATTAAAACATGTCCAGCTACATTTGCTTGTTAAACCTCCCCACATGGTCTTGTGACATGCTGTGTGTCTCACAGGGTATGCTTATTGAATGTCTGGGAAGGAAAGTCCTCATCATGGGGGGTTATGTACTCATGAGTATCTGCTGTGTTTTTTTCACACTGACGCTCACTTTCCAGGTAAGTTACCTCATGATCAGACATCTTACCCAGACGTTTATGCCTGAGTTAACATTTGCTCTCCCTTCAGGATTTCAGCCCAGTTTTTCCATACCTGAGCATGGCATGTATTTTTGCCTTTATCTTGAGTTTTGGCTTGGGACCAGGTAAGTAAATAAAGCATGAACCTCATTAAACTTCACAGCCATGTCACTAATTTTCTTTCTGTCTACTGTCTGTTAAAGGTGGCGTGACTAACATCCTAACCACAGAGTTGTTCACACAAAATGCTCGACCTGCAGCCTTCATGATTGCAGGATCAGTGAACTGGCTCAGCTTCTTCCTAATCAGCATGGTCTTTCCCTTCATTGTGGTCAGTGCTCCCGGTCAATATGAATAAGTGCAATTTAAAGTGTTTCACTGTTGTCTGATAGATCATTTCTTTACATTCATAGATTGGGCTGCAGCAGTACTGTTTCCTGGTCTTCTTGGCAGTTTGCTCCTTGGTGGTCACCTACATATTCTTTGTTGTTCCTGAAACAAAGAACAAAACCTTTGTGGAAATTCAGAACGAGTTCCAGTCATCAAAGACGAACAGGTTTTGCAGTTCAGATGGAGCTGGAACTATACTCTTATCAACGGCCATTTAAAATGTTTCTCAAACAAACTTTCTCTGTCACGCACAACGCTTACACATCACTAAATAATGAGGAAACACACACATGCATGAGAGTGCAGACTGTAATAAATATCTACAAAATGAAGTTAAGATGACCTTGTTACACATCCCTGTATTGTACATGATGATTTGTACTACCTCTATAAAGGATGCTTTACTTAAAATGTTAAATTCATTTCAGTTGAAAATGTCCATTCTTCCTTAATTGGTGTGAACAGGTTCAAAGTTAAGACTGCATGCTGCTGCGGCTGCCTGGTCTTTTCTAATCCCTCAGAGCTGCATGTGGTCTGGAGAACAAAGACTTTTTACATGCGTTTTTTTTTTTTTTTTTTTTTTTTACATGGATAAAGAGTACATCAGTGAGAAGATTTGTGGAGATTTGATTTGTTTATCAGTTTATCAACACTATCAGAAGTATGATTTATATGAATCATATGCAACAAGGTCCATATATGGGTTTACCAAAATGTTTTAAAAAGTTATTGTTTCCAGTGAGAACAGAGTCATTTGAAAGTTCACATCAAAATGTTTCAAATCCAGAAATTGCAGCTTTTGGATATGAATGGCGATCTTAAGCTAAACTTTTTGTCTTCTTTTGCCTGACTTTCAAGTCATCTTTTAAAGTGGTGTTGATAAATCTGTATTTCTTCCTTTAGATAGCTCACTGATTTACAATTGTTTGCGCATAAGATATGGTGAATGCATAAATCATTCAAGCATCAAAAATGCATGTTTGACAGATAACTGAGTGTAGAAAGCTGTGCATCCTCACAATAACAAGCTTATGGCCAAAATCCTTTAATGGCTTTGCAAACAGAGGGTCATAACAACTGAAGGAAAACTACAGCTGGTTCGGTCAGCAGTTCCAATGTAATAAAATGTCATCACATGTCATGGCGCAGGCAGCTGCTCAGGTATGACATAAGAAAGATTTTAATAAAGATAAACAAAAACTTAAAAAAGTATTAACGAAACGACACGGAGCATGGATGAAGACTCAGTCTTGGAACAACAAACTTGGAAAATTACATGGAGGTAGAACAGTTATTGTAAATGAAACAGATTTGAAACTGAGCAAAGAAACAGTACAGAGAATCCAGAGCTAAACAGTGTGAAATCAGGAATTTCAATGGGTGACTGAGTGCAACAGATGAGGATGAGGAGGCAACACCGGTGAGTGGCAGACATAATACAGAAAAGTGAATGTAAGTACAAAAGAAAACAGGAAAAAGACAAACATAGGAGCAAACAGGAGAAAATCAAGACATAAACAGAGGAAGAACGCGACAGGAGAAATGTAGGGGAGTAATAAAGAATACAAAAATCAAGATCAAGAATAAACTAAGACCCTAGAAATAAGGATACAAACTGTCATGTCTAAACTTGGCAAACAACAAATACACGAGACTGAACCGAAAGTGAGTACACTCTAGGAGACAACAAGGAAAAGACTAAATAACACAGTAGATTGTCAAATCCCAGAGTAAACTATGAAAATAAACTTGGCAATAAGAAGAAACTATTAAATTTAAATGACCTATAAAAATAATCATATACAAATGTGATCATTTGCAATCACATTTTCTGTGATTACAATGTAATCTCAAGATATTTTGCATGACAAACAGACCCAGTTCCTGTCTGCTTATAAAGTGGCTTCTAATTGATTTATTCCTACCAGATGCATTCAGTTTGTGCAGTTTTAAGAAAAAAAGCTGTTAGATTCAGTCATCTATCGTCTAAAGCTATTTATACATGAGGTTCACTCCAGAGAAATGTCTGTCAGATTCAGTAGCTTTAAAAATTTCCTGATTCTCAGCAGGAAGCTCCTTTATTTCAAGAAGAGACCTCCAACTGAGTTTAACAACTTTTATCTCCAGATTTTTCTGGTCAAACAGTGATACAGGAGTTGTGACTATGATATTGCATGAATCTCTCCTGTTTCAGACCCAGCCAGTTCCAGTTAGTTTCCTATGCATCTTTTCACTGTCCTGACATCATCTTCTTCTTCTATAGCATTTTCTGTCACTTTAGATACTTTGTGTATTCCCGTCAACTGGACGGAAATGTAATTCAGAAATTATTTTTTCCCTATATATCTTCAAACCTTAAACTAAATATATTATATACATACCTATACACTCACACACACATACTAAATCCTCTCAGCTAATTTTGTATCTTTTAAATATTTAATGAGTGCTAGAATTATTTCTGTCCTGAAATGATCAGAAATGCATTTGTTGTACAGAAATTTGGCAAAGTGTCACATCATACACTGCCATCTAGTGGCCAACCATATTTGTTTTTGGCAAAAAAAAAAAAATAAAAAAAAACCAGCTCTGCTCTGTTCTGCTTGAGACAAAGCCTTTGGGCCTTCGAAATAAAACATTTAAAGACAAAGGTCAATCTTTCTCATTTCTTAACAGTTTCTCTACCCTTTATTTGAAAATTTCCATGGCAAGACCAATCCAATACAACTGGACCAAATGCAGAGAAAATTACATTTTAACAAGCTCTTCCTCCTGCTGTGTTTATTTTTTACATACGTCTGTCTTTGCATCTGATCTGATTTAAATCGAAGTTATCAAAGTGATTTGTATAAGGGAAGCAAAATTTGAAAAACAATGTAGTAGCATAAATAACAGAATTGATATTTTTGGAAAACGTTTAAGGGAATACATAAGAAACCAATCTATTTTGATCAACGGGCTGACTTTTAGAAATGTCCAACAGTTCCACCTGTTTTCAAAAATATTAAGCAATTACTCAGGTGTATTCAAAAGTAAAAATAAACTAAAAAAGATAAAGAAAAAGTATTTAAGTATTGATCATGTGAAGTGTGCTGAAAGCCCATCTGGGTACATGCCTTTCTAATGAACTTTACAGATTTTATGTTTAGACAAAAACATTTCGATATCACCAGATTTCTTCATATTTCTTTGCATCTCCTATGCGTTACGATGTTGGTAAATAAGTAAAGTTTATGTCATTTTGGCTAGAAAAACTTCCAGTCACCAGTTGACTTCACCTGGTTCAAAAATGTAGATTGGAGCAAAAGTATTTGTTGAGATCCTAAACCTTTTGTATGTACAGTTCATGCCTTGCAAACTACAATGAGTTTGTTTAGTTTGGTTGCATATTATTGTGATATACAAAGTAAAGTCATCCTCACTCTCTGTGTGCATCGGTTTTCTCTGGTACATGGCTAAGATTGCCAAACTGTTTCATCTCTTGTCTATTAAGCCTAATGTTTGCCTAATTTTATGTACTTGTTCCGTTACAAAAGCAAGCACACTTTGTGCCATCTTTGAATGACCTTCATCACTGTTTTCTTTGCATTTTGAAGGAACGTGAGAGTTTATTTCTGGCCCTGCATTGAAAAGGGAGGCTTCAGCAGAAAATTAACATTCCGTCAAAATTGAACTTTGCATTGATTACACTGAAGTTTCTCTTGACAATAAAATTAACCAAATTGAATTTATAAAACCAATTTGGTTATTATCAAAGTTGGAAATTGCTAATAACTTTAAAACAATGCCATTTTTTTAAGTTGATCTTTTTTCTTTTAGAAACAAACAAGTTGTTTGAAGAATGGTGTGATTTAAATCTGTCTTTTTCTTTTTTTAAATAAAAGAATTCATTCTTGATTATATCCAAACCAATTATAATATTATATCTCTTCTCACATGTGAAACTTGGGGCAAACTGCGGTTGGGGCAAAAGAAGGATCTAATGCTGTCTTCTAAACTTAATTGCCCAGCCTCAGACTTGATTGAATTTTTCCCTGATCTCTGTGTAACGTGAAGCCTCAGGGTTAAGGGCTGAACAGTTTCAGTCTGCAACCTCCACAGCAGACCTGGAGGATGGGAAACTCTTTACTCGTTGGAAACCACGAAACTACAGTAAATGGAGAGGTGAATGTAGTTGGATTGCAATTCCGTCACCAAAATTACTTTAATGTAGCCAGAACAATGCGAGTGATTCTTCAGCCCCAGTCGATTGCATCAGGTCAGTTGTATCATCATCATCATCAGCAGCAGCAGCAGCAGCAGCCTGAACTTCTTCTTCCGCCTTAAGTCGGTGCAGAGAGCCAGCTCTCACTGGGAAGACATCCCGACAGCGAACTTTTAGGAAACCCAACGAGATGGCGAAAGATTATTTGACGGAGTACGAGCCTCTGCTCACGAAGGGAAGCAAAAAACCAAAAAGGTTACAGGTAAGCCGACTTTAGAGCCCAGACTGGAGGATCTTGATGCGGTAAGTGTAACTTTCCCAATTCAGATTTTCAGCTGTTTTGTTTTCAGTTCCCAAACAAGTCTCTCCTGCTGGCCATGTTTTCGACATGCATAGGTGGCACGTTTCAGTGCGGATATAATATATCGGTCATCAATTCGCCCACTAAGGTAGTCACTGATGCTTCTCATTGACACAGACGCATCCATTGATCCAGGTTGTTGTGGCTTTTAATTGGCAGACGACTGCATTATGATAATTGTCTGGTTACCAGGTAATTAGATGTTAATTGTTTAATTTGACTCGCCCTTCTGCGCATGCTTGATTCTTTGAGAGAGCGATGACTTTCAAAAGCCACTTCCAAGAAGTCCTCCATTCACTGTTTACAGTTGGTTTTATTGGTTAACCACCCCGTGGTGGCATGACTGAACCAGCGCAGATTGGACCAGACTAGTGGCCACATTTATGTGCTAGAGGGACATGTGGATTTCACAGGAAAACAGGATTGTTCCCTTGAAAGTTGTCACTTTGTGTATTTCTTCACAAGGAGCCATTTGTAAAGATAAACCATTTGTAAAAGAAGAAAAAAAAGCAGTTAAAGCAAAAATAAAATAGCTTCCTTGTTTGATAAAATCTCATATTGTCAGTTTGAAGTTTGAAAATAGTGCCTCATGTTTTACGGTGAAGCGAAGCGTGATTCAGTTTTATGCAATAAAACTCTGCAAGATAGATTTTTAAGAAAAAAATAAAAAAGGAACAAAAAAAAAAAGCTTTAATTATAGTTTCATTTTTAAATTGTTGGAAAAAATATTTTTTTAACATGGATAATGCGCATTGTTACATCCCCTTAAAAAATGTCTACTGTTTTGACTTTTTTTTGTCATGTTTCAGATGATAACTTTTCAAGATTTGACATCATAACTTAAGTAAATACCAAACACAGTTTTCAATGAATGATTTCATTGAGAGATAAATGAAAATATTTCTTATTATAATTATGTAACATTTTATTTCTTTTAATTGAATCCTTAAGCTTTTACAGTTGTACTAGTTGAGCTTAGTTACTGGAGGAGAATGGAGAAATTTGTGTCATTTTCCGTCTGCTAATGCTATTATTCTACTTCTTTTCTTATTTCAAGTATGTGCAAGACTTCATAAACCAGACCTGGAGTCAGCGTTACCAAACAGAGATATCTAAAGATGGGCTTACTCTCCTCTGGTCCACCATTGTGTCTATGTTTACCATAGGGGGATTTATAGGAGTGTCCATTGGTGGCACTTTGTCAGTGAAGTTAGGAAGGTATAAAAATTTTGAAAACAACATGTAGAAATGTGGATCATTTCTTTTATTGTATAAATATTACATTTTCTTGTCTTATGGTGTTTTTCAGGAGAGGGACGCTTCTGGCCAATAATGTTTTTTCACTAGTTGCTTCTCTGTTGATGGGCCTGAGCTCCTCTGCAGGCTCATTTGAGATGCTCATTATTGGACGTCTTCTCATTGGAATAAATGCAGGTAAATACATTTATTGTACCTGTAGGTTTTAGACCAAAAGCTGCTTTATGCTTTTGGTAGAGCCACATGGAGAGGTGATTGACAGCTCTGAAATCCTCTTCCTGGCTGTGATTGTGATTTTAGCAGAAACACTTTTTTTCTGTCTTATACCAAAACTGTTATGACATGGTGACAGTTCCAACAAATATGTAAAAGAAAAATGTTTTTTTATAGAAGTTTCATACTGCAGCATTAACAAACACTTCATATTGTTTTACTCAATGTAATGAATGTGTTTTGAAAATAAATAACTGAAATAAATGAACTTTTCAGTTAAATTATAGTTAACTGACACATGTGCAAGACTGTAAAATCCCTCTTGTTATTTTTGCAGGCATTGCGCTATGTGTTGAGCCTATGTTCTTGGGTGAAATAGCTCCAACATCGTTACGTGGTGCCATGGGAACAGGCTCCTCCATTTTTCTCACTGGTGGCATCTTGTCGGGACAAGTGATGGGCCTCAAGTTAGTGAAATATTTGTTTTGTTAATTTCAATCTACTGCTCCATATTGATTTGTGCTAATATAATTATATTTGTGTATTGATGCAGGGAATTGCTCGGTAAAGAACAGTACTGGCCCCTTTTGCTCGCCACCACGTGCATTCCAACATTACTGCAGTTGCAGTTGCTGCCCTGGTTCCCTGAAAGTCCGCGCTACCTCCTTATTGATAGAGGAGACAAGGAGAAATGTAAAAAAGGTAAGAGACGTCAATGCAAGTGTGGTTACTTTTCTTGTCATTCCAAATTTTAAAACAATTTCATGTGTTGCCTGCCAAGAAGACATGGTGCATGTGATGGTGCTGCGCAGAAAGGCTAAATACTTCTCAAACACATGGTTTAACTGTCAGTTAAACCATGTGAGCGCCTTATGATAATTGCATAATGATGTGAAGAAACTGTGGTTTGACCTTTGGTTTCTTAAAAGGAAAAAAAAAAGCAGTCTGTCGTAGCGTCGCCATGTGAGAGAAAACGTGAACAGAGGACCTCTTTTTCTGTCTGCAGCCCTGAATCAGTTGCATGGCTCAGCAGGCTCTGAAGTTGTCCTGGAGGATATCCAGAAAGAGAAGGACAATTTGGTTGGTTTCAAAGCCAAGAAACCCTGGGAGCTCTTTGCAGATCGCAGCATACGCTGGCAAGTCATCACCATCATTGTACTCAACATAGCACAGCAGCTGAATGGTGTCAACGCTGTATGTATAAGCTTCCTGCACTGTGACCTCTCAATGACTTTGAAAAAACAAAGCTTTAAAGACTTGCCCTTGTCTATATCGACTGCAGATGTATTTCTATGCTGATTACTTGTTCCGACAAGCTGGAATCTCAGAAGATAATATACCTTACGCCACCGTCGGCACAGGTGCCTGTGAATGCCTCACTGCATTAACATGTGTAAGTATGAGCTTTAAAGACATTTCTGCATTAAGCCACAGAAAAATAAATAAAGGGTGCTGCAGTGGAAAGACTATTACAAATCAACTGGCATGATGCTTATAATATCACATGATACAGCTCTCATTTAAAGCTTAAAAGTGGTAGTTTTGGTTTTGTGACATGCTGTGTTTCTTTTAGGGTATGCTGGTTGAATCTCTTGGAAGGAAAGTGCTCATCTCAGGAGGATACCTACTGATGAGCATCTGCTGCATTTTATTCACGGTGACACTTGCTCTGCAGGTAATTATTCCCAAGGATATGTCCTTAATGGAGCTTTCTATTTTTATAATGTTCTACTACCATTTAGTTATACCTGTACAGAACAATAGTCAACACCTTTCCATGTTGCTTAAAGAAAAAGCAGACAAAGGCAAAAAACAAGAAGAATTTCAACAGCTAAACATGACAAAACTGATTTCTTACCCAATGCATTTTGTCCCTGTCACCAGGGACACGTGGAAGCTTTGTCTTAGGAGTATTTCATGCAAAACAAACACAAATAAAAAAAAGTAGTTATGACATTTTGAAGTAGAGGTGACACACTATATATGTTGTTGCTTGCTTTCAAAGAAAAGTCTGACTTGTAACTTTTTCATTTCAGTGTCAGGCTTGCGTTCATTCATCTTTTCAATGACTATCTCTCTTCCTACAGAATGTCAGTCCAGTCTTTCCATACTTAAGGTGGCTTGTGTTTTTGCTTTTGTCTTAAGTTTTGGCTTGGGACCAGGTACGTTAGCAATTTAGCAAATGTTTCCTATTTCAGTGTCTTCATCAGCAACGCAACATTCTTAACTGTTGTTTTGTCCTCTAAAGGTGGCGTAACAAACATTTTAACCACAGAGATGTTCAAACAAACTACTCGGCCTGCAGCCTTCATGATCGCGGGATCAGTGAACTGGCTCAGCTTCTTCCTTATTGGCTTGCTCTTTCCCTTTATTGTGGTAGGTGTTAGAGATAACTTCAAGCTTAATTTTATAAATGTTTTGAAAATATTAGTTTCATATAGTCAGTTTAAAATAAATACATAATTGTCTTTTTTGTGAGGAAAGCTTATTTTAAAGAAATTTCACATACAGAAGTATTAATTTTGACAATAATGAGTCACCCAGTTTAGACTAAGCAGTGATTTCCTTTTACTTTGAGTTGACTGACTGTGAGTCGGCTGTGTAATCCAGCGGCTCCATCGCAAAGCAGGATTAGGTTCATTTCACTTCTCATCTATATCAGCTTGACTATTTTATTATCTTTCTTTTTTTTTTTTTTTTTGCAAAATGAAGCTGAAATATTTCAAGTGCTTGATGTCTTATTAGGGGGATTAATGTGATACAGGAAAACCCAACTTGCCTAAATTGCAAATTATAATGAGCAATAATCTTATTATGTGAGAAATGATTGAAAACACAAAAAGTCTAATAGAATTAAAGTAGTTATTAGATTATTTTTACACCTTCAAACAATGGATGACTGGATATTTCAGTTGTACTGGAAGTAATGTTAACATTTTGGTCTGGCCCTTCTGGAGTCTCCACTTGAATATGATTGAGAAAATGTGAAGGGAGCTGAAGATTAGGGTGATAGCACAGAGCCTTCTAACCTCAAAGACATATTGGCCACTGATGGATTTATATAATATACGTCTTAATTCAGTAAGAGTTTAAAATGGCTTTCAGAGCTCAAACCCAACTTGTGTGTGAACTAATAAAGATGTCTGAGTGTGTATTGGTTGCTTATAATGTCTAATCAGTGATTACAAAAAAGTTTTCTTTTTAAAAAAATGATGTTTTGATGTCCGTTGAAAGTAAAATGTCTGTTGAAAGTAAAATGAAATGTTGAATGTTTTACATCGGCATTTATTTGCTTTTTCCACAGATCGGGCTGCAGCACTATTGCTTCCTAGTGTTCTTTGTTGTCTGTCTCTCGGTGGGGATCTACATCATCGTCGTTCTCCCTGAAACCAAAAACAAAAGCTTTGTGGAAATCCAGAAAGAGTTCCAGTCCAGATGGAGTAAAGAGACGAACTCTGATGAAGCAGATGCTTTGCTTATGTCTACTTCTTTATGATGGGTCTCTGATTCAGCATTAGCACTAGCAAAGCTAGCTTGTCTTCTAAACAAACCATGAAGATTTATTATTCAATTCAGTTTTATTTATATAACTGAGGCACTTTACAAAAACATTATTTCAATTCAATCATACATATATTCCAAATGATCCCACTTTTCAAACAGTACAGTATGCTCAATTAATTATCATTTGCAGAAAAAAAAAATTAGTGATAAATAATGCAATATATCTGTGGCACTTTTGAAAATATTATTGTTTGGGGGTTTTTTTCTCTTGAAAACTGAAGCTGTGTTGATTTGTGTGGATTTTATTGTGCCAAATGGTAGTTTGGATAACTTTTTCAAAGAGCACCGTCCTGCAGTTTTACAATAAAGATAAGCCAATTAAATACGACCTTTTGTAATCAATCAGAGGTCTGCATGCCACTGAGGCTACTTTGTGTTTCGTTTTCTTAATCCCTTGGGAGACATGTGATCTGTTGAACAAAGCATTCACTGAAGTGCTGCTCATGACTACTTCTGGAGGAAAGATAAAGGAGTATTATAAGGTATAACTAAGGTTAGAGAATATAAGACTTAAGGCTTATATATTTAAGGAATGCATAAATATGGTGTAATATTCTTATGTAAAGTGTTTTCTTTAGGAGTTATTCTGTTATTCCTTGATTGTTTGAACAAACTGCGAATACAGCTGACTGACTTAACTACTCAAACTACCACCTGATTGAAATGATGAGCTTCACTTGGCATGAAAAATGAAGTCAGAGAGTACGACTGGCGTTGAGTAACAAGTTCTCAGGAAGCATTCACTATGGGTAGTTCATGTTACAAAGAATAAAGATTCTTTTTGGAACTGAATTGAGTACATAAACCTTTCTAAAGTAGCTTTTAGTATTTTATATCAGAAATGAATTAAAGCTGTATATACCAGACTAGTGTAGCAGTTTTTATTCAGGACTAAAACTGCTAATTATTTATGATAATTTGTCAAACTGCAGTTTTAAGCCCCAGAGGCCTCTGTTTCTTAACCCACATGCAGAACCCCACCAGGAGAACAGGAATCAAATAAATTAAGTTTATTTAAACAAAATGAAAAGGTTGATTGAGTGGGTCTGGTCCTTGGGGTAAGCACAGGGGATTGTCTGCACACTGGAGAGCAGCAGAGAGAGATGATGAGTTTGAGGTTGTCTGAAATGGGAACTTTGAGACAAATTAGACTGATCTTACTTGGGTTGAAGATAACTTCTACCAGGAAGAGGGAAAATGTAATTCTCTGAGATAAATGAACAGATCTTGAATAACCGATGGAAAGAAATAGACTTACACTAAATATTTAAAGATTAATACATAATGTATTGCAAAAACATTCAGATTTATTGGTCTGCCATGTTACAACCATAAACTTAAGTATGTTTTATTGACATTCCAAGTTACTCCATAGTTTAAATACTTAGTGCTTTTCCTCCCAGTATTTAGCTCCATCCCTCTTTACAACAACTCCATCCAGCTTTTATGTTCGGGCTAATGAAAAGCATCCCCACAGGACTATACTGCCATCATCATGTTTCACCATGATGATGGCGTGTTCAGGGTGAAATTGAGTGTAGGCCGAAGCATTCAGTTTTGGCACAAAAGTGCCTTCTTCCACATATTTGCTTTGTAAAAGTGTAAACTTCCGATGCTTTACTTGCCCCTTTTCTATTACGGCCAGATTTAGGGAGTCTTGTCAACAGATTCAGTTCAGGTGAAGTCACTATTAAACAACTTTAGAGTTTTGCCGTATGGCATCCGTCAGGACCCGGATGAAACGGAAGAGGTGATTAATTAAATCAAATTTATTTATATCTACACACCCCAACATCAATAAAGAATTCTTTTGGAACTGAATTGATTTGGAGGACCACAAAATGGGTTTTTATTTGTTTTCTGGGAGCAGAAGGGGTCATTCAGAGTGTAGTGTCTCCCTCAGACCAACAGGTGGCGGTAATCACCGCAGCTCCACAGAAAAACTGAAAAAGGAAGAAGATAAAAACCTTTCCTCCTCATGTTAATATGGCGATGTAGATGTCCTGTCCACGCTGGTTTGTTGACATTTATTTAAAAGCTTGATTCCGACTGTTTTAGTCGCAATACTAGAACAACCATGTCGAGACTCATCGTGAAAAACCTGCCTAATGGGGTAAGTAAGAACGCGTTCTGCTAAATATAGATGAAACCATCAGTTTTAGTTAATCTGATGATGTTTTCTTGTGCCCAGCTGAAGGAGGAAAGGTTCAGGTCGATGTTTGCTGCTTTCGGCACCGTCACAGACTGCTCTCTGAAGTTCACCAAAGAGGGAAAGTTCAGAAAGTTTGGCTTCGTGGGCTTCAAATCCGAGGAGGACGCGAGCAGAGCGCTGAAACATTTCAATAAGAGCTTTGTGGACACATCCAGAGTCACGGTGAGATTTTCACCAACCCTAACAAGAAGAAAGGTGTGTTGTTTGTCAGTTCATGCACGCCTGGTGTTCGTCTACCTGCAGGTGGAGATGTGTAAAGCGTTTGGAGATCCCACTAAAGGAAAAGCCTGGAGTAAGCACACCCAGAGCTCAGAGCAGGATAAACCCTCTGCTGCTGCTACTGCTTCCACAGACAAAAAGAAGGTAAGATGGTATTTCAGACTGGAATGTGGAGAAAACATCCCAATCAAATCTGTCTGGCTTTCACTGGCTTACACAGATTACAGGCCGGATTTGGCTTCATTTCTAATAACTGTTACACATGCATGCTCATTGAATTCAACCACTATTGTTGCATGTCAATAAATCGGAATATAAATGAATAGCTTGCATACCCCAAATTCAGTTTTATGAACTGTCTTTGTTAAGAAAGCTGAATATTTGCAGGAGATGTTTGTGGAAGGAAAAACATCTCATCGTAAGAGATGCACAAGGAAAGCAACAATCACCCAAATTAATAGAATTTATTGCAAGTGTCATTTTTTTAACGGAAAAAAATCACACTTTCGTCCTGCTTCCTTCAGAAAGGAAGCAGTTTTCAGTGAACATTTGATTTTGTTCACTTTTCATTTTTGATGCCTCTCATATTCATAATCATCTCTTAATTTGTGAAAAATTTTTAGAGTAAACGGTACTGTATGTTTCTTGTTTGTGTTGAAATTCAGAAAAATACGGGGAAAAAGGAAACCAGGAGTGCACTGGGAAATGTGAGTAAAAAAGAAACAACTGTTTCCAGTTAACTGTTAAACTGTAGCTACTAAACATAAAAATGTGTCAAAAAGACAAATCAAATGACAATTTTTGGCTACTTTTGTTACTTGTAGATTATAGATGTAGAAACAATTTAAACAGTAGCTGTAGTATGTTGGCACTTAATAAAATTGAATACTTTGTGACTCTTTTGTTACTGTTTTTGTTACAATAACAATTTTTTATATTCACTTTCTTGTGCTGTGTCAGCTGGAGGCAGAAGATGGATTTAATGAGTTTCTGTCAGTGCATCAGAACCGCAGCCAGGCCCAGACCTGGGCAAATGACATGGCTCAGGATCCGGCTGACTCTGGAGGCGTACAAAAACAGAAGAAGAAAAAGCCAGCCTCTGATGATTACCTTAACTTTGATTCAGACGAGTCAGAGGATGAAAAACATGAAGATGATGATGATGATGATGATGATGATGATGATGATGATGATGAAGGTAAGGGTTGGTTGTTCCTTTTTTCCTTCTGAAATTTAGTACAAATAGTTCAGTTGTTCTTTTCAACTAGAATTTGAAGGTCTCTGTATTTTTAGTTACCTCTAAAGAAGCTCTGAAGTCTGGCCTGTCGGATATGGACTACCTGCGCTCCAAGGTGGCTCAAACTTTGGAGGAGAGTGATGAGGAGAATGAAGTTGATGAAGAGGAGGAGGAGGGTCCTGTTCAGCATGGGGACAGCGCCTATGAGAGCGGTGAACGAGAAAACATCTCAAAATCTAAACCTTTACCTGGGAATAAGAAACAAAGTGCCCAACATGAGGTACATTTAAGTGAAACGGCACCTTAGATATAATCATTTGGTTGAACTTCTATGTTCAAAACCACATTTCTTTGTTCAGATGGAGCCGACGACAGATTTCACAGTGAAGCTCAGAGGAGTCCCATTTAATGTAAAAGAGGTGAGTTAAACTGCGTCACCGGCAACATCTTGCTTTAAAAACAGATCGCATTTATTATTCCACTTTCTTCATGTTAAATTCTTTTAGCAACAAATCCGAGAGTTTATGACTCCGCTGAGGCCTGCAGCCATCAGGATCGGGAGGAACGAAACTGGAAACAGAACTGGTGTGTGGAAATAAAATATGTTTTTATTATATATTTATACTGGTGTGTGGAAATAAAATATGTTTTTATTATATATTTATATATATGTTATAAAAAATTCCCTTCTCACCCACCGCGGGTGGTTCTTATCCTCTGAGCTCGGGTCCTCTACCAGAGGCCTGGGAGCTTGAGGGTCCTGCGCAGTATCTTGGCTGTGCCAAGGACTGCACATTTCTGGACTGAGATGTCTGATGTTGTTCCTGGGATCTGTTGTAGCCACTGCTCCAGTTTGGGGGTGACTGCCCCGAGGGCCCGATGACCACAGGCACCACTGTGGTCTTCACCTTCCAGGCCCTCTCCAGTTCCTCCCTGAGGCCCTGGTATTTCTCCAGTTTCTCGTGCTCCTTTTTCCTGATGTTGCAATCGCTTGGTATTGCTACATCTCCCATAACAGACTTTCCTCTGTTGTTTATCCACTATGACAATGTCTGGTTGGTTCGCCATTACCATTCTGTCTGTCTGGATCTGGAAGTCCCACAGGATCTTAGCTCTGGCATTCTCCACCACCTTTGGGGGGTGTTTTCCACTTGATCTCGGGGTTTCCAGTCCATATTCTGCACAGATGTTTCTGTACACTATGCCTGCCACTTGGTTATGTCGTTCCATGTATGCTTTCCCTGCCAGTATCTTGCACCCTGCTGTTATGTGCTGGACTGTCTCAGGGGCCTCCTTACACAACCTACACCTTGGGTCTTGTCTGGTGTGGTAGATCTGGGCCTCTATTGCTCTGGTGTTTAGGGCCTGTTCCTGGGCGGCCATGATGAGGGCCTCTGTGCTGTCCTTGAGCCCAGCTTTTTCCAGCCATTGGTAGGATTTACTGATATCAGCCACTTCGGTTATTTGCTGGTGGTACATCCCATGTAGGGGGCTTGTCCTCCCATGATGGTATCTCTGGCACTTCAACCTCCGTTCCCTGTTGTCTGAGACATTCACTGAGCACATTGTCTGTTGAGGCTTTGTCCCTGATGTATTTATGGATCTTAGTTGTTTCGTCCTGGACAGTGGTTCTCACACTCACTAGTCCTCTGCCTCCTTCCTTGCGGCTCGTGTACAGTCTCAGGGTGCTGGATTTGGGATGGAACCCTCCATGCATTGTTAGTAGCTTTCTAGTCTTAATATCTGTGGCTTTTATCTCCTCCTTTGGCCAGCTAATTATTCCAGCAGGGTATCTGATTACTGGCAGGGCATAGCTGTTTATCGCACGGATTTTTGTTCTTGCCATTGAGCTGGCTTTTCAGGACTTGCCTTATTCGTTGGAGGTATTTAGCTGTGGCTCCTTTCCTTGTGACCTCATCGAGGTTGCCATTTGCTTGTGGTATACCTAGGTACTTGTAACTGTCCTCTATGTCTGCTATTGTTCCTTCTGGGAGTGAGACCCCTTCTGTGCGGATCACCTCCCCCCTCTTTGTGATCAGCCGACCACACTTCTCTAGTCCGAATGACATCCCAATGTCTGTGCTGTAGATCCTGGTGGTGTGGATCAGTGAGTCGATGTCTCGCTCACTCTTGGCATACAGCTTGATGTCATCCATGTAGAAGGTGACTGATGTTGGCCCCATTTTTTGAGTCGGTATCCGTAGCCAGTCTTGTTGATAATTTGGCTGAGGGGGTTCAGGCCTATGCAGAACAGTAGCGGGGACAGAGCATCTCCTTGGTATATGCCACATTTGATGGACACTTGTGCAAGTGGTTTGCAGTTGGCTTCAAGGGTGGTTTTCCACAGCCTCATTGAGTTTGCAATGAAGGCTCTCAGAGTCCTGTTGATGTTATACATCTCTAAGCATTCAATGATCCAAGTATGCGGCATTGAGTCATAGGCTTTCTTGTAATCAATCCAAGCCATGCACAGGTTGGTGTGTCGGGTTTTGCAGTCTCGGGCAACTGTGCGGTCTACGAGGAGTTGGTGTTTGGCTCCTCTGCTATTTACACCGATACCTTTCTGTGCCATGCTCATGTGCTTATCCATGTGTTTGCTTATCTTGGCCGCTATGATGCCTGACATGAGCTTCCAGGTTGTGGAGAGGCAGGTTATTGGTCGGTAGTTGGGTGGGACTGGACCCTTTGATGGATCCTTCTGGATTAGGATTGTCCGCCCTTCAGTTAACCATTCAGGGTGAGTCCCACTTTGTAGCAGCTGGTTCATTTGACCTGCCAGTCGCTCATGGAGGGCAGTGAGTTTCTTTAGCCAGTAGGCATGGATCATGTCAGGCCCTGGTGGTCAGGCCCTGGTGCTGTACCTGAGACTCTTTCTTGGACATCTGTCACAGTGATGGTTACCGGGGCTTGCTCAGGGAGGTTGCTATGGTCCTCTCGTAGAGAGATCAACCACTGTGCATTGCTGTTGTGGGACACCTCCCTTTCCCATATGCCTTTCCAGTATTGTTCAGTCTCCAGCCTTGGTGGGTCTGCTCTGTTGTTATTACCCTGCCATTGAGAGTACACCTTAGCTGGTTGAGTGGAGAAGAGCCGGTTAATCCTTCTGGATTCATTCTCCCTTGTGTATCTCTTTAGGCGGCTGGCCAAGGCTTGGAGCCTCTGTTTGGCAGTTTCGAGTGCTTCAGGTATGGGCATCTGCCTGTACTTTCTGGGTACTTGTCTTTTCATTGTACCCTTGTGGAGCTCTGATAGTTGGCTCACTTCCCTCCTTGTTACCTTGATTTTAGCCTCTAACCGTCTTTTCCATGGTGGGTATTGGGTCTCATGGTTTGCTCTTATAGCCAAGTATCTCAAGGATCACTGATGCTGAGTTGTAGATCAGCTCATTGGTTTCTGTTATGGTATTGGTAGGGATCGTTCTCAATGCTGCATTCACATTCTCAATGAGACTTTCTGATGGTACTTCACTCAGCCGTTGTAATTGGCGCCGGGGAGGCCTGGTTGTCATTCGGGTCATGATTCTCTCTCTCAGGTCAGCAGCTGTCTCGTTCAGCTCTGATTCGCTCACTGGGGCCGTGTATCCCCTCACTGGGTGGGGACTTGTAGTTAAGTCCCCACAGTTCTGACATCCAGGTTCCTCCTTTTTGCCGTAGCATTTGTGTTGTATCTCGTCAATCTCAAGTTGTGATAGCAGTTGCCGTTTGCGGATGTTGGAACACTGAGCTACTAGTTGTTTAGCACTTAGTGTTGACTGGGGATGTCGAGTAACCATTCCTTCCCCAGTCTTTGCATGTAACCTCTCTGACTAGGGTTACTTGAGTAGTAGCATTCCAACAGATCCACATTTTCATCTCTCGCCCATTTCCGTCTTGTTCCAGTAGCCCATTTGTCATCAAGGTGCTCTGGTTCCCCAACACCTGACGCAGACCTTGTTTGGCCGGGCGACGTCTGAGCCGGCATGTTATGCAACTTAGTATCTCTCATGGTATGAGGTAGGCAGTAGCTTGAAGGGTCTTGCCTAAGGACCCAGACTGGATTCGAACCCCGCCCTCTCGGGTGATACACTGATGCCTTATCTATTGAGCTATCCAGTCAGCTCAATATATATATATAAAAAAAAAATAAATTCCCTTCTCACCCACCGCGGGTGGTTCTTATCCTCTGAGCTCGGGTCCTCTACCAGAGGCCTGGGAGCTTGAGGGTCCTGCGCAGTATCTTGGCTGTGCCAAGGACTGCACATTTCTGGACTGAGATGTCTGATGTTGTTCCTGGGATCTGTTGTAGCCACTGCTCCAGTTTGGGGGTGACTGCCCCGAGGGCCCGGATGACCACAGGCACCACTGTGGTCTTCACCTTCCAGGCCCTCTCCAGTTCCTCCCTGCGTCCCTGTTATTTCTCCAGTTTCTCGTGCTCCTTTTTTTCCTGCTGTTGCAATCGCTTGGTATTGCTACATCTACCACAACGACTTTCCTCTGTTGTTTATCCACTATGACAATGTCTGGTTGGTTCGCCATTACCATTCTGTCTGTCTGGATCTGGAAGTCCCACAGGATCTTAGCTCTGGCATTCTCCACCACCTTTGGGGGTGTTTCCCACTTTGATCTCGGGGTTTCCAGTCCATATTCTGCACAGATGTTTCTGTACACTATGCCTGCCACTTGGTTATGTCGTTCCATGTATGCTTTCCCTGCCAGTATCTTGCACCCTGCTGTTATGTGCTGGACTGTCTCAGGGGCCTCCTTACACAACCTACACCTTGGGTCTTGTCTGGTGTGGTAGATCTGGGCCTCTATTGCTCTGGTGTTTAGGGCCTGTTCCTGGGCGGCCATGATGAGGGGCCTCTGTGCTGTCCTTGAGCCCAGCTTTTTCCAGCCATTGGTAGGATTTACTGATATCAGCCACTTCGGTTATTTGCTGGTGGTACATCCCATGGGCTTGTCCTCCCATGATGGTATCTCTGGCACTTCAACCTCCGTTCCCTGTTGTCTGAGACATTCACTGAGCACATTGTCTGTTGAGGCTTTGTCTCTGATGTATTTATGGATCTTAGTTGTTTCGTCCTGGACAGTGGTTCTCACACTCATTAGTCCTCTGCCTCCTTCCTTGCGGCTCGTGTACAGTCTCAGGGTGCTGGATTTGGGATGGAACCCTCCATGCATTGTTAGTAGCTTTCTAGTCTTAATATCTGTGGCTTTTATCTCCTCCTTTGGCCAGCTAATTATTCCAGCAGGGTATCTGATTACTGGCAGGGCATAGCTGTTTATCGCACGGATTTTGTTCTTGCCATTGAGCTGGCTTCTCAGGACTTGCCTTATTCGTTGGAGGTATTTAGCTGTTGCTCCTTTCCTTGTGGTCTCATCGAGGTTGCCATTTGCTTGTGGTATACCTAGGTACTTGTAACTGTCCTCTATGTCTGCTATTGTTCCTTCTGGGAGTGAGACCCCTTCTGTGCGGATCACCTTCCCCCTCTTTGTAATCAGCCGACCACACTTCTCTAGTCGAATGACATCCCAATGTCTGTGCTGTAGATCCTGGTGGTGTGGATCAGTGAGTCGATGTCTCGCTCACTCTTGGCATACAGCTTGATGTCATCCATGTAGAGAAGGTGACTGATGTTGGCCCCATTTTTGAGTCGGTATCCGTAGCCAGTCTTGTTGATAATTTGGCTGAGGGGGTTCAGGCCTATGCAGAACAGTAAGCGGGGACAGAGCATCTCCTTGGTATATGCCACATTTGATGGACACTTGTGCAAGTGGTTTGCAGTTGGCTTCAAGGGTGGTTTTCCACAGCCTCATTGAGTTTGCAATGAAGGCTCTCAGAGTCCTGTTGATGTTATACATCTCTAAGCATTCAATGATCCAAGTATGCGGCATTGAGTCATAGGCTTTCTTGTAATCAATCCAAGCCATGCACAGGTTGGAGTGTCGGGTTTTGCAGTCTCGGGCAGCTGTGCGGTCTACGAGGAGTTGGTGTTTGGCTCCTCTGCTATTTACACCGATACCTTTCTGTGCCATGCTCATGTGCTTATCCATGTGTTTGCTTATCTTGGCCGCTATGATGCCTGACATGAGCTTCCAGGTTGTGGAGAGGCAGGTTATTGGTCGGTAGTTGGGTGGGACTGGACCCTTTGATGGATCCTTCTGGATTAGGATTGTCCGCCCTTCAGTTAACCATTCAGGGTGAGTCCCACTTTGTAGCAGCTGGTTCATTTGGCCTGCCAGTCGCTCATGGAGGGCAGTGAGTTTCTTTAGCCAGTAGGCATGGATCATGTCAGGCCCTGGTGCTGTCCAGTTTTTCATACCTGAGACTCTTTCTTGGACATCTGTCACAGTGATGGTTACCGGGGGCTTGCTCAGGGAGGTTGCTATGGTCCTCTCGTAGAGATCAACCACTGTGCATTGCTGTTGTGGGACGCCTCCCTTTCCCATATGCCTTTCCAGTATTGTTCAGTCTCCAGCCTTGGTGGGTCTGCTCTGTTGTTATTACCCTGCCATTGAGAGTACACCTTAGCTGGTTGAGTGGAGAAGAGCCGGTTAATCCTTCTGGATTCATTCTCCCTTGTGTATCTCTTTAGGCGGCTGGCCAAGGCTTGGAGCCTCTGTTTGGCAGTTTCGAGTGCTTCAGGTATGGGCATCTGCCTGTACTTTCTGGGTACTTGTCTTTTCATTGTACCCTTGTGGAGCTCTGATAGTTGGCTCACTTCCCTCCTTGTTACCTTGATTTTAGCCTCTAACCGTCTTTTCCATGGTGGGTATTGGGTCTCATGGTTGCTCTTATAGCCAAGTATCTCAAGGATCACTGATGCTGAGTTGTAGATCAGCTCATTGGTTTCTGTTATGGTATTGGTAGGGATCGTTCTCAATGCTGCATTCACATTCTCAATGAGACTTTCTGATGGTACTTCACTCAGCCGTTGTAATTGGCGCCGGGGAGGCCTGGTTGTCATTCGGGTCATGATTCTTTCTCTCAGGTCAGCAGCTGTCTCATTCAGCTCTGATTCGCTCACTGGGGCCGTGTATCCCCTCACTGGGTGGGGACTTGTAGTTAAGTCCCCACAGTTCTGACATCCAGGTTCCTCCCTTTTGCCGTAGCATTTGTGTTGTATCTCGTCAATCTCAAGTTGTGATAGCAGTTGCCGTTTGCGGATGTTGGAACACTGAGCTACTAGTTGTTTAGCACTTAGTGTTGACTGGGGATGTCGAAGTAACCATTCCTTCCCCAGTCTTTGCATGTAACCTCTCTGACTAGGGTTACTTGAGTAGTAGCATTCCAACAGATCCACATTTTCATCTCTCGCCCATTTCCGTCTTGTTCCAGTAGCCCATTTGTCATCAAGGTGCTCTGGTTCCCCAACACCTGACGCAGACCTTGTTTGGCCGGGCGACGTCTGAGCCGGCATGTTATGCAACTTAGTATCTCTCATGGTATGAGGTAGGCAGTAGCTTGAAGGGTCTCTAAGGACCCAGACTGGATTCGAACCCCGCCCTCTCGGGTGATATACTGATGCCTTATCTATTGAGCTATCCAGTCAGCTCAGCTGACTGGAGAGCTATATATATAGCTATATATATAGCTGTATGTATATATATATATATATATATATATATATATATCTATATATATATATATATCTATATATATATATCAAACAAGCTCCATGTGGCTCTTTTTAGGTTATGTGTATGTGGACTTGCACTCTGATGAGGAGGTGGCGAAGGCTCTGAAGAAGAACAAAGATTACATAGGTAAGAAGTCAATAAATAAATAAGTAATTTGGAACTATTAAGATTGTATTTATCACTGCCAATATACAATCAGGTGGTATTTGCCATCTCTGAGAGTTTTATCAGGACAAAAAATTTTATTTAAAAGTGATGTACCATAAAGCTTTTTTCCGGCCAAAACCTGGATCCATCAGCTCGTCATTTGACTCGATGCAAGATTTGTTTGTAGATCCTGAGTTGTAAAGTTAAAGACTCCGACTTATCACTATTCACCCCATCAATATCTATTGTTTTGATGTTGTTTTTTGTTTTATGCTGTGGAATATGATTGTGAAACTTGGTGAAGAGTAAGTGCAATAATTTTGGGATGGAGCAGTAGTAAAACAGTTTTTATTCCCACTAAAAAGAGTTTTTTGTGAGCTTTATAAAAGCATAATGGTATTGAAATCTTGGTGGGTTAACCCCAAGAAAAACAGTCTCTAATATGGCAGAAACTAGTGGGAATCCTTTAATAAACAAATAAAATGTATTAATAAATAAATACGGTAGACTGAATCTATATAGAAGTTTTCTATTCATACCAAACACTCAAAGTTTGGTATGATTATCTGGGCTTTATGTGATACACCTGTGTGTGATTTTAGCCATTTTAAATGAATTAAAGAAATGTGGGATTGTCCTACTTTTATTCTGATCAAAAAATTTTAATTTAACTTTAAAAGGGTTTTTCTTCTATCCTTGTTCAGTTTATATGAGGAAGATTTTGTGGAGGTTTTAAAATCTGTTTTAAATATCTAGATGTCCAAATAGCTGGAACACACCCTGCAATATGTTATCCATATTCACTCGTATATTCATACACTTGCATGACCTTATTTGTGATTCTGCATCAGTTTATCTGAATGAGGTCTTGGTTGAACAGCAAACCTGATTGCTTTCCAGGAGGTCGTTACATCGAAGTCTTCCGCATTGATTCATCAGGGGCGAAAACTAACAGGAACAAAAATGACAAAGAAATTGACAGAAACTTCACCAGGAAGCTGAAGGAGGATGAGGAAGAGGAGGATGTTTCAGAGTCTGGTCGACTCTTCATCAGAAACCTGCCCTACACCTGCACAGAAGAGGAGATCAAAGAGCTTTTCGCTAAATATGGCGAGTTGAAGAACACACAGTGCACATACAATTATTTCAATTCTGCCTGCTAATATATTTTTCTGATTCTTTGTACTTTATAGGTCCTTTATCTGAGATTCTCTTCCCGATTGACAATCTGACCAAGAAACCTAAAGGATTTGCTTTTGTTACCTACATGATACCAGAAAATGCTGTGGTAGCTCTTGCGAAGTTAGATGGACATATATTTCAGGTATTTGTTTATTACTTTTTAAAAAAATGATTCGAACTTTTATATCAGCTGTTTTTTTTTTGGAGGGGAATTTTTATGCTTTTTCTTGTTCAGTTGTTTACAAACAGATGATAATTATATTTATTCTCCATGTCTAAAACTGAAAACAACTGTTGCTGTTTTTTATGCATGATGCAAAAATGTGATCATAAGGCATCAGAAAACACAACTGAAGGTTATGGACAGGACTCTGAACTGAGGCATCAGTGCCCAAAAGAGGACAATGATGATAAAGTCTTGAAAGTGAGCTCATAAGACGATGTACATAAGAAATTATTCAGAGAGCAGAAAGATGTTGAATTGCATGACAACTCAGACTTTGTAATATCTGTTTTGTTTTTGACCAGCATTTGTCACTGTGGTAGATAGGCTTTTCTTATCATGCAGTGGCCATGTAAACACAATGGCAGTGAATGGAAGCAGCTGAAAGTCCCACTTTTCAACATGTAATCAGTCAGTGTTGTAATTGTGAGGATTTAACTGAACTACTACTAATTCATTTGGCTCCAGCTTGGGGAGAAAAAAATAATTTCTTTTGCAGCTACTTTGAGGATAAACATATAATAGGAAAGTGCTGGGATCTTAATTTTGGCAGACATGTAAAAATGAAAAACTACTGAAATATCACATTTTGACACCTGAAGCATTTTAGTCTCACAAACAGTGTTCTTGATTGTCTTACTCTACTGGATTTATCTGTCTTAGGATAAACTGCTGTTTCTGAGTTGTTGAGAGACTTTGTTTTTTGTATGTGGGGAGAAATCTACCTTCTTTACCTATTTACTTTCATGAAGCTCACCCAACTCTCCTTGACAGAAGAAGTTTTTTACTACATTTTTTGTTTGTTCACAGATAAAGACAGGCATTTATGTTTGATCATGGTCATCCACATATGGTAAAAGTGCCTGTTTTAGGGAGGTGTGACACCAACTATTTTTTGTTTTGGAGAATAGTATCTTAAAATTGCTTTTTGGCATCAAAAAAGTGTAAAAATTTCATCTGTTATTTATGAATGATCTCTAGGTTTTCTGGTTCTAAATTTTAGTGAGCGGTTGTGTTTTCTGTGGTTTTAGGGTAGAATGCTTCATGTTCTTCCCTCCACTTTAAAGAAGGAAAAGTCTGAGTCTTCAGAATCCGGTGGCCCTGGTTCTTCATCATATAAACGACAAAAAGATGCTAAAAATAAAGCTTCGAGTTCCAGGTAAGCAACAATTTAATATGATGTTTTCAATTTTTTTTTGGTTGCTGTTTTAAATTGCACACAAATTTTCTTTGTCTTTCCAGTTCACACAACTGGAACTCCTTGTTTCTGGGTACAAGTGCAGTGGCCGATGCCATTGCTGAAAAATATAACACCACAAAAAGCCATGTTTTAGACCATGTGAGTGAACCTACGTCTGGGGATTTTATGCTAAATCACTATATTGTTTAGCATGAACAAAACTAATTAACAAGGTAAACAATTTTTTTGTATTATCTACCAAAGGAGTCAAAGGGAAGTGTTGCAGTGCGGATGGCTCTTGGAGAAACTGAGATTGTCCAGGAGACCCGAAAGTTCCTGCTGGACAACAGTGTCTGCCTAGACTCCTTCAGTCAAGTAATTATGAGAACAAAATCTGAGAATATGTGTACTTCATCCATACATGTCTGCTAATGTCTAGTTATGTTTAAACAGGCAGCAGCAGCAAGGAGTACAACTGTGATCCTGGTAAAAAACCTTCCCGCTGGAGTGACGACAACAGAGCTAGAAGAACTTTTTTCACCTCATGGCTCTTTGGGTCGAGTTCTGCTGCCGCCTTCAGGACTCACCGCCATCATTGAGTTCCTGGAGCCAACCGAAGCCAAGCGAGCGTTCACCAGGCTCGCTTACAGCAAGGTGTGGAAGACCTTTCAAAATACTCTTACACCTTTAATGTTTTCACATTTTGACACTTTACAACATTACATCACACATCTATCACTTATTGATTTTAGCTGATAGGCTCCAAAAAGTGGTGCATAATTGTGAAGTGGAATGAAGATGATGGACTCCAAATACTATTTAGGTTACTTCTGGGTAAAGTTGCTTGCGATATATTTTATTTAGGAGCAACAGAGTAAGGCAAGGCGAGTTTATTTGTATTGCACATTTCAGCAACAAAGCAATCCAAAGTGCTTGATGCAGCTGAATGAGGTGTACATGTCACTTTATTTTGATCAGTCATGTAAAATGTGTTTGTTTTTGTTGTTTTTAAACCCTAGTTCCACCATGTCCCACTGTATTTAGAGTGGGCTCCTGTTGGGGTGTTCACAGCTGCCAAACCGGAAACAGGTAGAAATTTCTACACACTAGACAGCCTTTAGGTTTTATTGTTTCTAAAAAAAAATTTTTTTTCATAATATGCATTATATCTACCTAAACAAACATTACCAAAAACAAATCTATCAGTTAAAGAAAAGACAGTGAAGGAAGAGAAAAAGAAAGAAGAGGATGAGCAAGAAGAGGAAGATGATGACGAAGAAGAAGAAACTGTGCCGGGATCCACACTTTTCATTAAGAATCTGAATTTCAGCACCACAGAGGAAAAGCTACAGGAGGTAAGTCAACTCTCATAACTGTAAAAACAAATAGTAAATAAACAGTATTTTATATGTTTTGTTCAACTTTCTTTATTTATTGCAGATCTTCTCCAAATGTGGAAAAGTCAAGTCTTGCAGCATTTCCAAGAAAAAAGATAAATCAGGTATTTCACATTAAGACTTGAATCCTACTTTGACAAAGAACTGATTCTCCAGGAGCTTCAGTTTTGTTAACTTCATTTTTATTTTATTTGAAATATTTGGTGTAGACATAAACATTGTTCTTATTATTCAGCCGTAATAGTGATCCTGCAGCCAAAGTCCATACTAATTGATCAGGCTGCTGATAGGCAAAGTGCGACATCAATGTTATATATGCATTTCCTGTGCATCCCTAAAATGTTGCATAATATGTAATGTTTGCTATTGATAGCAAAGATTCTAATGCTGGCATCCTTGCTGATGTGATCATTTGAAAAATGCTAACAGGTGTAAATATTAAAATCTTTTCCTACTACAATTTTCTTCTTTGAGTTTTATTGTCCTGATCCTCAGTGTCATCAATAACTGACCTGTAGTTTGAACTTGCAGGTAACATGTTGTCCATGGGTTACGGTTTTGTTCAATATCAGACAGCAGAGGCAGCACAGAAGGCTCTTAGGCAACTACAGGTACCCATGCCATATTCTCAGTGAACCAGTTCCACTTACCAACTGCACAGCCTGAATTTGGGCTGACTTGTGTGCGCTCTCTCCTCTCTTTCAGCACTGTGTGGTGGATGATCATCAGCTAGAGGTGAAGATTTCTGAAAGAGCCACAAGGTAAGTTGCTCCTTTCAATGGAAAATATTTATAAACTGTGGAAAGTCACTATTTACTCAGTTGTGTTACCTCTGTGGGCAGAACTACCGAGGTGTCTCACAAAAAGAAGCAAGCTGAGAAGAAGCAAACGGGCTCCAAGATTCTTGTCCGCAACGTTCCCTTCCAAGCCACTGTCAGGGAAATTCGGGAGCTTTTCTGGTACCACGCAAGCGACTCCTTCTGCCTTTTTATTTACTCTGTTTGTCTCGCTTGGTGTTGACAAATTATTTCCCTCATAAAATGTATTTTCAGTACATTTGGGGAGCTGAAGACTGTCCGTCTTCCAAAGAAAGCAGCTGGTTCAGGGAACCATCGGGGCTTTGCCTTTGTTGATTTCCTCACCAAGCAGGATGCTAAGGTTTTTCTCCTATGATGCGCATTCTCACAAACATAATTCAAGAATTAAAATCATGAATGTGCTTAAATGTAATAAACATTATTATAAATGGTCTTTTCTTTGCAGAAAGCCTTCGCTGCACTCTGCCACAGCACCCATCTGTACGGGAGGCGTCTTGTGCTGGAATGGGCTGATGCTGAGGATACAGTGGAGACATTGAGACAGAAAACAGCCGAACACTTCCATGGTGATCTACCAAAGAAGAGACGAAAAGCAGAAGTCCTGGAAGGAATTCTGGAGTCGATGGAAACCGATGGGGGAGTTGAAGACTGAGGTGGACCTGATCATGAACAGGGGAGATTTGGGACTGTGACGAATAAGGAGACCTGACGAGAGATAAACAAACATGGCAAAAATTTTACAAAGATTATCACTGTGACTGTTTTATGTATTTGTATGAAATAGTTTTACATAAATGTCTACATGTTGATTGTCTTTTGTCATTTATCACTTGCCAACCAAGGTTGTTGATGTATCAGTTGCATTTGAGCCAGTTCAATAAGTGGAATGATAGAAACTTTATCTCTTTTTACTGCTTGTTTCTCTATTGTTTTCCGTAATGCATATCTACAGCAATGTGAATAGGAGAGCTGTTTGGTAGCCGAAAGAGCAGAGTCGCTTTCATAGTACAGTCGAAAGATCCGGATCCCGAAAAAGAGCCGAAATTCTCACGTTCAAAAGATAGACTTTTACTTTGAAATTGACTTTGCTTCAGCAAAGTCACGTGCTCCATATCCCTCGGTGTCATGTGACTTGTTCACTGAGACATGGCGTCCAGGCAAAACAAGATGTTAGCCCCTGAAACTCCCTCAAAGACCTTTACCTTCTGTGTGACTTTAGTCGGACTGTGTTGCTTTTGTGCGTCCGCTGGAGCTGAAATCCGAACAGCGGTCATCGACAAACAAAGCGGGCAGCTGAGTGTCGTCAAAGGTTATCAGGAAGATTTGTTGCCTGGGCAAACTTCACAGATGACATCAACACAACAGGGTGAGTCTAAATATGCAGGTCAATTCAGGCTTACTTGAGCCTCCTGTGAGTGAGTTAACATGATCCCAGTAAGTCACACCGAGAAACTACAATATCCAGAAACATAATCTGTTGGTTTCTTTCTTGTAGTTTGGAAGAAAGCTTTCATAAAAACAAAGGGGTATATCAAGAGTACATTTTTGCTGTAAAGTTATGTAGAGAAAACTGAATTGTTTTAAATGTATTTTTGTAATAAATGTTGCCTGGTTGCGGAAGTTTAATCCACTGATGAGGTCATCTGGTTGCAAGTGGACTAAAGTCACCTGAACACTGAAAATAAGCATTTTCTTTATCGGATCTGTTCAAAGTTTGGACTGTAACTTAAGCCCAAAATACAGTGGTTTAATTAAAAACTACATATGGATTTCAGTTCTTCAGTCTGTTTTAACCTAAAACAATTATACCTGACAGGTTTTTTATTTATAGTAAAAGTTGGGTCTTTACATCCAACATAAAGTGTGTAAATATTTTTGTCTGTTTTATTGTCTTATAAAACAGTACATGATCCCTTAAAATTAGAAGCTTTTTGTTGAGTCAAATGTCAGAGTTCAGATGTGTAAAAATGGATGAATCCAGTTTTCTTAAAATCTTTGTTTACAAGAACTATTCTGAAGTTGTTTAAAATATCACCCAGACATGGGGACTAAAGGATTGTTGCAGGCCGGCAAACGGGAATGTACTGGATATGTTTTAATTCTTGACAAAGTAGGAAGATCTTTAACTGTTTAATTTGTATTTCTATTTATCCTCAAATGCTCTCACGTCAGCTGGTCCTTTTTGGAGGTCACAACCAGCAGCCGGTACAATGACAGCGTCCAAGCTTATGCTGCTGGTGCCGTTGAGGCTTCAGTCACTTCTGTGGTAAGCTTGGCCCTCTTTCAGACAAAAGGTCAGATACTTTGTCTTTTCCCTAACTATTATTAACATATTATTGTTTCAGCTCATTTATAAACACTGGATGAACACTCTGATGGGGTACTGTGGGCCCTTCATGTCTGAATCTGATTACTGTGAGCGCCTTAAGACTTTTATTTCAGCCAACCTTCAGTGGGTTCAGGATCAAGTGGAGAAGCAGCCGGCTTCACCCTACTGGCACCAGGTAACAATCAATATTTATAGTATTCCTGTTGCTCTTATTTAGAGTTGCTTTAGCATTTATCTCTGCTTTTCAGGTGCGTCTGGCGCTGCTGCAGCTTAAAGGTCTTGAAGACGGCTACAATGACCAGCTGTACTTTCCTACTGGGCGCTTCAACCTCAATCCACTTGGCTTTTTGTAAGCTCTGGGCTTTTACTGCGTAAATCTGAGCCAAGACAATCAACTTTTTATGCCGTTATCTCACATTTTCCACTGCTACTCTTCACAACCAGACTTTTCCAGATGGGTGGAGATCTTGAAGACTTGGAGTCAGCATTGAATAAATCCAGCAAAACCCGCGTTCTTGGTTCTGGCTCCTGCTCTGCGCTCATTAAACTGCTGCCAAACAATAAAGATTTGCTGGTGTCACATGACACCTGGAACACTTACCAGGCAATGCTGCGCATTATGAAGAAGTACATCTTCACCTTCAAAACTTCTCCGTTAGGTACTTCTGACGATGCATTTTTATTCATTGTGGTCATTGCTGTCTAAACCTCAGAATGAAACTGAAGAATGTGTGTCGCTTCCTGCAAAGTTAATGGTTAGAAAAAGGAAGTGATAATACCCCAGCATATAAAATTTTGTTTTTGTTTAGTGTGAAGTAAAGCAACATATTAAGTTGTAATTGATAGGTATTCAATCTACTGATTCTGTTTGTTGGTCATGGCAATGTTCCCTGTTTGGAGTTAGAAATATCAGTAATGTTAACATGTAGTAAATCAAGTTTAAAAGTGAATATATAAAACCCTTTAGTAACCTTTCAAGATCTAAGAGTGTTCAGGGCAAGATAATTATACTGACTGTGCATTTTGGGATCTAGTTGAAGAGCCAGGATGAATGTTTAAATTGTTTCATGATGTGAAGCAACTGCAAATTTGTATCAACAAGTCTCAATTTTCTATATGTCTTTGACATATACAAACAGTTACGCATAAAGGCACATGTTTACCTCATAAATAATGAGCTGTAAAGACATACATTGAATAATTTATTTTATACATGCTGGCATTAAATGCCTACCTTCCAATCTGATGGATTTCCTTTGATATATTTTTAGCACAAGTTGAGTCTCTTCTAAATTTAATGCTTAAATTTAGGAGGAACAGATTAAAAAGCATGTGTTCTTTGAAAGAATATGAAACTTCTTTAATGTCTTTTGTTTTGTACTTTGAAGACAACGATCCTCTTCCTGGAGGAACTCAGGCTTTCTCATCATATCCTGGCTCCATCTTTTCTGGAGATGACTTTTACATCTTAAGCAGCGGTTTGGTGAGAATTTGCCTCAGTGATGATAAAATTATTCTGATTGAAACTTTCCAGTGTGAATGTTTTTCTTCTTATTCTGTCTTTTAAATCCATCTTGTGCCTGCAGGTTACACTAGAAACCACCATCGGCAACAGCAACCCTGCTCTCTGGAAGTTTGTCCAGCCGACGGGAACGGTAATGGAGTGGTTGCGGAACATTGTTGCTAACCGGTTGGCGACTACAGGCCAGGACTGGGCGGAGATATTCAGCAAGTACAACAGTGGAACGTGAGTTTCACAAGTGGAAATGAAGAATTCACTAACAATGTATTCTAAATAGTAAGACTTGGTTTCTGTTGCTTATGTTATAAAAATGTGGGCTGCAATCAGTTTCTGTTGTACTGTAACTGAAGGAGTGTCGCACTTTAGAGAGAAATGAGTTGACACGACTCTGTGATGCCATAAAGTATGCAGGTCCTAGAGCAAAAAGAGAAACGACGATAGTTACACAATAGATTATATAAAAAAAAATTATAGAATACAAAATTTACAGTAGTTTTATATAAACATATGGCTTCTAACAGAATGTAATATTTTAATTAAGAATTGTTATTATGCATTTCATAAATATTGACATATTTAATTTTTCATTAATTTATTAATTATTTTTTTTATATTTATTTTAATTGTAACTTGTTCATTTCTGACATTGTGGCACTTTTGCCACTTATAAAAGCCCGGATGTCCGTTGTAGCCTGTGCCTCCACATCATTGCAGCAAAATTTAAATTGTATTTGAGTAATAAAACAGAATACTCTCTCTAAAGCATATGAAATAAACCAGGACCCAGTCATGTGGAATAATGTAGAAAAATGTCTTAAAACAGCTGATTGTGTTGTAAAGTCACATGAGTATTTGAGGTCAGTTGTTTTCTCAGACTGATCACATGTGTGTCACACAGGCCTCTTTTAAATGAAAATCTTTGCAGTCTGTTTGATCGGATGTCTGTGAACATTCCAGTCTGTCGTCTCTGTTCATAGGTACAATAACCAGTGGATGATTGTGGATTATAACCTCTTCACTCCAGGACAGACTGACATTAATGATGGTCTCTTTGTTGTGTTGGAACAAATTCCGTGAGATTTTTTACTCACCTGGATCTAATTTTTTTTTTTTTTAACTATTTCCAACTGATCTATTTAAAATGAGCAGTGTTTATCTCGTATTTCTGCAGGGGACTTGTTGTTTACAGAGATAAGACTCAGGAGCTCCTGAAGAACGGTTACTGGGCTAGTTACAACATCCCGTAAGAATTGAGTTATGAAACATGATCTCTATATGATTGCTTGTGTTGTTTTGTTCTGATTTATGCCATACATGCTCATCCGAAGGTACTACGTAGAGATCTTTAATGCCAGTGGCTGCAATAAACTGGTGGAGAAGTACGGCCCCTGGTTCTCTCTGGATCAGAATCCGCGGGCTCAGATATTCAAGAGAAACCAGACTCATGTCATAGATTTGGAATCCATGGTGCGCCTTATGAGGTGAAGTTTGAAATACAGTAGTTTCATTCTTTTATTTACTGATGGATTGGGTTTAATAGCTTGTATGCATTTCTTTTAGGTACAATAACTTTAAAGCAGATCCACTGTCAAAGTGTGATGGATGTGATCCGCCTCAGAATGCGGAGAACGCCATCTCAGCTCGTTCGGACCTCAACCCAGCTAATGGGACATACCCATTTCGTGCCTTAAAGCAGAGACCTCATGGAGGAACCGACATGAAGGTTTGTTTCTTTTTGCTGAAGTCCCACTTCTTCTTTCTCCATGTGTTTAGATTTTGATTGACATTTAAAGTAACTCTGTGATATTATCTTTCATAAATTTTTATGTGTTCCTTTGTAGCTGACTTCCTACGAAATGTTCAGACATTATGGCATGCTGGCAATCAGCGGGCCGACCTGGGATCAGGTGCCACCTTTCCAGTGGAGCACTTCTCCTTTTGAAGACTTGCTCCACATGGGACACCCTGATGTGTGGGCTTTCAAGCCTATAAAAGTCACCTGGACACCTTGATTGGTTGAAAATTTTAAGGTTATGACAAAAGGGAAATAATGAGCTGGAAAAAAACATTCTCTGTGATTGTGTTGCAGTGTTGATATTTTATTTTATTTTTCCCCTCTTACTTTAAGACCTGTTTTCATAGATCTGTGTTTCTGATAAATTTTTAGCTACTAATTTTAATTTTTTTTTTTTACACATTTTTTTAATTAAAGAATACCTTCATTTTTGTTGCCCTTTTTAAATGTGTGGTTTTATATACCACATATATAAAACCACACCTTTTATATATGGCCTGAGATAGGGCCATCTCAGTAAATTAAAATCTTTAAAAAAGTATTATAGTAATTAAATTCAAAAGGTGAAACTCAAGAGCCTTGAAACAAAGAGAGATTTTGCAGAAATACACTTCTCTTCTTTTTGCACTATTTTCTTGTTCGAAGAAAGTCTTGGGTTTGAATCCCTTCCTGAGGTTTTTGCATTAAATTTGCGTGTTATCCCTGTTGCGTGGCTTCTATGACTTCTTCCTATTGTCCAGAATTATCCATTCCATGTTAATTGGTCATTCCAAATTTCCCCTAGGATTTTGTGTTTGCATCACCTACACAGGGCATGCCCCAAGCATACAGACCAGAATACATAGTTGTAGATGAGGGCAGGAGGCCTTACAGCTGATGAAAAACAAGACTTATGTTTGTATAAAACTGGAGTTCTATATTAGACAAGTTTAAATGATAGAAATATGCAGAAATATTTGCCTACTTGAAAAGCATGACCATGGTGTAAATGTACTTAATCAGGAATCTGCTTGCATAAAATTGCCTCATCACTGTTACCTGGTGTCTCATTTTCATTTTGACTCCAGAGGTTCCCTATGGGATTTAGATCAGTCCAATTTGCTGAACAGTAAGGAATAGATGTTAACATAGGTTTTGGTTTCTTTTAGCCATAAAACAGGTGCAGGTTTGAAGGATGAAGTGCTCTCAAATATTCTGCTAGATGGCTGTGCTGACTTAGGACTTCATAAAACACTGTGGACAAACAGCCAATATGACATGGCTCCCCAAATCATCAGCGACTGTGCAAAACTGGGAGAAATTTAGAAATATTACTAGCTGTTAGCTCAACTATATTTAGTTTTTTTTTTTATTTGTTTGTTTGTTTGGGGGGTTTTTTACTATTTGAGACGTACAGTAAATCTTTCAGTTCTGTCAGCTACTTGGCGAAAACAACTAACTCTGATTGGTTGGTACGTCATGTGACTTCCGTAATCAAAGTCGTCATGGTGATGTACGGCCGCAAACTAGAAAACTGTCGTGATTATGTTTGCGATGCCATTTTCGCTGTGCCAATGTGAAAACTTAACTGGAGACTTTTAATCTACTTTCTATCGATGCTTTTCACAGAGGATATCCGGATATTTGGAATTACATAAAGGCGCTGTTTTAAGGTATGGAAGTGTCATGCGAAGCTACTTAGCTAGCAGCAGTTGTTGTTGAGTGGAAGTACACGTCTCCAGATTAGAGACGGAGTGTCAAAAACGCTGTTTTGCTGAAGGCTTTTTCGCTTTAGAAAAAGGATAAGGGCAGACGTTAAGTATCGCGCTCTCTGAGCAATGTAGTCATACTAAATATAGTTGTAAAAATCATTAAGTTCTTCTACAAAGATATAAATGAGATATAAATGTCATGTTTTCTACAGCTTGACATGATCTCTTTATGTCCTAATATATATCTTTAAAAGGTCTTGTTGGCTCTAGTGGCTTTTATTTGAAAGTAGTTCGACAGGAAACACGGTAATGAGAGAGGGGGGAGACATGCAGCAAATGTCGCCAGGCCGGGAATCGAACCTGCGACCACCGCCACGAGGATTAGGGCCTTTGCCAGTGCGACACCACTTCATCTTTTAAAGTATAACTTTGCCGAAGCTATTGTCTTGAGAGTTGTTTACTCTTTAAAACTCTTTGAAATAATGCTGCTTCTTTGGTTGTTTTTGAGATGACAGTTTACAATATTGAACTGACAATGGATTATGTATCTTAAATACTGTGAACAAGCAGGGATAACCCCAATTAAAACTATCACTGTGTTGAGAAAACTGGCCACAAAAAAATACCTGAAGGCTGAGAGGTATACAAAGGATTCAATGACAGAGCTTTAGTCAGACCTGCTTCAATGACTTCATACTTTTCTGTTTGCAGCTTCCCTCATCCCTGCTGAACACAGAAGCCTGAGGATGAGTCAGGGGTCTAACCTTAGAGAATATGTATCCCACAACCCTCCAGGGGTGACTTTCTTCCTGTGCCTCTTAATTCTTGCAATCTCATTCATTGTTCTCAGCTCTTATAGCTACTCTCACACTCTACCTAACCCTGACATAGAACAGGTAAGATTGCATTCACCTTCATCCATGATGCCAAAATGTATCTTTCCCACGAATATGACAGTACAAGATCAAAAGTATTCTTGTTTGCGTAAAAGGTTGTTCACCCAAAGAAGTATTGCAAAAAGTAGGGCTGTTTTGTTAGTTCTGTTTGAAAATGTTAAATTTGTTTTAGATTTTCACACGGGAAGCTGTCTGTGTTATTTTCCATTTTCATTATACTAGAATCAATTAGTTTAATAGGAATATGATTTATAAATTCCCTTTTATAATTATTCTGGCAGGTATTCCAGGATTAGGCAGTGTTTTGCTCTGAAATGAATACTCATCATTCTTTTCACAGGACTGGAATACTCTACTTTTGTCCTTCTCAAAGTTTCCCTTGTGCGAGAAGGAAAATCCAAGTTCTCCAGCCCACACCTCCCCAATTGCACCTCTACAAGCGATGCAGGAAAAGGATGAGAAAACATCAATAAATGCAACAAGAAGTTCTTCTTCTGTCATGGATTTGCATCTTCATGTTCCTCTGTCTGTGACTCCTTCCTCACCAAGTGCCACGCGGAAAGACATTGTTCTGTTCACAACATTAACAGCCAAACAGCTTAAGCTTGGAGGTTGTGATTTTTTTTAATCTGATGAGTTTGAAGTGACAATAAGCTCTTCTTATTTCATTAACAATTTGTTACTTAATTTTCTAGACAAAGAACTTGTTAGGTTGGTATTGGAGATCTTACCTGAAGACAGTGAACACATATGCCTCACTATAATGGCTCCAAAACACATCCTACCTATGACTCCGTAAGTTTACTGATAAATTTATTTGCTATCTATATTTTTTATAGTCCTCTCAATATTTAATAACACTCTTAGTTCACAAGATTAAAAACAAATAACTGGAGAAAGATGGCTTTTTTTTTAAACCATGAAGTTTTGTTGTAGTAAATTATGAAATTATTTCAAATATGCTTACACACCTGGTTGTGTCATAAGATGGTTTTTAGTGATCAGTTTTGGTTCAATTTTTGTGAACATACACTTATGTTATTTTTAAAAAGGCTCCCTCCAAATTGCTCTGCATCAGAGTCAAATATTTCAAGGGTTCCTGTGGAAGTGACCAATCAGCTACCTGCATCATCTCAAACCTGCTACAGTATGCACTTTAAGAAAGACCCGTCCTTGACAGTCATGTTAACTCTGGTATGGAGTACCACTCTTGAAGAATATCCTCATTTCTGCCTTGATCATATTCTATTTTATTTTTCTCCCTTTTCTCTGTTTTATTTTTAGGAAGAGCAAAGTGTGGCGGTGAAACATCTGGTGGTAGTCAGCGTGTTGCTGCTTGGTGTTTGTTTCATTCTCTGTGTAGCTGCAAGCTTGAAAACCTCCATCCCACACCGAGATTATCTTGCAGGACAAAACTCTCAAAGTGTAATTTGCTTTTTTTTTTTTTAAGCTTTCATCACTTTTTCTCTAATATCCGTTGGCTGTTCTGGTCGCATATATAAAACTATAGAAGTGACTAGAAATTGTGTAATTGACCTCGTCTTCTTTGCCGTTTTTTACAGGAGCCTTTGATTGAAAGTTGAAGTGTGACTGTCCTACACAGCGAGGAAATTCTTTGGCGGTTGAAACGGAGCAAAATATTCCCACATATTTCACGACACACTGGTTTACATGGTGTTGTTTGCATTGCACTAAATATTTTTCATTGCTGCTGACCTTGTTATCCTGCACTTTGTTATCCTAAATGAAGTATTTACAGAAATGCTTTAGCATTTTTTAAGCTTGGCACACACAGGGATCCAAATTATGTAAATGTATGCAACATTTTAGTATACATCATAGGTCGCAATGTGACTATGGTATCGTAAAGACGTCAGATAGCAGGTGCAAGGTTTATGTGCTCTCTGCTGTGAATGAGTTCCCTGACTGCATAATTATATAAAATGTACATTTCATTCGGTGTTTTCATTTAATGAACTTTGTATATTAAGGCCAACTGCTTTGCAAATAAAATTTAGTATCTTAATTTTAATGTGAATGTGAAACTAATTTTAATTAGTATTGTTTTATGATTGAAATATTCCAGGTAAATTTGGCGAGAATGAGTTCAGTTAATGTCTGTTTGGCAGGTTGTATCATTAAATATTCTTGAACACACATTTGTGTTACCTCCATTTTTTTGTACATTCCCATTATGTTTGCATAAAATGCTGCGAAACACACTGTTGTAAACAATAATTACCATAATCAACTAATAATTCTGTCAAACCAAAACTAGCCTGTGGTTCATTGTTTCCTGCTGAAGGAGTCTGAATTTGTTCTCCAACTCACTAACAAGTATGGTGATGTTGCCCCTTTGCTATTTCCAGTATTGCAGATACAAAATGAAGCCATCTTGTACAAAAGGCAACATGCCATTGATCAATTTATACTTGTGGGGATGTTTTGTACACATTCTGACAACCATTTTAAAGTAGTTTTAGTCATAATACACTGAGGAAATGTAGTTATGAATCAACCACATTTCCTCAAAGTGTTTTGACATCTATTGTTTTGACGTGATCAGTAGATATATCTTATCAGCCATTAATCAACTCACCCTATCAGGGATTAGAAGCACACAAAGACAGAAATGGTGTGACAAAGTATTGATACAATTTATTTTTAATTAATGAGGTTAAAAGTGTAAGCTTTTCCATACTCTCCAGAGTTTTCTGTGTTTTATCTTAAAAAAACGATGACACAAGGCAAGGACAGAACACATGGACAGAAAGGTAGTAAGGGAAAGAAGAACACAAGGGGAGACGTTGGACACACAAAGGAATGAAGGAAGCAAGGTTAGGTTCTGTCTGAAAGGACAGAAGGAAAGAAGAGCACAGGGAAGATAAGAGCAAATAAAACAAGAAAGAAAGGGCATGAGGAACAAAGCAAGTATACCAAAATGAAACACAAAAAAATGATGAAGAAATAGAGAATGATCTGGCAATATTAATATCTTTCCATGCAAACATTTTCTTTTCCCATAGCTATCAAGCTCTGCAAAACGCTGAAATAAAACCCCACACTTCTCCAAACTATGTGGAAATTCCTTGTTAAACTGAACTTACGATTCTTGAACTGTGCATTTTTTGTCTCCATAAATTTACATGCATGTTAAACCCCAAGTATCTCCAGTTGTACTGGTGCAATAGTTTAAAGACCATAGCCTTAAATTAACGCTCAACAAATCCAGTTTCTTATATTTTTTGCATGTTAGAAAGTAGACGAGACATATGTATTAAAACCTCCCCAACAAATGTAGTTGATTGTTGTTCATTTTGAGATTTATCTGTCTGATGATAGTTTTACATTTTGGCGCAAACAGGTGCGCTTCAAGGCCTCGTGTGCACCGGTATGTAATCTTGCTTACGTAGAAGGACGTATTCACCAATGGTTATTGAGAATTGTGCCATGTTGTTTTCCTATTGGTCTGCGGAAAGACGGAGGCGGGATTTGTATATTGTCACGGCGCTACGGGGAATCAACTATCGCCGTCGAAGAAACTGGATTTTACGCGGCCTGTGGGATTGGTTTATGCCAAGGAGACGAAGACGTAATGTTACAAACTATCTATTCCTCTAGCGTGTCATTATTACAGTGTGACGGTTCTGTCGTATTACAACGACCTGCAAATGTGGTCAAAATGTCACGATTTAGCTAACGACTGTGAAAGGCTAGCTAGTAGCGTCGTTGCCCCATAAACAGTCAAGGGATGCTAATGTCCGTTAGCTGCAGTTTTAGCCAGACGGTAAACATTAGTAACAATGGATGTCCGAAAGATGAGCAGTTTATAACATGCATGCATACGTAAACACAAAGTTGCATTTCTTCCCAGAAGTTCAGCTTGTCTGTGCGCTGCTTTTAGACAGCCATATGTGGAAACGTGTTTTCAGGCAGCACTGCGCCCTAAAGACGCTCCTTGATAAAGTCACAACATTTTGTTGTTCTTCAACAGGCCTCCCACGTGGTTCACCCGAGTTACCTTCACCTGCAGGGAGTCTTTCACGTGAGTGCTTCTTTTGCTATGTTGCATAGCCTCCCTATCGGTTAATGTTTTCTTACGTCGGACTATTAGTTAACTACTTAGGGAGGTGTGCAGTTTAATGCATATGACCCGTGGCTAATTTTAACATCCCTTTTCAGAATGAAAGCTCTCGACTAGAGCTCGTTTGGTCAGGAAGAAGGCAAACAGGAAGGAAGTAGACCGTAACTTTGAGGGGCCATGGCCTACTCCAGCTACAGCAACCTGAGCAGAGCTCAGCTTACCTTTGAGTATCTGCATACAAACTCGTAAGTACAAACATTGACAATATGACCAGTTTATGATCTTAGAGCAGCTCAACTTTATGACAAAAGAAGTAGACTAAATCAAATAAGATTTGCAGTTTTCAAGCCAGATAAAAAAAAAAAAACTGGAATCCCTCCATCAAAAAGCCCTTTCCTCTGAAAGTGAACACACTAACAGAAAATTTGATGGATTGTGAAAAAGTGGTATCACAATCTTTTACAGTACCTTTAAAGAAACATTGAGTCCTGTGTGAGATCTGAATCAGCTACTGGGAGGTTATTATTGCTACAGTCTGTGGGCTGTGTTAATGTGCAGACTGTTACACGCCCATTCACTGGACACACCTTACAATTCAAGCTCTTCCAACAAGTCTTACCTCCCATATAACTTGTGTGTTGATTTAGTTTGTAAACAGGCTCATCTCAATAAGTTAGAATATTATTGAAAGTTAAGTTGTTCAACTTCATTAGTGAAAGAACATGAATGTAAAGACTTGCGCAATCATATAGAGAACCGCTAACATGAAGACCCTCCACAGGGAGGTTAAACCACAACACAAAGTTTAAAAAAAAACAAAACTGTTCATAGCATTCTTCTGCCAAGCAAATGTATTGGGAAGTTAAGTGGAAAGAAAACGGCCTCCAGCAATAGGAATACAGACAGTGTTGAGAGGATTGTGAAGCAAGTTTAATTGGAGGTGCACAAGTATATGTATACACCTCAAGGTTAGGTAATATAAGTTTGTTTGTATGAGAAAAATCCATATTTGGAGAGAAGCAAACGCCTCTACAAAAACAGAACAAAAGAAGAGTTGGATTATTATGTTGCCATCATCGTACTTGGCCGCCACAATCTACGGTGTTGCTGGGAAGCATGTTAATTATGCTCAAATTAGGTTTACAGAACATTGCAGACAGAATAAATTTATACTGCAAATGTGGAACAAGAAGTTCCAGATTATGTATATTAGGAGAATGTGCCCTAGTACTTGCCTTTGGTCTAAGAATCTTAATTGTATGTTCTTAGGACAACCCATGAGTTTTTATTTGGAGCCTTGGCTGAGCTTGTGGACAATTCAAGGTAATACATCTGATTGGAAACTCATTTTATCAAGATGATCTTATTTTTTTCTAACAGTTCTGCATTCTGTTTTTTTTTTTGTTTTTTTTTAATACAGGGACGCCAATGCAACTAGAATAGACATCTACACCGGTACGGTTATAAGTACTTTACCAGTTTTACACATTGAGTTGTTCACCAAGATTGCATTTTATAATTGTTGTCTGCGTTTCTACTCCAGAAAAACGGCCAGAGCTTCGTGGGGGTTTTATGCTATTTTTTCTAGATGATGGCATCGGAATGGACCCAAGTAAGCAAGACTTAAAGTAGGCTCATAATGAGGTTTTTAGTGATGTGCTCTTCTTACTGTGTTTTCGAAACATCTCGTTTTTGATAGTTGAGGCAACCCACGTGATTCAGTTTGGAAAGTCAAACAAGCGCTCCCCAGAGTCCACTCAGATCGGCCAGTATGGAAATGGATTGAAATCGTGAGTGCTTTCAATCTGATAGTTATTGTACGGAGTTGGTGTAAAAATGTCTCACATGGTATTTTAACTTTGTCGTTCCAGGGGCTCAATGCGAATTGGGAAAGACTTCATTTTGTTCACAAAAAAGGATAACACATTGACGTGTCTCTTCCTGTCGAGGACTTTCCATGAAGAAGAAGGGCTTGATGAGGTCAGACATCTTTTTTTATTTACAATATCTTACTATGGTGTTTTCTACCAGTACATAATGACATGGGTTGGAATATATGTGTGTCTATTTTATGTAATGAAAGTTATTCAATGTCTTATTATGAAAAAACAATAGCAGGTTTATTCAGCCTCTTATCATATGTTTTTGATCTGTCAAGTGATGACCCTATTCTCTACTTCTCAGTCTGAAGATATAAAAATAACTTTAGTTTAAAAGTTATTTAATGCCTGTCTTTTTAAAACACGTTATTCATTTCCATCAGCTGCCTCAGGACAACTTAACGTAGGTTTTATATAGGAACTCTGCGTGTCAATAAGGAAACAACTTTTTCTACTTTCTATGTTAAATGAGTAACATGACATTTACACCTCTACATTCAGTGTAAAATAACCATGTTGGGTTTGGCTGAAAAGGTCTATGCATTTTTTTTTCAATTCTGTTTTGCTTTGGATAGAAGTGTCTGCCAAATGCATAAACAAATGTTTCTGAAACTAAGCTAATAATTTACAGCAGCAGTGATCTGTGTAAAGAGAAAACACATTTAAATAACAATTCACCTTGGTATGACGAGCGTTGCACAACATTTACCCTTTGTTTTCATTTGATTAAAAATTAAAGGCCCCCATCAGAAGAGTCTTTCAAGCCGGGATTGGGATGTTTGATGAGCTTCAGTGTTTGTCTCAGGAGAGATATGATGGCGGTGTTGAGGATGTTAAAACTGACCTGCTCCATCTGTACCACAGAGCCAAGTGCTCTGAGCCACAGGGGTTCAGTGGCATCTGCCTGAATTACATTATTATTGACTGGAAACAACTTTAGCTAACTTTCTTTAACAAATACACTGGCAGCATCCTTTGCTCAGTGGGTTGATGTTTTAGCTAATGGATCATGCTCCTGTTAAGTTCTGATAATACTTTTCACCCCCTGATGCAGAGAACTGTCAGAAAATGTATTGCACGATTTGGGCACTCTCATAAATGTGAAAGAAATTAATTACGAAACTGCCTCATTTGTCGTTTGTTTTTAACTTAGTTCCCTAAATATTCTTGTTACCTTATTTGTTGCCAGTTACTTCAGGAAGGTTTGTATTTAACCAAGTTTGTCTTACAAATACATTATTATGCATCAGATCAATTTATTGGGAAACGTGGAAACTGTGGGGATTTACAAGAAACTCATGACTTTAAACATCCAAATCACCACCAAGTTGTTTTTAAGAACATGGCTGATATTTAAGCGTTTTATAGCGTGTTGAAGGTTCTGATCTTCTCATTTCAGGTGATTGTGCCACTCCCCTCCTGGGACCTGAAAACCAAGGAGCCCTTGACCTCTGACCCTGAGAAGTACGCAATAGAAACCGAGCTCATCTTCAAATACTCTCCTTTTAAAAATGAACACCAACTAATGGAGCAGTTCAACAAAATAGAAAGCAGCAGTGGTAAGCACATAAAAAAAAAAAAAAATCTTTTTATTATACACTGCCTGGCCAAAATAAAAGTCGCCACCTGGATTTAACTAAGCAAATAGGTACAAGCCTCCTGTTGGATAATTACTGCATAGGCGATTATCTTTCAGCTGGCAACAAGTTATTTAACCCCAGCTGATGCAATGAGTAACTCCTCATTTCTCAAACAACCATGGCAAAAGACACATCCTGTGGTTGTGGAAAAGACGTTAGTCTGTTCAAGAAGGGTCAAATCATTGCCATGTTCAGTTTGCTAGGGAGCATAAAGATTGGACTCTGGAGGAATGGAAGAGGGTCATGTGGTCTGATGAGTCCAGATTTACCCTTTTCCAGAGTGATGGGCGCATCAGGGTAAGAAGAGAGGCAGGTGAAGTGATGCACCCATCATGCCTAGTGCCTACTGTACAAGCCTGTGGCGGCAGTGCTATGATCTGGGGTTGCTGCAGTTGGTCAGGTCTAGGTTCAGCAACATTGTGTGCCCAAAGAATGAGGTCAGCTGACTACCTGAATATACTGAATGACCAGGTTATTCCATCAATGGATTCTTTCTTCCCAAATGGAACGGGCTTATTCCAAGATGACAATGCCAGGATTCATCGGGCTCAAATTGTGAAAGAGTGGTTCAGGGAGCATGAGACATCTTTTTTACACATGGATTGGCCACCACAGAGTCCAGACCTTAACCCCATTGAGAATCTTTGGGATGTGCTGGAGAAGGCTTTGCGCAGTGGTCAGACTCTCCCATCATCAATACAAGATCTTGGTGAAAAATTAATGCAACACTGGATGGAAATAAATCTTGTGACACTTCAGAAGCTTATTGAAACAATGCCACAGCGAATGCGGGCTGTGATCAAAGCTAAAGGCAGTCCAACAAAATACTAGAGAGTGTGACCATTTTTTGGTGGCGACTTTTATTTTGGCCAGGCAGTGTATTTATTTGTGAATATTTACATGAGTAAAATTTGTTACCTCCATCTGTTTATTTCCTTAGGCACTCTTGTGGTCGTCTACAACCTAAAGCTGATGGACAATGGAGAACCTGAACTGGACGTAGAGTCGGATCACCAGGACATCCTCATGGCTGGGACACCCGCTGAAGGAGTGTGAGTTTAGCCAAAGGATTTCTTAGAAAGACTAACAAAGGAACCACAACATTATGTGAAAGACATCATATATTGTAACTGCTTATGTGTATCGATGTGAGATGTTTTGAACATCTGCACAGGAAACCAGAACGGAGATCATTCAGAGCGTACACTGCTGTTCTGTACATCGACCCACGCATGAGGATTTTTATCCAGGGACACAAAGTCAGAACCAAGAGACTCTCCTGCTGTCTCTATAAACCAAGGTAACATGATGTCAAATGTACTGACTCTGAATTCATTTTATGCTGCTTTCACTGACTGCATATTCTTGTTTTGTTTTGTTTTTGCTTTTTATTTTCTTTTACTAAAAAGGGTTTATAAATACTCATCGACTCGATTCAAAACACGTGCTGAACAAGAAGTGAAGAAAGCAGATCATCTTGCAAAAATCGGTGGGTGTCTCTGTTATTTGTTGGATTTATTAATTAGTTGCTGTATTTTTAAGTCAATCTGATCTAATTTTCCCCTAAATATCAGCTGAAGAGAAAGCAAGAGAGGCAGAGAGTAAGAGCGTCGCCATGGAGACCAGATTAGGAAATGATCTGTCAAAAGAATCAAGGGTAAAAAAAAAAATCTTCTGTTAAAGTTGTCGACATAGGATATCTTTTAAAATTTTTCTCATTTAGTGAGGTGAATCTTTGTGTAACATTTCACTTGGATTTTTCTCACTTATTTTCTTTCTTCATTTTCTCAGGCAATTCTGAGAAAAGTTCAGGATTCTGCCATGATGCTACGAAGAGACGCTGACATTCGAAAGAGAAATCTAGAAGCCAAACAGAAGTAAGTTTTCCCCCAGAAGTAGATGCAGTTGGCATTGATCATTTGATCAATACAGCAGAAATATTTCTTTCGTCATTTAGTGCACATTAAATAATTTTTTTTTTATTGTAACATGTTTCTAGTGGGTGCATCTCAGTAAGACCTACTGCAATGAACTAGAGGCAAAATGTGGGGCTTATTAAATTAACCTTTGTGTTTGATTACTGAACTGGATTGATGAGGACATGTTACTGTGTTTTATTAAAGGAATATAATTTCAGTTTTAATCTATTGTTAATGTCAATATATAATAAACGGGTTGGGTCAGTGATCACATTTCAGTCTGAGGACAGGGTAAACGATAAAATCAAAACTGAAGACATAACTGGAAATCTTATCAAATCAACCACAGGAGAAGGAGGAGACAGAAAGGAAACAGCACATGTTGCTGCATGAGCATTTTTTCTACTCTTACCTCTATGAGTCATCGCTTGAGATATTTCAGTCAGGTGTATACATCATTTTACATATTGTACTTAATTGGCCCTTCTTACACTAACCCAGATCATACAAAAAAGCTTTTCTGCTCTGTTTTGTAAACTAATCAAGATTAATACAAATTTGGATGAAGAAAAATTGATTTATGAGTTCACACTTGTTGTCTATCCTTGCAACAAGCAAGGATAGGGTTGCTTCAACAATAGGGAATGAAAATTTAATTTGCAGAAACCCTGTTAGCCAACAGTCTAAAAAAACTTTGCTGTTGATTCATTTCTAAACCTTACACAATTTAATCCATAACGCAAACTCGGATTAACAATCTTCTCCACTCACCTTTTTCTCAGAGCATTAAAGGAACCCAAGGACTTGAATTTTATTTTTGGGGTAAATATTGGGCAGCGGGAGCTGGACGGAATGTTCGTGTACAACTGTTCTCGTCTAATCAAGATGTATGAGAAGACGGGTCCTCAGCTCGAGGGAGGCATGTACGTAAACACAGTGAAACTTCAGCATTCACTTTATGCTGTCACTTTAGGGCTTGAATAAATTGAATTGAATAAATTAAAATGATCTTTCTCTTTTAAGGGCATGTGGCGGCGTAGTCGGAGTTGTTGATGTCCCATATTTGGTGCTCGAGCCGACCCACAACAAGCAGGACTTTGCAGATGCTAAGGAGTATCGACACTTACTGAAGGCCATGGGAGAGCATTTAGCTCAGTACTGGAAGGACACTAACATTGGTAAGTAGTTTTTATTTTTTAGACTGCAGTTTGTATCATCTGTAACAAAGCTTAATAGAAACAGTGTGAGTGATTCTGCTTATTATTGAGGGTTTTAAAATACGTCTTTCTATCGGACAGATTTTCAAAGTAATTCTTGGTACGTGATTGAATTAAGTGCTTTATTTTTATGAATTTTAATCAACAGCATATACAAATGTCTAACCTTTATGAAACATTGTACTTATCCATCTGAGAAGTTGAGATAATGTCCTCCTCTGTGTGAGAGTGATGTCTGCAAAAACATGTTTTAATGTTTTTAATTAAATAAGTAATTACTGAGTTTATATTTTGAAAGTTATTTAACATCTTATACTGGGGACTGGCATTGTTTTCATAATTAACTTGAAAAAGTAAGCAGTCTATTGATTGATTCTTTTTACTGATTTCTTGATTTCTAAAGTAACTAAATTAAATTACATGTTATTTTATTAGTTACATTCAGCAGCTGCTGACTTCAAGCACTGAGGCCTGTAAACTCTGTAGATCAAGTTGTATGATGTGAAACGATAGTGGTTTGTAATTGGGGTCATTGTAGCTTTGTGGGTTTTTAGCTGAGTTTATGATATTATACAGACTTATGTTTAAAAGTTTCATTCTGAGTGAACAGTCTTTTCTGGAAGCAACAACTTCCACACTGAAGACTGTTGCTGCTGTAAGTATGGTCTGTTAAATGATCAGAAAAGGGCTGGATTTTTAACTTTTCCTACCGATCAGGCACAGCAAGTTGAAAATCCAATTTCAGACAATTTCTCAGTACACCTTTATTTCTTAACACTCTCATACTCCTGGTAGCACTAACATGATGTCGACATTAAATGTTTAATAGATGCAACAAGCAAGGATAGTGTTGTTTTCTTTTAGAATAACCAATTAGTAACTTTATGATATTGTAAGAAATTGTGTTTTTGTGTTTGTGCAGCCCAAAAAGGCATTGCGAAGTTCTGGGATGAGTTTGGATATCTGTCTGCCAGCTGGTCTGCACCTCCATCTACAGAGATGAGATACAAGAGACGCCGTGCCATGGAGATACCCATTACTATTCAGTGTGGTAAGTTGCACATGTTGATTTAGTGTTTCTTTTAAGCATATCAATTAGGTTTCCCTAAGGACATTAGATCAAACCTGCCCTGTGGTTTTACGTTTTATTTTTAGATAAGTGTTTGAAGTGGAGAACGCTGCCTTTCCAGATGGACGCAGTGGACAAACGCTACCCTGACAGCTGGGTTTGTCTCATGAATCCTGACAGCACCCAGGACAGGTGCACAGAGACCTTGTCAAAAATATCTGCACTTTAAATTTTATTATTATTATTTAATTATTATCATAATTTAAAATTTGTTACAGATGTGACGCTCCAGAACAGAAGCAGAATTTTCCTATTGGTGTTTTAAAGAAAGACAAACCAACAACTGAAGACAAACAGAAAGAGCTAGCAGAGAAAATCAAACAGCAGCAGGAGAAACTAGAAGCTTTACAGGTACTTTATTCACATCTATTTTCTGCTACCTCATTTCATCCATTCTGTTTTTTTTATGAATAAAATTGTATAAATAATTGATTTCTTTCAATCAGAAAACCAGCACAATTAAATCTGCAGCAGACATCAAAAAGCTCCCACTTGAAGTCAGCATGAAGCCAACAGAGACTTCGGGTCAGGTACGACTTTCTTGTGATATAAATTTTTTTTTTTTTTTCTCTTTCCCTAAAGTTTGTTAGATCATATTGGTTTCATAAGCTTATTTTTTCATCTATCCTCATCACTGTTCATATATTGTTTAAGAACAATTTTTGTAGTTTTGTTATTTAGACAACAAAACTGCACTAGACTAATCCTTTTGCTGTTTTATCATTATTTCTATTCCTGATAGGCAATGTTTCTGATGAATCTGCATTTATCATGGGGGGGAAAAAATTAAATAGATTCAAGTAATTTTGAATTAATGAAATTATAATTACATTGAGACATAAATAAATGTTTACTTTTCTTCACCTCAAATGCAAAGCAGAAAAGCTCTGACTTGACCCTGAAGTTTATGAATTTGATCTATGAAAATCCAAGGTAATTCTCGAGGGATATTTAACTTTGATGTAATTAGATTTTCTCTTTCCTCCATGTTGCTTATTTAGGCAACAAGGTCTTCTGAAAGGAACATGACACGCCCACGCTCCCCACCTCTCCCAGCTCACCTGAAGAATGCTCCAACTGTCCCTCCATCACGCACAGCTTCTCAGCGTCCCACCCGAGCGTCTGCGGCTCCTCCCACTCCGCTTAAACCAGAACTGTCCAGAACCAGAGCTGCAGCAAAAATTCCTCCGTCTGAAACAAAGGCTACATCCAAAGCTTCTGCAAAAACACCTCCACCCAGTCGCAGCTCTCGTGTAAATTGAAGTCTTAAGTTTTCTTTTTTTTTCCCCAAAGTTTTCTTGGAGTTTCTTTCAGAGAAGATCTGAAATACTCTTGTTTTGTCCTCTCATAGTCCTTGACCAAAGCATCACCCATCAGGCCAGCTGCTGCTGGACAACGCAAGAGGGTAATTGAGCAGGAGGAAAGTGAGGATGAGGATGAGGAAGACGACGACGACGATGATGAAGAGGAGGAAGAAGACAGTGAGGAGGAGATGGAAGAAGAACCACAATCGAAGAAATCCAAGATGGCAACAGCTGCCAGTAACCGTGGTAAAGTGGTGGAGAAAGCCCCGCCTCCAAAACGAGGGAAGTTGGATGAGGTAATAATACAGAGTTGATGGAATTTCTTAAAAAGCAGCTTCTGATTATGTTAAAAGAATGTAAGACATCACAGGTGCTAATGCCAAAGGCATTGGCAACCTTTTAGTCTGTAAAGTGAAACTGCAGCACAGTGAAAAACTACAAGCTGTCCCAAACTTTGTCTGAAGCCAAACAGTCAACGCACAGTCAGGAGTTTCTGTCTATGTACGGATCACTTGAGTTGTTACCAACAGCTGGTGAAACATTCATGTCAAATAGTGACTTTAGAAATATACTTGCTTTATCTGTTGTTTCTTACGGTATGCCTTTGGTTCAGTAATCACAGCTGCATGATCTGTAACCTCACATGGCATCGTAATGGAAGCTTTGATTTTGAGAATGTATCATCAAACTAATATCTGAAAGGGTCAAAAATATAATTTCTGATTGTCAGCACTTTAGGACAATCAGTGTCCTAAAGTGAAAAGATTAATGAGAAAAGATTAAGAAAACCTTTTATTTAACTTCTATCTTTATTTCTAGAGACATTGTGCACATACAGATGTCTACAACTTCTTTAAATGTGTCTTTTAGTTTTCAGATATTCATATGACGTATGAAATGAAAAAAATAGGGGAAAAAATAATAGATGAAGACAGTGAACATAGATGTAGTGCAATGTTGAGCCATTATTCACCTTGTACTTTATGCAGATTCAACCAACTTTTCCTCTACAGAGTCAGAGTGCATCAACAAAGTGGATTACGGACTGGGCAGAATACTACATTAGATGGATTTTAATTGGAGACTTTTTCAAATTAATGCAAGCTGCTCAGTTAGCTTTCCAGTCAGAACCCCTCTGCTATTGACCTTGCAGGATAAAACACACTCTCATGCTGAGAAGAAAGGATTATCCGCTCCTGCACAGCAGCAGCCACCTACACCAGCCTCTGTCTCTAAAGCTGTTCCCACACAACAGCAAGGGGCTAAACAGAAGGTAGCTTTACAGGGCTCCATCACCACTTCCTTGAAAATAAAGTCTAGGCTGGGTTTTCTCACGATTTCTAACAAGCAAGAGATTTCTTTCTCATCTGATTAACCTTCTCGTGTATTCTAATTACTTTTTGAAAATATATTCGTTGTTTCCTTAACGCATAGCACTCTTCTTTAAGTCTGCATGCTAGGTTCACCCAATAATCAAAATTGCTCACAAACGTTTCCTTTTTTCATCCCTCTCTCTTCAGTAAAATGTTGCTCTAGTACTGTGGTGGTAAAATGTTGGCGTTCTTGCAGGTTCCTGAGAAAACGCAGCAGAAGGAGCCAGAGAATGACACTAAAAATGCACAGAAAGGTCAGTTAATACACAAAAAATGTCATTTGTGAAAAAGAGGGTTTTTTTTCTACAGATATTTTGTTTTTACAGATAAAGGTCTTCTGGTTGAAGTGCGCGTCAATAAGGAGTGGTATACCGGTAAAGTCATCGCTGTGGAGGCAAATAAACAGAGCGTTCGCTGGAAAGTCAAATTTGACTATGTGCCACGAGCGACACCCAAAGACCGATGGTACATCATCTCGCTTCACTTTGAATTTAAATTCATACCACAGAACACTATTTTCATGTCCATGTTGCACGTTTCTCTAAAGGGTGTTCAAAGGCAGCGATGAAGTTCGGTTGATGCGGCCACCGTCTCCTAACTCCCAGACTCCCGACACCCAGCAGGAGACGGAGAAAGGTTCGGCCCCCATGGAGCCCGACACGACTCAGCCTGGAACCAGTCGAGAGGTGACAGACAGCCTGGTGGCCATGTTGAGGTGAGCGACTTACTGTACAGCTGCTTATCATCAAAAAATGCATTTTATTTAGTTCACTTAAAGATTCATGTAGGTTTTGCCAACAGAATCATGTTTTTCAAATATTTATTTTGGTTCATTTGACCAATGATGGCTTACAGCTAGTGAAGGAACATGCATCTGTATTTTCCAATTTATGTACAATAGATAGAAAATATGTTCTTTAAGTGATTAAATATACGTTTATATAAAAATGTATATGCACATAGTCAATGTCTAATTTGGTGGCGTTGCCACCAACTGTTTTGGAGGGGCACTGCATCCAGTGGCTCCGCCCTTTCTTTCAGCTAATCAATTCTTACAGCTAATTTAGAATCAATGTAGAAATATTTTTAATACAAAAATATTATAACCTTGACTATCCTGGAGAACACAGATACCCTCTTCATGAAGCGTCATACAATACTGGATTAAATATATTTTGGATTTTCTATAATATTCTAAGTTAGCTATCAACTATAATCATCTAAATGCTAAAAATAAATGGACTTTAAATATAATTTTAAATTAAGATGTATTTTACCAATTTCATAGAATGATGTGACGGAAGTCCTTCAATCCGTTTGTGTTTCAGGACGATGCTGCGTTACTTCTTCCCTCCTGCTTTCCGGATTCCCAAGGATGATGTTAACAGCATGACAGCTGAGGAGCTGATGGCCTTTCCTCTGGTGAGAAACATGACGCAACCAAACACGTCCTGATCTGTGTTTTGTTGGTTTTTACTTTTGCTGAGGAAAATCATAGTCAAACAAATAGTTTGAGTCCACGTTTGAACACAAACATAACATAATTACATGGTGTGCATCTGTGTTGTGACTTTGTCTCAGAGATCTGACTCAACGCAGTTAAAAACAGGCACTTTGCCTGCTTTGTTCTCTTTCGTCATGAATGTCATTGCAAAAGGGTAAAATCGATTTGTCAGGGAACACCCAGACTTGTTAAAAAAAACAGATTGAAAGAAACGGCCTGTGATACAGATTTTTAATTACAGGGTGGAATTTTTATAGCATATTTGTCAGAGCCAGCAGAGCAGTCTGAGAATATGGCTGACAATAAATCAGACAGTAGAGCAAAAGCTGGTTATTGGAGATACTTTACAATCTCCCTATCCGACCCTGGACATCATAAAATAAAGAGAATGTCATAAAGATAAAGCGAGTGGTTCTGATGCTAACAGAGTTTTTCCCCTCTCCATAGAAAGAGTATTTCCAGCAGTACGAGTCGGGTCTCCAGTCGTTGTGTAACTCGTATCAGAGCAGAGCAGATGCCAGAGCCAAAGCTGTGGAGGAAAAGAACAACAGCACTGAGGTCAAACTGAAGGAAGCAGATGAAAAACTACAAAAACTACGGACTAACATTGTAGCCCTTCTACAGAAGGTTCAAGAGGTAAGAACTACTAATCTGAAGTGTACATTGTTTTTCACATTGCTGCATGTTTGAACCATTTGTTGCTGTTCGTGATTCAGCAAACTTGTTGTCTTGACATTTTAGGATATTGACATAAACACGGATGATGAACTTGATGCATACATAGAGGACCTCCTAACCAAAGGCGACTAAAGAAGACTGAAAGGATAAACGCAGCAGAAGCCGATAGACTGAGAATTCACCTCAACTGTTGCTTACTGACAGCTCCCAAGGACCACTTCTTCTGTCCAGTGATCCATGAATATTTGGGGATGTTTCATTTTTTTGATCTCTCCACATCTTAAATCCTGAGTTTGATTTGTTTCTGTATTGTTGGTTAGCCCTGTGGTTTTCCTTTTAGCCCTTTTTTATATATCTCCTTATAGACCATGTCTATCTGTTTAAAACATGTTATATCCATTTAACATAATTTGTGTAGGTTAATGGAAGCTCCTTTTTATATGTGCAGCTTGTGATAAGCTACACTTGTTCTTTATTTGGTCCTTCTGTCAGATGCCTATTACACACCATAAGTGGCAGCACAGCAAGTCAAAAAACACACTTCTTGAAACAGTAACTTTTATTTTTGTACACTAAGGAAAGCATCAGTGTTGGCCGTTATTTGTTCATCACGATTAGTGAACCCAGTGTGACATGCCACATCCACCAATGAGAACGACAAGCTTGGTTTTATCAGTACAAACGTTCCTTCAAAGCCTCCACATTTATGCTCTGATTGTTCTTTGCTTATTTTTGAAAGAAAAGCTAAATGTATGTTTATCATTTAGTGACCGTGTTCTTCATTTTTGAAAACATTTTTAGCAAGTCATGGAAATGTTTTATTGAATGGTGCATGCTTTTCAGTCTTGTTCTAATTGAAACAAGTGTTGTGTATTTTTGACAAACTTTACTTACAACAATAAAACTGGTTCAGGATCTATTGCACTTTTATTTGCCTGTGTGTGATGCATTAACTTGAAGTCCAAAGTAAAACACTCTGTTGACACCCTGATTACTTGTAATTTCTCACCATAACTGTACAATTTAGTTTTATTACATCTGACTTTTGACCATGAACCGTGCATTCTGTATATTATAGCAAAAAGTAGATCATAATCTTGAAGTTAGAAGAAAAATGCATTTTGACAGATATTCTGAACAATGTCATTTGTTTTGGGGTCGTTTTTTGATTTAGTTGCTCTCCAAATGACCTGATGCAACTTTTCCCAGAAGCAAAAAAAACAACAACAAAAACCCAGGAAAGTCTCCTTATCATGATGCTTAATAAGAAGTGAACACCATGTTATTTCATTTGTGGATGAAAACCCAAGTAGGTAAATAGTTTGAATCCATAAATCATAGAAACAGAATTAATTGAATTAATCAGAAAAAAACATTTTGTAAAGGAAGAATGATGGGAACCCTGCAGATAGTGGGGTTTTTGTTTGTTTTGTTTTTTGTAGAAGGTCTTGTGGAAGTATTTACCATAATCAATGACATTGAGATTCCCAGTGAGTTAATGAGATTTATTCAATTACCTGCAAAGGAAGAGCATCACCACACAACAATGATGTTATTATGGCGAGAGACCCTCAGAGTGCAGCATATTCATACAAGTTAATATTTTTAAGGTACGAAGGCAGAAGAAGTCCTGTTTTTATGTTTTCCAAAGCCAATGTAGTTGCCACGGAAAAAGTGACATGTAGGAAATGTTTTAAAAGAAACATAATATAATAATGTATTTCAGTCAAATTCACATATCCCATTGGGAAAAAAAAGTCATTATGTTAAAAAAAAATAAATAAAAAAAAATCAGTCGATGCCACCTTTAATAATTTACTGCTGCACCTACAATAAAAATAAATTGATTTGGTTTTAATGCGACAAAATTCAACGGATGTCGCCCGCGTTCGACTTTTATTTTGAAGGCGAGATATTTCGCTTCCTGCTGCTGCTCGGCTGACGCCAGGTAAGGATCTCTGCACGTCGCTTACACCTGACAGCCTTTTAAATCTGGTGTGAATAAGTTTCAGCAGTCATTGTTCAGGTGACAATGCCGCACTGCGAGCAGCGACAGCATCGATCTGAAGCGTCATCTGCGTCGTTCAATCCAGTCCGTTCACTCCGTCTGTTTACTTCCTGTTGACAAACTGAAAAACCAAAAACCAACTAGAGACCCAACAGGTTTGAGTGAAATTAAACGTTAAATTTGACAGAGCAACAAGTTAATACAAAGGCTGCAGCGAGATCTGTATAGACAGGACAACGGAGTCAAATGAACTTTGACCCACTTCTGGGACAGATTCGGTCCTGTTCACCTGATGTTTTTAATTTTATTACACGGCATCACAATTAAAGCCTTGTCAGTGTTTATCAGTTCAATAGTAAAGACAATTTGTACTCTTTCCTCTCTTGTTAATCTTATATATATATATATATAAAATAATGTTATATATTTATAAGAAATGTTTACAAACCCAGTTTCAGTGTAAGGGCTTGAAATCACCTGGAGAATCCAGAGATGGTTAACCATTGTCTATTAAAACCATGAAGCTGTTTTAAAGTAATGTTCCTCTGATAAACACTTGAAATGAATTTGCATTTGTCTGCACAATGTGTAATGTGTCATCATTACACGTTTTTAGAAAAGGACCCGGTCTGAACTCTCTGGGTCTCAGGGACCCTCAGATACCAGTGGCTCAAAATTCATCTCCGATTAATACGACACACAGGAAGGACCCAGGATTATTATTGTTAGACTAAACAGCTACAGTATCTTCAAAGCTAACTGCTATAGACTATGCTACTGCAATTAAAGATTCATGTATTTGCAATTTGCCAGTCCTCTTGTTTCTGTTAGCAGGTAGATCCTAAGGCCATGGCAGCGTCCTCAGCCGTCCTAAGCAGACGTCTAGCTGGCAGCCGGTTGTGGTGTGGCGTCACTCGACCTCTGGTCCACATCAGATCAGCCAGTGCAGCGGAGCCCGGAGCAAGAAAATCTGATGAAGAACATCTGTGGGAGGCAGCATCGGATGCAGCAGCTTCCCTGCCGTTCGGCAGAGCCAGGGTCGGATTGTTCTTTCAGGACCAGCCAGTCCTGAAGAATCCGTTTCTGGAGGATGCCTTGCTTAGAGGTTACCTAAAGAGACACCTGCCTCAGGAGGTATTCTGAGGAAATGTCACCCTCTGTGATGTCTTTGTAAGATTTGTGAAAATTACAATAATCCAGACATCCTGAAAACAGCTCAACTAAATAAGGGAGACTGGATCCTCAATTTTAAGGTGATTCTGTGTGTTTAGTCTTGTTCTCAGGCTATTTTGTCTGACTTGAATGCCTTTGGAGAGCGTGTGGCGAAAGACATCGACACGTGGGGTAGAGAGTGTGAGCTCAACCCTCCTCGCCTGGTGCATTTTGATCCCTGGGGTCGGAGAGTGGACCACATTGTGACCTCTGAGGCGTGGAAGAGACTCAAAGACCTCTCAGCGCAGGAAGGACTGGTTGCCATCGGCTACGACAAGTCATTTGGGGAGTGGAGGTAAGCCTATTCCTCTTACTTTTTCTTCCTACTTCAGTTTAAAAACCAGATTTGATCCGTTCCTGTTGGATTAATTTTGTGTGTGTGTCTGCATTCCAGGCGCGTTTACCAGATGAGCAAGTTGTACATATTCTCCCCGTCGTCCGGCCTCTACACCTGCCCTCTCGCCATGTCAGATGGAGCCGCAAAGGTCATTCAGGTAAGTTTAGAATCCACAGACCATGAAGATCAGTTAGTGATTGTAATGTGACAAAATGTGAACATTTTTGCACAGCAATTTGTCTTAATAAGGTTTTCAGCAAGGCTGCGTAATGTTAAAAACAATTAATCTTTCCCCTATTTATTTACACCTAAACTAAACCCACAACAATAACTCCAACATGTTTCTGCAGCTTTTAGAGTTTGAAGAAAATGTCTTGCATCAAAGCAAAACTCATTTCAGTGTATTTAAAATATACGAAGTTTTGCAAACCAGATCTTTCAGTGATTGAGTGTCTGTGTATATAAAGTCGGTAGGGATTTCGCCGCCAGTGGAAGAAGCGTATCGTCGCTTGACCAGCCGACAGCCTGAGCGTTTCTGGACGTCTGGACAGTGGATGACTGAGAGACAGGGAGGATCTGATGTGGGTCAGTAGAAATGCGTTGATCTGCTGTGAATCAGTGCTGCCTTCATTCTATAGTTGAACAACAGGGGGCACCGTCTGCAACAGAGCGGTGGCATGAAATTCAAACTCAGGGGAATGACTCCCGCATATTTATGAATCACCTAGATCCCACTGTACGATTAACAGCAGAGGAACTTATTTAAATATCTACTTATCTAATAATGCCAGGACTCAGGAATCTTCTCCCAATGAGTTTGAGGACTGTTGAATTTTTCAAAATGGCAAATTTAAAACTCTTCTCTTATTTATATCCGTTTCTCTTTGTCTTCAGGCACTGGCACGGAGACGGTGGCCGTTCCCCAAGCAGACGGCTCCTATACGCTACACGGCTTCAAGTGGTTCACGTCGGCCACAGACGCAGACATGACTCTCACCTTGGCAAGAGTTCAGCACAGATCTGGATCAACAACCCCAGTACTGCAGATTCCCACCAACATCGCCCTGCAGTCAGTGAATGCACCATTTCTAGCAGACCTTGTCTCTGTCCGCAGGGCAGCAGGGGTCTGTCTCTTTTTTACGCAGAGGTGAGTCGATCTGAGGACGGCCGCCTGAGGGGTATTGAAGTCCAGAGACTGAAGGACAAGCTGGGGACACGACAGATGCCGACTGCTGAGCTGCTGCTGGACGGCCTGCCTGCATACAGAGTCAGTGGCGTTTGCTTGATTTTTCACTCAAGCAGCACTTTATTAATTCTTGCAAGGATGAGAACAACAAGCAGACATGTTCAGTATTCATTCAGTTTGATCTGTTCTAACTGGACAGAGTCATTATGTAACACTTGGGTTTCTTGCTGGGAGTATGGAAACCAATGTTCTGACTCATCAGTGCACTTTAACAAAGACCTTTAAAGCATTCAAAGTGAAAGCTTTCTCCACCTTTATCTAAACTCTCGCTAACGTCTAGTAGAGAGCAAATACAATAAATCTCTCATAAATGTAGCTGTTGCTGCTCTATTGTAACTATTTTTCATTCGCAATGCAGCGCCTCATGTTCTAGCGCTGCTTTGCTACTCTGTCTGATCCAGATATTGTTCCTCTGTCACCAGCTCTCAGAGGAAGGCAGAGGCGTGGCCTCCATAGCCAACATGCTGACAATAACCAGGATTCACAACAGCGTCTCTGCAGCCGCTGCAATGAGAAGGCAGGACCCCACATCATATCCCTGAGTTCTGACTCTGTGGAGGCCTCTCGTCAGTAAGCTGATTAAATAATGTGTCTGCTCACAGAGTGCTCCAGTTGGCGCGTGACTACGCCACCCGCCGCACCGCCTTTGGAAAGCTTCTTAAAGACCACCCACTGCATATGCAGACGCTTGCAAGAATGGAGGTAAGGCAGGAGAGGTGGAATGTAATAACTTACAAAAATAAATTCACACACCTTGAACTTTTTCAGATTTTGTCACTTTTTGTTCTTAGGTAATTCCTGGATGGAACATAACTAAATTAGTTGTGAAATTATTTAATTTCCCTTTGGGATTAATGAAATACTTTTGAATTTGAATGTGAATTTAATTTTTTTTTTTTAGATGCTGAGGTTTATTGTCCTGCTTTTAAAAAAAATCATCCGAACAGCATAATGGTGCCACCAGCTTTTCCTCATTATAGATATGTTGCGTTTGGGCTGCAGTTTCAGATTTTTGCTAAACACGGCCTTCAGCATGTGGGCCAAAAAGTTTCAGTTTTACTCTGACCTAACCAGAGGACTTTCTTCCATGTGTTTTGGTATGAACAGGTGGAGACGCGTGCCGCTTTTCTTCTTGTGATGGATGTGTGCCGTCTGTTGGGTCGAGAGGAGAGCGGCCTGGCCAACCAGCTCGACCTGCACCTCCTTCGTCTGCTCACCCCTGTGGTCAAACTGTACACCGGGAAGCAGGTGAGCTGCTTTTGCAAATATAAAACCAGATTTTGATCTCACTGTTCCGAGTATCTGACCTACATGTTTCTCTCAGGCTGTGGCTGTTGTGTCTGAGGGCCTGGAAAGCTTTGGCGGACAGGGATACATCGAAGACACTGGGATGCCTGGAATACTCCGTGATGCTCAGGTGGCGTTGCTACCAACCACCTTTTTCTGCCTTTTTGTGATTTTCGAAACTCGCATAATGATTCTCTTGCAGGTGTTGAGTATATGGGAAGGAACAACAAATGTTTTGTCTCTGGATGTGCTGCGCTGCGTGGCCCGTAGTTCAGGAATGGTTCTGCATGCTTACTTTGCACACGTCAAGGTACGGAGTGGATACCAGAACCTGTTGGGCAAGGTGTGTTATTGGAAGTAGGTGAAACAGCTGTGGCCGTTTTCTTGCAGTCGCTGCTTGCGGGTGCCTCGGGTGTTTCTTCACTGGACCCGGCTGTGAAAGCAGTTGGTGGTGCTCTGTCTGCACTGGAGCAGTTTGTTCAGATAGCCGCTTCCAGATCACCCAGTTACCTCGAACTGGCAGCCAGAGATCTGGCATACAGTCTGGCTCGCATATATGCGGGTGAGTGTTTCACAAGCACTTGTGACGTCAGATATGCAACAATTTCACTTCAGTTCAAATGTATTCACACCGTTTGCATTTTGTAAAATCAGGATGACAAATTTGAATGTATCCTACTCTGATTTTTCTCCTGAAGGCAACTGGTTGCACTCCTTGATTGTTAATTTAGGATTATCAAAGTAAAGGAGGCTAAATACAAATGCACACCACACTCTTCAGATTTCTTCTAAATAGAAAAAAAACTGTAGATTTTTCTTTCTGCTTCACAATTTGCTTCAAATGTGTTGCAAGCAGCTGTGGCTGACGGAGCAATACATGTCTTATCATTAATTTCTACTTCTGCTTTGATCTAATAATCCTTGGTGTTATATCAGTGCTTTAAAGTGGCCTTCCTCACTGTGTGTTTACAGGTGCTCTTCTCATTGACCATGCATGCTGGAAAGATGCCTCCCCAAATGACACCTATGCAGCTCTCAGGTCTGTCATACCAAAAACCGACTGATTAAAACTCATTTTCAAACATCTCAGAAAAAAAATAAGCACATATTGCATGTTCATTCATCGTGTTTTTGTTTTGCTTTATTAGATGGTGCGAACAGGAGCTGTGTCTGGTGGCATCTAAACAGAAGAGAGGCTGCTATGAATCCAGCAGTGCATCCATGGATGCTGCACTGGTTTATGATAACCTCATTCAAAAGTGAACATCCTTCATATGCTGATAGATTTATGGTCTGAACTGATGTAGCGAGCGTATTATTACTATTAATAAAGACAATTTTGCCTTCCATAATCGCATCAAGAATGACGTTCTAGATAATAAATCTTTCTGTTTTTAGGATACTAACCTTTTTGATAGTATTAGTCATGGTTTTACTCAATTAGCACTTATTAAAAAAGCAAAACTTAGATAACACATACAATAGAAGAAGGACTGTGACTGATGAAAATGCATGAGGCACTTTTCCTAGTTCTGGTATGAAAAAGTGTGCTCTTATTAATAATACATAATAAGGATAATATTGATAATTACATGATCTGATTCATATTTCGTTTATGCCCCGTCACCATAAATTACATCAAAAGATGCACAGCAAGCATATTGAGAACGATGACAAAAGATGCACAAATTTGTATTTTGAATATGCAATAAATAGTTTAAAAGTATGCGACAGACTGGCGACCTGTCCAGGGTGAACCCCGCCTCTCGCCCGGAACGCAGCTGGAGATAGGCACCAGCAACTCCCAACCCCGTTAGGGAGAAGGGTGACGGAAAATGGATGGATGGATAGTTTAAAAGTATTCATATTTGTTTTTTATTTTTCAGTTCTTTATGCATATTGAGTGAAAAATATGTAATTAAATCTGCAAATAAAGTCAGTTGGGAAAATATTTTCGTTATGCCTTTACAAATACAAATCTTAATGCTTTGTTTGTTGAGATTTTATGATGAACACAGATATGTGTTCATCATAACTTTGTAATAGTTAAAAACTAACAAACTTGCATAAATGGATACACAGTACTATTACAGTTTTGAAAATCCTAGTTTGGTGCAATTTTATTTCTTTATTTTCTGTTATTTCTGAATGAAATCCAGAACAACAAGAAATTACCTTTGGAAAATCACACAACTGGCAAACACTCAAATTGTGTGCAATTTCAGTTTAGAAAAAAAAAAGTAAAGGCCTCAGAAGTTTGTGATGAAAAAACATAGCATTTTGAAACTGCTTGACAAAAAATGACAGGAGCATAAACATTTTTTATTACATTTTATTGACATCTTGACGTTTTCCCCATTTCAAAGGTCGGTTCTCGGTGTTTTCGACGAGTCATTGAACGCATCACGGGTCTGCAGAAACAGTGGGCGGAGCTGCAGAGGAAGGTGAACTAATGTTGACCGAATCTTAGCGCTCAGTGCTCACAAACAAGCCAGTGTCAACGCGGCGGAGGAAGGCTGCACGAAGATAAACAACAACAACAACAACAACAAAAAGCTGCTATTTTTAGATTGTTCTTGCAGCTTCTCTGGTTTAATCAGAGCAGATAGGAGGACTCCACCAGGGTCCCGTTAATCCACCAGCGGCAGTATGGACGTGGTTCCAGGATAAGCAGTGGATCTCCATGTCTGTCAGCGGTTTCCTGGCTCTGCTGCTGGCCTTGTCGCCCGGCGGCCAGCTGCTCGTCTCGGGCGCAGGGAACGTCAGCACCCAGCCTGGTGTCGGATCAGCTGGACCGACGATGTCTGGAAGCAGCGACGAGGTGGGTGAGACTCGGATCACTGGTTTTCTGAAGGGAAACAAACTGACAGAATAAATACCTGCAGTTTACGCTCAGCCGTCACCTGGTTAATGCGAGGCGACAGGTGTGGAGGAAGCGCTTTCTGTGACGACGTGTTCGTTATGCGGTCCTTCCTCTCTCAAGCACAGTGGAAGAAGTGTCAGGTGCATGGTCCTTTCTCCAGAAAAATCATGTCTCTAGTGATAAATAAACTATTAAAAACAAGCTCAAGTGCAGCTTTATCTTAAAAATAGTTTTGTGCTGTCCCTTGAAATTTAAACTGGTGAAATTGTTTTAATTTCACAAATTTAAAGTTGTTTTTAGATATAAAAAAAAAAAAAAAAAAAAAGAAAGATTATTGTTTATGCAGTTTTTATTACGGGAAACGTGACTCACTGCCCAGGGCATCACCATATGGGGGGCGGCACAGCTACTTATTTTTACATGCCCAGAGGTAAACAGATTCCCCTTGATGGACTCTAAAAATAATGCCACTGAAGTTGGTATCCAATCAGCATAGTGCAATCCTGCTAAATAAATGAATTTATTCAGGCTGTTGACTGCATTTCTTCAAAGATCTGAAATACTTAGGCAGATCAGGACTTGGCATAATTGATTCAGCCATGAGATCTGCTGTAAGCCCTGCAGGAGAATATCCATTCATTTACTTATGACCTCTAATGACTCCACAGTGCTTTGGTTATGCAACAGTACAGTGATCCAAATAGTAAAAAATATGACGAGTCTGGACTGGCTTTACAGTGTTACTGAATTAAAGAATACAGATAAAAATATGCTTCAGTGACTGATTACATTTGTACTTAAGAAACTTTAGAATATGATTATCACAGCTAGAGTTGCTCGTCACACAAGATATTGTTTTTAGGCTAAAGTGCTATTACTATTTGCGTCATATGCTTCGTGTTGCACTTTTTTTTTGTCATGGAATCAATAAATCAGTTTTGATGGTGAAACTTGCAGCGATGCAGTTCCTTACACTTGTACTTCATCCTGATGCCAGTGCTCTTGTCTACATGTGAAGAAAGTTGTTTATTTGTGCAGTGTGACCGCGTGATGAACTACAGCGCTGCAGAGCGATGTGCGTTCGTGAAGAGGACGCCGGACTGCTCCATGGAGGACGGCTTCATCAACTACCTCAGACTGGCCTTCTGCTTGCTGCCTCCCAACCTCGCTCCTCTCACCATCACCCTCTGTGTAAGACCTGTGCATACTTCTGTGTGTGTGTGGGTGTGTAGTGGCACGTGAAGCAGAGTCATAAAGCAACAGGAAAATCACCAGCAGATCATGAGGAAGTTGACTGTTGACTGTGGAAGAAGTGGGACTGGTATCTGATTCATAACTGTGGTTTCAATGTTGCCTAAATCGTGTAATTTCACTTGGACTCCTCGGTATCTTCACTTCCTCCAGTAAATGAAAGAATGAAACTGTCTAACATGAAACACTGAAGAAGTGATGATTGTGTCAACAGAAATAATCCTGTTGAGAAGGGTCATTTATAATAACTAATCACTGCTGATTTAAAAAAAAAAAAAAAAAAGGTAAACAGTGTGTAGTTAACCAGTTATTCAGCATGAATAAGAACCACTTTCCTGTTTGCATTTGAGAAAACTGAGTGCAAGCAAACATTACAGCAACTTGTCTTCACTGTGTCCCTGCAGATTGTTTGGCTGCTCGTCTTGTTTCTCATTCTTGGACTTGCCGCGTCGAAGTTGTAAGTATTTCTCTGCGGCGTGTTCCTCTGGCTGCTCACAGTTTCAGATAGTGAAAGGGCTCGTGGGCTCACTTCACACACATATATACGCTCTTAGCCCTGTCAGCTTTATGGTCACATGAGTCCCATGACTGTAGACAGCTTTCACTATTCAGACATGGGTTTAAATCTATTGAAGGAAGCAGATACTTCTGCTCTTGGTTTTGTCCTACCTGTTTTAACGCCGCGCCGCTGTTCAGCCAGTTGTTGAAGGTTTTGAAAGAAACATTTATAAATACATTTTATTATGTGTTTTTTCCCTCCCCAGTTTTTGCCCCAACCTGTCGGCCATCTCCTCCACTCTTCACTGCTCTCACAACGTGGCTGTATCCTTTCTCCACTTCTTTTGAGAGTGTGCAGAGAGTATTTGGTTTCCTTTTCTAACTTAATTATGTTGATAATTATGTTTCTGTGTTTTTATGTGAACTAGACATAGTCCAGTATGAAATACCTTAAACTATAATTTAAGGTATTATAATGTAATGTCTTGTAATAACAAGGCATTACATTCCTGGTAGTTCTAAAATAATGTGACATCATAATTTAATAATGTTATTATCGAACATGTTTTACTTATTTTGGTTTTATACATCAAAATAAGAAATTCTGTTGAATAAACATCTGCATGCTTTGCAGAATATGAAATCTTCTTGCAATTCTGCTCTTTATAGAGTTACACTGAGATCACATTGATATTAATTAGGCAATCTTCTTCAACAACTAGCCTGCAGTCGTCCGATTTACAGATGTTCTCCTCCTATTGACAGCTCAATTTCCTCACCAAGAATTTGTGTTTTTTGATATTGAAAATATTTCAAAACAGTAAAATTTGACTTTCTTGTAAGTGCAGCTACCGTTATTTTGCCAGCTGACCGTCAGGGGACAGCAACGCGTGAAAAGAGCAATACGACATCACTCCACGCTCCGTGCTAATGTGTTACTCTGGTACATTTTCTGGGATCCCTTTAACATGACTTTAAGTCTTAAGGATTGTTTAGCTGGACATTTTGCTGCTCTTAAAGTGGCGCTTTTTAAAACCTTGGTAGAACTTGATACCAGTAATCAGCGTATGCTTGGTGGTGAACTGTTTCTTTGACTGCAACACGTGCTGAGGGTGTGACGTTTCTTGCTTTGGGAAATGGAGCTCCAGACATCTTCAGTGCCATGGCAGCAATCTCCCATCCGCACACTGCTGGGCTGGCTGTCGGAGCCCTGTTCGGTACACGGAGGCTTGTTGTGTCATTATTTCTCTGACAAACAGAAAGCTAAGTTAACAAAAGTATTTAAATGAGAAAACATGTGTGTCCTTGCAGGAGCTGGTATATTTGTCACCACAGTGGTTGCAGGAAGTGTCGCACTGGTGAAACCGTTTGCCGTGGCTTCTCGTCCATTTCTGCGTGATGTCATCTTCTACATGATTGCAGTGTTTTGGACCTTTGACATCCTCTACAGAGGCACTACAACCCTGGGAGAGACACTGGGTAAACACAAACAGTCTGAGGGGATGTCTTGAGTGGATAGGTGGTTCTCAGTAAATTTTAAATGTTTCTCAAAAGATTGGGACATTACAAAAATATAAAGAAAGGCTCTTAATACAGAAATGTTTTGTCAACACAGTCATGGGAAGATTACTGAGTTGGCAGCAAACAGGTTGACAAGTTGCTAAAGAGGCTGTTTGCTGTATCCATTTATATTAATGGAAAGTTGAGTGGAAGGAAAAAAATGGGACAGACATTATCGAGATGCTGATTTTGGTCTCATTATATGTTCTTATTATTTTGTTCCTGCCTGCACAACCAAAAGCATCAACACCTGCTTTGATGTCCAGTAATGCATGTAGTAATGTTGACATTCTAATTATTTTACAAGTCTTTTCATCGTGTTCATTCAATGAGTCACTGTTTAACAAGAGAACCTCCAGCAGGTTCAAAAGCAGAGAGCCTAATCTAGAGTCTCTCAACCTGCTGTCAGCACTTTACCTGATTGTCTGGTTAGTTTAGTTGTTAGAATATTCCGGGATTTGTTTAAAGTTACAACACAAGTTAGGAATTTGCAGTTAATAGAGCCACTGATACGATCAACATGTCACCAGAAGACCATTTGTTGGGTGTCTGTGTCAGTTCCAGAAACATTTAAACCCAAATGAGACTTGACTAAAGAGAATACCATAAATATTAAGAATCTCTTTGCACTGTTGGCTTTTTTCCAGGTCCAAGGCCAAGATATAATCAACATCTGAGTATTCTTCAGAGTCACCCAGCCATGCTTTAAATGCCAGCCTTGTAGTTTAGTTTCTCAACACTGAAGGCGGTTTTCAAACATGCAACTCAGTGTTGAGAAACTGAAAAAAATAACCTCTTAGACGAAAGCTTAGTGGTCAAAATCATATTTCAGTTTTTAAAATGTTGATGAGACAAATTTTAAAATGCTCAGACATTGGATGAAATGATATTGTATATTTTCTAAATATTTTATACCATATTTCACACAAATGCAGTTCTGATCCCTGTTTAGACATGTCAAGTCTAAGCAAAGCTATGTTTGACCACTTACTGGTATTTGTAGACATTTTAGCCATTATATTAAAAAACATTTCCAAACATTTCCATGCAATTATTGAAACTGCAGCAGTACAAGCAGGTCTGACTGACCCTGTTTTTCTCTCCTTGTTTTCCAGGATACATGCTTCTCTATGTGGTTTATGTTCTGACCGTTCTTATCAGTTCATGCATCTATAACCGGCAAAAAAATTCAGCTATAAACGGCATCCTACACGTTCCACAGATTCCAGGTTAGACCTTTATATTCAAATGCACCACGTGCGTTTTCTCTCTGCTGTTATTTTACTGGTGAGCATCTTTCCTTGAAGCAGAGCTCAACTCATCTGACTCCTCTGATGATGACGATGTTCCCAGCATGAGAGGCGGGACGATCCAGGAGGAATACGGTAAGAATGCATGGGCACCAGCGATTATTTCCTGCGTGATTCACACCATACAAAGACAGGCGTTTGTGCTGCTGCTGTAGAATCCGAGTACAGGCCGCTTCTGCCCTACTCTGAGTCCACGAGCGAAATCCTGCTGAACTCTTTGAACCCGGTGGACAACAGGAAGTGGAGAAGGAAACCGTGGACCTGGAAAGTTGTCAAAGCAGTGAAGGTCCGTACAAACCTGGTGAACAGAGCAACAGGAAGAAGTCCGATTTGTTGTCGGTGTTGTAATGTTGCGTTCCTGTCGTCTGGCTGTAAGACTCCACTGGAGGTGCTGCTCCTGCTCTGCGTCCCTGTGGTGGACCCAGACAAAGAAGATAGAAACTGGAGGAGACCGCTCAACTCCCTCCACATGATCACTGCTCCTCTGCTGTGTGTCCTCGTCTTCCAGTCTGGAGCATGTGAGCACTTTTTTGCCACAATTAATTGATGACATTACAAAGAAGTTATTACCATAAAGAATTATGTCGTCTAAATACTGATTCTTTGTAATCCAGATGGAGGCGTCATGATCCAGGGGGAGTTCCCTGTCTGGCTGCTGATTCTCCTGCTGGGAATGTTTTTGGCTGCTATAGTTTTCTGCACCACTGTCAATGACCATCCTCCCAAATATCACCCTGTAAGTTTATTTTGTTCCTCAGTATGACATTTTTTTGCTTTTAAATACTTTCTGCTTTTCAACAAATACTTTATGATGTTGACTTGTTGCATAAATCAAAGTCAGGGTGAATACTTTCACAGGCCAGCTGCCTCAGAATCTGATTACCTCTCTGTTCCCTCAGCTTTTTGCATTTTTGGGCTTTGCGGTGAGCGCGGTGCTGATTAGTGCGGCAGCGTCAGAGGTGGTCAGTCTCCTGCACATGCTCGGTGTGGTGTTGAGACTCAGCAACACCGTGCTGGGCTTGACTCTTCTGGCCTGGGGCAACAGTATCGGAGGTGATTTCTGACAATCCAAGTCCAAGAATAAATCCAATTCCCATTTAACTGACTAATGTGTGATTGATGCTTTCTGTTTCAGACCTTTTTTCTGACATCACCATTGCTCGGCAGGGATACCCACGCATGGCCATAGCTGCTTGCTTTGGAGGGATCATTTTCAGTATCCTTTATTTTCATGTACACTTGAAGTCGTGCACATCTTTCTGACATGCATTGAATACATTTTCGGAAAGAGACAAGGGACAGAATTTAAGTTTGGAACAGAAATTCAGTGCGTCACAAAAGCCTTTCAGTTTGGTTATTTTTCAGGATAGAATTATGGAGTATTCTGCTGAATTCTGAACAAAGTAAATGTTTTTAAAAATGAGCCTTTTTAACAAAAAAAAAAAAAACAAAAAAAAAAAACAGTAAAATAAAGAGGAGTTGTTTTATCCAGAGCAGTAATAAAGATTCAGAAATATGCTGGGGATTTTTTTTTAACTATTACTTTGAAACTATTTGAAAAAAAATGGGCAAAGAATCTGTTCAAATGATTCATGTGATGTAGTAATGTTTATGCTTAGTACTTTTTAAGCATGTTTTGAAGATATTGGAAAGATGAAACATTAACATTATGCCAAGGACAAAAAAGTAAAAGCATCAGTTCCAATAATACACGCTGAAAGAACAAATAAAAATGGCAAGATTTAATATTTTTTCTAAGTCAAGTTCAGCCAGCTGAAATGTTTCAGAACAAGTTCAAAATTTCAAAGTTCATTATTTACTCCTGGAGGAAATAATGGCATTTCCATGTAATGCCTTGCAATAGCAGCTTAACTTGTAATAGCCTGTTGTATTGAACATCAAAACCTGCTTTTATTATTGTCATTTTTTGCCCCTTAATGTTTTGGAAATACTTTATCCCCTGAACAACATCAAACATCCATTAAATGGATATATTTATATAAAAGGAAAACTATGGGACCTTGACTGGATATCAGACATGCTGTTTGGAGTAGGGTCGGGATGTCTGATGCAGATGTATGAAACACACTCGTCTGTGGAGGTAATCCTCTCCTTCGATATCGAGAGACAGTGTTTTGAACGGTATGAAGCTGATTCTCTCGTTTTCCTCCTCAGTTTGAGTCAGAGGGCTTGTTGACGTGGATCCTCGCAGGAGCTCTGGGTTCGTCTTTGGTCCTGTCTTTTCTCATCGTTCCGCTCAGCCAGTTCCACTTGGGTCGGTCCTACGGCATCTTCCTCCTCGTCTTCTACTGCATATTTCTTCTCATTGCACTTCTCACAGAGTTTGGGATAATCCACACTTGAGCTCATAGCAGTGACGTCATCTTCTGCTTGTAGGAATAAGCAGTAATGTACTCCGTTGCATTTGCTTGATCGGACTCTCCTGTGTTTAGTCTGTGAAACTAAGTAGCTAAAGACTCCTACAAGAGCTCAGGGTAAAACCAATCACAATGTGCCTTTATTTGTTTCTATCTCCATGTCTTGGAGCTGGGATACTATGATCCAGCTCATGTTGTACAAGGTCATTATTTAAAATACTGTAAATTTTCTATGGCTCGACCTCTTTGTGAATTTAAACAAAACATTTTTTCTGGGTTCTCAGAAAAAATAAAAAATAAAAAATGCTGGTTTTGTTTATTCAATTGCCATCATGACAACAACACAGCAACAACGCATTCATGCGTTTCATTATTTGAATAGTTTATTAAAATCTGCTGTTACTTTCAAGTACATTACAGATTGAGAGCTTATATAAAATATCGGAGCCTGCTGAGTCATTTAGGAGAAACCTTTTACATGGTAGGTGGTTGGACTGTCTTTTAAGGAGTGTTTAGTGTTCTCTTGATCAAAGTACATAACATAAGTACTGTGTGTTAATACTAATCAGAGAAACTGTTAAACTAAAGGCAACAGATTTAATTTATAATCGTTAAATACACAAAGAAATGGTAGTAGCTTGTTTAGGGGATACTTGAAAGTGTATCAACACCTCAATCAGCTCCAGGAAGAAAACGGCGTCATTTTCTCTGACCAACTTCAGTTCAAGAGACTCCAGATTTTTATACCCCCACAATGGGTATCATGGGGAGGTTGGGGGACCTGGAGGTGCTGAGGTTTCCTCTGTTGAGATCATGTGCATATACGTCTCACTGCAGCCGTTTTTAGTTAATGCTGTGATGCTCGCTCTGTGAGTTTAGCTGACGTTCTTGGACGGGAGCCGGATTGGTGACGGGACTGTTCTGATCCAGGTTTAGGTTTTCATCTTCTTGAGGCAAACCTTCCCTTGAATACTCTGCATACCACTCCTGATGAAAATAGGCAAAACCGATTACACACCAAGAGCAGCTTGCAAAAATACTTACACTTCTTGAACATTAACATTTTCTCAACAGTTCATCCTCAATCTTCTAAGTATTTTGAGATGCTATGTGACTGAACACAAACTAGTGCAGAATTCTGATGCGGAAGGAGAGAAAAATATGTAGTTTTGGTCATTTTTAGAAATAACCTCAAAAGTGTGGCATGCACTACTAATCAGCCAGTAGGGGTCAATACTTTGTAGAATTGGTGCAACATTTTCCTTCCACTTTACAATGATGTACGCCTTTGCGTTGGCCTGTCAGATCAAATTACAAAACCACACATTGAAGTGTGAGCATTTTTAAAGGATCCGGCACAATGCCTTCAGTTTCTCACCTGTATCTCCTCCTCGTACATTTTCATACTAAGGTCACTCTTTGTTCTTGATCTTCGTCCCAAGTAAACCAGAAATGTGTGCTGTACAAAAAAGGATTGAGACAGGTTAGCACGGTGAGATGGAGAGGACGAAAGGTCTGGAGCTCATGTTCTTACCCCACTCTTGTCCATAGCTTGCAGGACAGCAGCCAGAGAGCTGAGCGAAGACAGTGTCGGGGACGTCTGTTTGTACAACTCCAGGGTGGCCAAAGCTTCATCTCTCCTCACCTCTACATCGAACACTATCCCATTTTCATCTGCAACACAATCACACACATTAAACTGACCCATATTACTTAACACCAACAGATTAGGGGGGGGAAAAAAAATGAAGAAAATCTTAAATCCTGTATGTATGTACATTAAACATGCAAAATACCACTTTCTGAATACTACACAGTAACTCAAATGCACCCTCTGGATTGTCCACGGGGTCCCGGTTCTTGCGACTGTAGTTCATGCGGAACACAAAAGCATCCAGGATGAAAGCCACAATGATCGTCATCACGACCTGACAAAGAAAGTAGACATTATGGTCACATTCACACCGAACTCAAAAGAGAAAAATGCAAAATAACGAAAACTTCGCTCACCATCGTAACAATGTAAAAAGTCATGAAGTACAGGCGGCTCCAGTGGCTCGTCATAGACGTCACTCCTTCCTGGGAGAGAGGAGAAATGCAGCAGCGAGTCAAACAGCGACACCCACAGGTCAGCAGTAAAACTGCAGGGTGGAAACCTCTGAGCAACAATTAATTGATGATTAAACCTTACCATGGTGATGTACCAGTTGTTGACCACAGTCAGCTCAAACAGCGTCACTGCAGGGAAAAAGTTATGTTTTTTGTTTTTTTTTAAAGCCAACTTACAGATCATATGACTATCGCCGTCAAAATGCTATTTTCGATATGAGACACATTGGCATAAGGAACCATTTATTCGTTCATATTTACATTCATAGAAACAGACTTTATTTCAGTTTTCTTAATGCTCCATATTTTTTTAAACCAGTGTTTTATAAGCAATTTCTTATACCGGTATTTGTATTTTTTAGATAACTAAATATTTTAACACTCAGTATTAGAAAAACCATCTCAAAAGACTAGCTAGTTCTGTCTCCTCATAACTAAAGCTAAGTAAAAGCATGCAAAGAAAACTGTGCAAAGAAATTTGTTTTTTAATAGTGAAATGTGTTCAAATATGCAACATAAAACAAAAGTTATACATGCAACTACGGTTCTATGAATCCCTGATGACCACCAGAAGGGTGTGCTCAAAGCACTGAATGACTAATAGCAGCAATGTTGCAAGGAATCCTGAGCACAGACCTCACTGAAAACGCCCAGAGGACGCTTACAGAAGAACCTCAGACTGACGTTGTAAAATCTGATGAACGTGTTTGGGAAAGCCCATGACGGAGCAGCACATATTGTTTCCAGCAGAACCAAAATCCATTCCCAGCCACTCCTTACCCAGGCCAAAACTTTGCCAATTTTGATGGCTGCTTACAATGAGAATGTGATAAGACTTCAGGCACAACAATGACAATCTAATAACACTTTAGACACAAATGCATGGCCCATGCAGTGTCACTGTAAAGGATGCAGTGACATCAGACTTAAGGGCCCAACCAGAGTGACTGACATCAGTCAGCCCAGCAGCTGTAAGAAGATGACATAGGGAAACTGCCTGACCCAGCCAGAACAGACTAACCGTTTGGAGTATTCTGTTCATCCTTCAAACAGATGAACGAGTCTTCATGGAGGCAAAATCCAAATTCACCCCAAGAAAAGTGTTTGTCTTAGATGGAATCAGGAAACTTCTCCAAAATGACTTTGAGGAAGGAGAAGCACACTTTCATCGTCGATGATTGCTGTCACCTTCACTGCAGTCAAAACTAGCTGCATCAAGGCCATAGTCATGGTCTCCTATATAGAGCTGTCACCTGACACTAGCTGCACTCTCAGATTAGGAGAATGACCCAGTCTCTGAAACACTGTCTCCTCACTCTCAAAGTGAGAGGCAGAAGCAGCCAGAGACACATCCTCCTCCACAGCCAAGGGTGGAGAACAGAGCCCAGTCATTGAAGTATCCATCTGGCATGCATGAAAAAGGGATTTCATTTCTGCAGACAATTGCTCAACTCTTGTGGAAAGAGCTGGTCAGACTTAGCTTGTCTCTTCCTAGAAGGAGCCACAGTGACTGTGGCCTCATTCCAGCGCTTTAAGTGCCTGTAGGTGGGGCCACCAACCCAGAAGTTGAAAGGTCATTGTCAACCTCAGGACGCAACTGGGCCAGCCGAGCCACCCTCACAGCACAGGGACGTGACACTGCAGTTCATGCAGGGAGTTTCTGACTGCAGTCCCACAGTCTGCACAACAGTGGAAGGACATCCCAGTTTAAAACTGAGCTGTGTCCAACCGCAAGCAGATCAAGAGGCCGACATAGTCAGCTACATTCAGACCCCAAGGCGGAAAAAAAACAAAAACAAAAAAAAACATACTGACACCTTTAATGCAACCCAAAACGCTTATCTTAAGTTGGCTAAAATTGACCACAATGTGTAAAATATACACAGTGGTCAGAAGTTGTGATTGGAATTAGGTGCAAGCGATGCCAACAATGCAGCCAGCAGCCAATAATGTCCGATAACTAAATGATCCAAGAACTCCAAGCTGAAGCCATGCAAAATGAAACGCGTACGCGAGAAAAAATGAGGAACAGAGCCTCAGATGTTCGGCTGGCTGAGGTTCAGAGAAATCTGTGTCACAGGTGTGACTTCTTGGTATTACTACTCGAGCGACACCTGCGCAAATGAAGCATTCAGTGCTTAGAGCACTGGCAATCCGTGGAGGATGGAGTAGCTCTTGTCAGGCTCCCACAGAAAATTAAGGAAAATCTGATGACTTGGTCCTGAAAGGTAAAAATAATAGAAAGAATTACCAAAGCTGCTGAGGATGTCGTTAAAATTGTTGAGATAATAATAGCCTTCATCCAACACTGTCTTGTTGCCAAATGTTTTGTTGATCTGTCTGTAGGAATCTGCCACTGTGCTGGTGCTAAAATGACAATAAAAAACAGTACAACAAAAAGGACATTTTAATATTTATCCACCAATTTGCAAAATTAAAGTTCCTCAGACAACAGTGACACTCACTTGCAGCAGTTTGGGAAAACCACATCTGCAAAGAACTCCATACCCACTATGGCAAAGGAGTAATAAAAGATGATTAAAGTCAGGCCCAGACTGGCCATCCTGGGGAAGAGCTCAAACATGGTGTCCAACACGTTGCGGTACCGCAGCTTTATCTTGAACAGTCTGGGAGAACAGGAGCATGGAAATTTGAGTTGAAAACCAAAAGTGGATCTAAATAAAATTAACTATAAACATGTGGCCTGATTTTAAAAACGAGGAAAACAAACCGGAGCAACTGGAATGGTCTAAGAACTACGATGAAGTAGAACGGCTCCATTTTGAAAGCCAGAGCGATCAGCCCCAAGAAGGCGAACACAGTCACAGAGAAGTCAAACCTGGACAGCAAAAAGCAGAGGAACACAGAAACAGAATGTTTTCTATACTTATTCATAAAACAATTAGTTTTTCTGCTTGATTTTTTTCAGGCAGGGTTTCACTCACAGGTTCCAGCCGGAGCTGAAATAAGCCAATGGCCCCAAACCTGCTATTTTCAGCAGCACTTCCACACCGTAAACTAAAACCAGGACGGAGCAGAGGAGGAATTAGTGCCAGCTCCAATCCCCTACATCCAATCGTGCAGTTTTTAAATCTATGCTACGTCCGTCAGCGAGAAGGACGCAGCAGAGTTCTACTCACTCGTCAGGAATACGATGTAACTCACGGGAACGGATTCAGACCAAGAGTATCCACCTGCAGAACCGGAGGAAGGTCGGAGGTCAGGTAGGATTATGTTTTCATATGACGTGTCTGTGTGTTTGCTGGAGAGGTCTTACTGTTCATTCTGAACGTCTCCACGAGGATCCACACACCATTAATGGCCACCACCACATCTGCAAACATTAACACCAGGGTTTCAGTGTGAGTTTGAACAGGTGAAAGCTGGGAGAGCGGTGATGATGTTGATGATACTTACACATGGCGTACTGGAAGGCCTTAGACTTCACCACCAGGTGGATGCCTGAAGAGGACAAAAGCGCTTATACAAAGTGTCTCGCAAAAGTATTTAAACTTTTTGTTATGACCACAAACTGAAGTTTGAGTTGTGAAGTAAACTGAAACTGGTGGGATTCTCTTTTTTTCTCCCATCTTTGTAAGAGGATGTTAAAAGCGATATACTTTCATCTTTTCTGCAAACTTATGCCAAATCTTCTCAGTATTTAATTTGCAAAAAAACTAAATTGCATCTTTTTCTTTCCACTTCATAGTTGTGCATTTTTTTTCTGTGTTAATTCTTCACATAAAATCCAATTAAACATTGAGATTTAAGGTTGCAAACTGAAAAAGATGGGAAAAATTTAAAAAAGTGTGCATAAATTTGCAAGACACTATATGGGGAATCATGGCATTTATTTTGTTACCTCTTTTCACAAGAACTGAGAACCTACCCTTGAAAATGAGGAAGGCTGTATGAGGAAGATCGTCAAACCAGTGTTCTCGACTTCGTCGCGGCTGAAAAACATTCAGAGAACACGCAACACTAAATAAAAATTGTTCTCATCATAAAACAAAGCATACAAACATAATTACCTTCCATTTTAATCCAATGACCTCATAAAACTTATAAAAGTCTTGCAGGCTGTAACAAAAAAAAAAAAAAAAAAGACCTAATCAAACAGGTAAATTTCAAAGTGGGACATTTTTATTAAAAAATAAAACAGCCAGACATTACCTAAGCTTTGGAGCCCCTGATGTATTCAGAGCTTTAAATGTGAGAAAACGGTCTCTTGCAGACATTCGAGGCCGGTAGAATCGCATCAAGCCGTCAAACTGTTTCAGAGACACTCCCATCGGCCTCTGGAGGGAAAAGAAAAACAGCAATGCACTTAAATCTTAGCAACAACTTCCCAGAGCCTTAGAGAACAAAGCAAAACAAATCCCTCATACCAAAATCCACCCACATACCTGCCGGCTAACCAGCAGCTGGAAGGCGTGGTCAATAGCAGAGCGTTTATGAAGCAACAGAGACTTAAACTTCATCTTCTCCACGTCATTAAACGTGTCAAACACAACGGCGAGGAGCTGGGTGGGGAATATAAAAAATAAAAAAAATCCTATTAAATAGTTTTACTTGCTGCCTGGCAAGAAGCATTCATACCCTTTTCTGTTTGCATTTTGTTGAATTGGAACCACAGACTTCTGTGTATTTTATTGGGATTTTTTGTGATAGACCAATGGAAATGTAGTGAAAGATTATAAACTGAAAGGAGAATGATGTTTTCAATTTTCTGAGCCCTCCTTCACTCTAATATCTCAAATTAAAATGTGAAATTAAGCACATCCCACTGCCAGATTCATTTTAGCAGCAGCAAAACTTGAGATATACGTCTACCAGCTTTGCACATCTTAACTTTATTTGGGGGCATGCAAGTAAATAGGGGCTAAACACAAATGCATACAAAACGTATTAGTTTTTTAATTAAGCAATTATACACTATTTTGTGTTGGTCCCATTGAGGCATGTGGATTTAACATCAGAAAATGTCTCCAAGAGGTGAGAACAGTTTTGCTAGGCGCTATATATATGGTGGGTTGCAACTGCAAACTACTTCACTACAACATCTAACTTTAGTAAAATGAATAAACAGACCTTTTTTGTTTCTTGCAGGTTACTTTAGAGAAAAAGGGGCTGAATACAAATGCTCCTTTTCAGATTTTAATTGTAAAAAATTGTAACTGATGTATTACTCTCCTTCCATTCTCTTCACGAATCAAGCTGAACTTTATGTGGCTCCATCATAAAATTTCAATAACATGTATTGAAGTTATAATTGTCAGAAAGGCATGATTGCTTTGATGTTTAATGGAAGTGAAATCTGTCTTAAAGGAGTGAAAATTTTTGTACCAGGTTCATGATGAAGTAGAGCTCTATGGAAAGGTAGACGATGAAGAACACGCAGGACCAGCGGTTCTTAGAGTACGCTGGCATCATCACATCAGGAAAACTACGAGAGAAAAACTCAGTCATACCGACCAAAATCAAAAACAGCCTACAAACATTCAGAAAATGCAATTGTGGAAGAATTAGAAAATGCATCAGGTATGGAAAAAAAAAAAAGTTAGCAAATAATATTATTTTCTGCTTACTTTGCTGTGGTAAGCAACACAAACAGGCTGACGAGGCTGTTCTCCAAAGAGCTGAAGTACTGTGGTGAGAGGGCAGAGTCTGAGTGAACACATGCATGTTTGTTGCACAACAAGAGGGAAATCAAACCACAGTGGCATAACGATTATAAACTACAATCAGGCAAACCAGTGAGTTAACATACCGGGTCAGCTGTGTTTGTAGAGAAGAGACAGAAACCTGGAGGAAATTTAAACCAGATCATGTTATTACCTCCGTTTAAAAAGCAGCATAGGCGAAATATAAATCAAAACCAATTCTTACCCAAGATGGCAAATATGACCATAAAGAAAAGCAGGAGCAGGAGGATGTCAATGAAAGATGGGAGAGACTGGAAGAGCTGACGCAAGTTTCTGTTTGGATGGAAAGATGCATTGTCAGCAGAGGAATTGACAATAATCAAACATATGAATTCAGTAACGTCTTTTAGTGTGCACATTTGCGTAATTCAATAAAACACATCAAAGAAAGAAAGGAAAAAATAGACTACAAATAATTTTAAAATTCTAGATTTTTAAAGACTGCATAGGAATCCTGTAAAGTAGCAGCTACTTCACCTGTGTGAGTATGTTCGCATGTGTGTGTGTATATGCGTTTAGTTAATCAGCCACCTGCGCACAGCACCGCAGTATCTGCAGTCCACCAGGAATATCGGTCTCAGAGCTCGGGTCACTCGCATGTGAGATGTCTGTCTGATCAGAACCACGATGGCCTCCACAAACTGCAGCAGCAGCACACACGCCTGCAACAGAAAGATGACCCAAAACAAACACAATGCAGTAACCAAATGTTTACCAGTTACACATGTATGAAGAGTGCAGATACAGAAAATATCAGAGATGACACGGCACCTTCACCATGGTCCTCTTGTGTCGTATAAAGGTGTGGAAGCCTAGCCAGCGAAGTTTCATGCAGAGCTCAAATGCCACCAGAAGCAAAGCCAGCAGCTCCAGAGTGGCATGAACCTACAGACGAGTCACACACACACAACAGCATTTACACACAACTGTGTCTAAAGAAGTATTTGAATACAATGAAGCCGATTTCTACAGATGATTAAGTAACAAAAAGAATGCTTGAAAACGTATGCAAACTTCTTGGAGAATTTTGTCTCTACAGGAAATAACTTCAACAAGGAGGATTAGCGTATGTTTGTCAAAAGACAAGAAAATGATAAATAGTTTTATAAATAAAAATCTGAAGAGTGGTGTGTATTTCCCTTCAGCCTCACCAAGTCAAGCTGCATATCATTTATTTGTATCAACCAGCTTTGCATGTCAATATACTAAAACCTTTCCTCACTCCTCTTTGCAAAACAGTTCAAGCTCTGTCTGTGAATATCAACTGTCTAAATCTCAATTGGTTCTAGATCTGAGGGCCATTCTAACTCAGACATTTACTTTAAACTGTTCCATTGTAACTCTGGCTGGATGTTTAGGGTCATTAGGTTTCTTTCTGGTGTTGTGGATCTCTGCAGCTCCTCCAGAGTTACAATCTTAGCTGCTTCTCTGATTAATCCTTTCCTTGCCCAGTCTGTTAGTTTAGGTGGAAGGTTAGGTCTTTGTTGGTTAGCGGTTGTGCTAGTCTTTTTCTATTTCCAGATGATGAATTTAACAGGCCTTAGTGACATATTACATGCCTTTGTTTCCTTGACTTTGAGGAAAAACATACTCCACAGTTATCAAAATTTTAACTCCTTTTACTTCACAAATATGTTGTTGACTTTTGTCACTGTATGAAAAATCAAAGGCCAGCTTTTGGGGTTATTTGGGGTAGCTGGAGTTGAGACGATGAACTTTAAAAGAAGTCCAATGTCAGATAAAAACTCACATAGACGTCCAGGCGCAGCGAGGGGACGGCGGGAGCTTCACACAGCGACAGCATCAGCAGCAGCAGACCCGTCACCAGCTCCATCATGTAGAACAGGTGATTGTGGGCAAACAGGTACGCCGCCAGTGCTTTTGGGTTTCGAGGGTGACTGAAGAACTTGTCATTGTTCTCTCCTTCCTGCAAGATCAATTCAAAACATAGAAAGTAAAACATCTTTATCTGACAGGACAAAGGAAAGTTTGACATAAAATAATTTTTTTTTTTTTTTATTCGAATGGCCATTCAATGGCTTCAAATTCTAGATGGATGCTTCTTGATTATTAAATATTTGAGCTATTGCACTTTAATTTGCACTTAGAAAACACTTCTGGTTCTATGACTAGATGTATTACTTCCGGTAGTCCAAGGTTTATCTGTCTGCGGATTATATTTAACCCAGGAGCGATCATAAAGCTGTTGACTGATCATGTGAGTGTGTGTGCAAAACCCCCAGTATAAGGCAACATGAACATGTTTGCGATACCTGCAGGTATATGGCTGCCTCTTGGTAGTTCATCTCCCAGCTTTGCTTTAAAGACACATTTTGGGTTTTGTTGCTCTGTGCCCCAGGTGTGGAAATCACAGCATTGTTCACTACGTCATAATTGCCTCCTCCATCTGAAAAATAAAGAAATTCATGTGTCAGCGTGGCGGAGCAGATACAATTTAGATAAACTGACACAAACACATGCAAGGGGTCTCAACAACTTTGAAATTCCAGACTCAAAATATCTGATTGTATGTTTAATAAAATCATGAAACAACTAAATGCTGAAGTTAGCTTCTGATCTGGAAGAGGCGTCAGTCAACCGTTTCTCATCATAGACCATAACTTCGTACAATCCCCTTTCTGGATGTAAAATCTTCACTTTTTGTACTTATGTAATAAGAATAATAATCATCAGCTGGAAGCATCATAATTAGAAATAAACAGAAAATAAACACTTAAAATATATGACCGTTTCATTAATTCTTTTTAAAAATGAGTTGTATATTACATACAAATATTCCACACACACAAAAACTTTTCAGTTATTTGGTGAAATCTAGATATGTATTCCTGTAAAAAAAAAGCTTAATATTTTTTCCACATATAGATTTAAACTGTTGTTTAGTGCAAGAAGAAATAAAAGTCTGAGAAGTCAAACACTTTGGATGCTAAACATGTATATTTTTTACATACTAATCCTTAAAAAATATAAAATCAACATTTTGCAGGAACCCTGAATATAAGCAGTATAGAGAGGGGTATAGGCCTACCAATGCAGTCAGGCTCTAACTGTAAGCCAAAGGAGGAGATCGCAACTGGACTCTCATCGTTACAGGACTGATTGCCATGGAAACCAGTTTCCTGGCCACACAAGGACGCCATTGGTGAAGCTATGTGAATGTATCAAGGTTGCTGATGTCCCACCAAAAAAAAAAAAAAAAACAAACAAAAAAACAAACAAACTGTAATTAGCAGCAGACCAATTGCATTGCAGCACTGCAGAACATCTGGAGATATAGATGGAGAAACATTCCAGTCTCCCTGATGGAAACACCAAAGACAGTCATGAGTCGAGACCAGAGCAAATCCTCACAGACGCTCAAAGTTTAAACAGTCCTGGACACAAAACATGGTCTCGGAAAAACAAAGAACAGTAACAATAACCGTAAAGAAACACTAAGATTTACACAATGAAATGTGCCTCAAGCTGAGGTTGAGGTTTGAGCTCAACAACTCTGATATTTAAAAAGAAAAAGCTGAGTGTACAGCATTGACATGCCAATTTCTTCTCCTTCCTGATTTAAACAAGAATGCACTGCCAACACAAGAGGAATTGATTCTGCCTTATAGCAGAAACCGACATAAAAAGTCACACAAAAACTCAATGCCACGCTTCTGTAAATTTACTCTTCGAAATAATACCAGCGCTGCAAATTGTTTTTAGAGGAGCAGCTCCTGCAGGTGATCCTCTGCAGCTGCACATTTTACTCCTCCTTCCTGTCTGATCGCCCTCATCCCACGCACAAACAAAACACAGGCAAGAGTCTCAGAAATACGCTCCCAGATGTTAGCCGTCCGCAGTGGATTGAGCTCAAGTGTGAAGAAGATCACTTTCGGGCACAGCAGCAGCCTGGGCGTCCTCCTGACACCATCGGACCCCGAGTCTGTATGTGAGCCATTCAGATCGCTCATTTGTCTGAGAACAATAAAACATTTGGAGCTGCGTGTAAAAAACACAGTGAAGTCAGCCTCTCAGAGACACAAACAGACACCACAGTGCCAGTAAAAAAAATAAAAAAAAAAGACAAAGAAAGGAAGAAAGTAAATCCGCTTCTCGATCAGCTCTATCTCTACTCTTGAATGCAGGCATGTGACTCCTCACTGAGGCGATACAACTGCATTATCCTTCAAACTCCCTCCTGTTTCCAGAGGGTTCCAGCAGCAACAAGTAAAACCAAAACGTTTCACACTTCTCTCTCATAAATAACTCCTAGATGTCCTGGAAGGAAATACACATTCCTCTTCTTCCTGTTCGTCCGCTGAGCAGGAGACAGTGATCCAGTGAGCTCAGAGGAGAAAAACACACACACACCCTGCAGACACCCAGAAACACAACACACACATGCCCCCCAGGAACATCCGGGAGGGACTGGGGGAGGGGAGTGGGCGGTCTGCTGAGCCAGCTGTTTCTCACATGGTTATATTGTAGTTTATGTGAGGGAAACAAAGGCAACATGAGGACTGTAACACTGCATTTCTTCCCACCAAGTCTTCTAGTCAATATACTGCATTTATTTTTTAATCGTTGAGATCAGGATTTGCAGAATATTTACAGCTGCAACATTAGAAGGCTTCCAACCTAATCCCTGCAATTATGGTAAGCAGACAAGGATCAATATATACACAAGTATAATATCTATATATCTTAGAAATGCACTGATCACACTTTTCCTTCACATTGTTGATTTTTGGTTTTGTTTGAGGTATAATCTTTTGCCCTTTAACATAAAGTACAGCAGCATATAAAATAGTGAATGTGTTGTGGGTTCTTTGATACAGGTAGCTCTTTTGAATATAAAATCAAATGGAAAAATAACATTACAAAGCCTTAAAACTTAAGAAAGTGCACAAAAAATATGTTGAAAGTACTGGGAGGTTTTTTGTTTGTTTTGTTTTTAATGAAAGGGGAAATGCAAAAGTCTGATTTTTCACAATATTCAATCAAGAATTTAAAAAATGAAATCAAAGTCTGAGAAATTTCAGGAATGACAAACTGCGTTTCAAAAAACACAGTAACCTTTAAGATTTAGAAAAGTACGGGAATAAAGACGGACAAATTTCAGGTTTCGATTAAAATTTAATATAGCAAAAGCATTGGTACCAAAAAAAAAACCCAACAACAACAACAAAAACGTAGAACTAGTAAGCCTACACTGCTGCATTAAAATTCAATTTGCTTTGGTAGGGTGACTTTTCTAACAGGAAGTGCAAACAATGACAGCAGCTTCAGCAGCTCCGCCGCTCAGACTTACTTTGGTCTCCTCTGTCCGCCTCCTCTTCGTTCAGCAGTCCGCTGTTTGCCTCGTCCCACGTCAAAATGAGAGGCACGTCGTCGTCAGACTCCATAGTCACAAATAAATAGGTTCAAATCCGCTTTGAAAGTCACAATGAAGGCCAAAAGTGACTAAATAAATACAAAGTTTGTGTCGCAAACGCACATTTTCAGTGCAAAAGAAGAAGGGGGGGAAAAAACCAAACAAACAGGATTAACAGTAGTTTGTTAGCTAACAGAGTTATCTGTCTGCGTACTCTGTGCCGCTACAGGTGCACGTATCTACAGTCAAATGTCCAGTTAGCGCGGGTTACGTTCCGCGACAGAGAAGAGAAACGGGGTTGTTTACCGATTCAAACATATGTCACCGATTCACTGGGTCCCTGTCCCTCAGGCTAACGAGCTGAGGCTGTCTGTCTGGGTCCATCTCTGCATCATAATTAGTTCACAAGCTGCCTGCTTCATAACAACAACTGCTGGGGCCACCTGTCCCTGAAAAGGGAAGACAACACCTGGACACCCGGTCTAATCCATGCGGCCCACCTTTAAACCTCCCCCCTTTTCCTCTACGATATCACGAGCGTCGAAACAACAATAGATGGAATCCTGGATCAACAACAGACCTTCCCGACACTAAAGGAATTTACGGCAGAGGATTTTTCAAAATAAAAGTCGAAGAGGATTAATTGCTTTTAATTGACAAATTTTAAAAACAAATTAATAGAGTGTGTGCCAAATCCACCCTCGATCATTTGACAGAAGACGTCTCTTGAAAACAACGATACTGAGCCGCAGAGCACTGGATCTGGTTGTGAAAGAGAGATTCGCCCTTCTTCTTTCTTTCTTTCTTTCTTTCTTTCTTTCTTTCTTTCTTTCTTTCTTTCTTTCTTTCTTTCTTTCTTTCTTTCTAGAAGATAAAAAAAACTGAAAATAAAAATAAAAATGAGTGGGATTTTATGGCGTTGTCGACCTTAAAACCTTATAAAACGTCTAGGTCAAGTTCAAAAATAAAAGCCGTGTACAGTGAGCCTAATTCGAAACCAAAACCGGAAGTCAAGAATAACGTCGTCATAGCAACATAAAAAAAATAAAAAAAACATTGACCCTCGGAGCGATCCGGGCGGCAGGAATAGATTTTTTTTTCCACCCTTTTGTCAGAGTTTGGATCATAAGACCGATTTAAATAGGTGAGAGAAAAAGACCGGAAGAAAGAAAGGAAGAGAAGAGAGGGAAAAGTAAAAGGTCATTTGTCTTTAAATCGAGGTAACTTTGCTGAATGTCTTTAAACCTCACTTGGAGGCTATTACCAAAGATAAATCCTCTCAACAGCTGTGGACACGTGCAAAAATCTGCTAAACTTTCAGGAGTTGATTGTTGAGGTGATCACAAATCATCTTCAACTTCCACCATTTTGATAAAAATGTTAGAACTTTTGAAATTCACTTTTTTTTTTTTTCACATTCAATTGTAATTGAATCAGTCTAATTTTAATTCCTAATTTGTCGGTGGTGTGAATAATTTTGGCTGGATAACCTTCCAATGTTGTTGAGATTTGAAATGAGAAGACCTACTAATCATGAGCATCACAACTAGATCCTTTGCACAGAATCCTACTGTTTCAACTACTGGTGGTATTAAAAGCATTTAAAATTAGTCAAAACAATTAGTGACCCTATATATAATTAAGAAACTTGCGTGACCAGGCCAGAGGCCAGAGCCAACCCTCCATGGAGATTTGGAAAAGTTTAAAATAAACCTCAAATCAGTGGATATTTTAAAAGGTTACAGTAAATTATCAGTCAAAGATATTTGTAATATCCTGTATGATTTAATAATCTGTGTTTCTCATTCTTGTAATCGTAGAATACTACCAAGCGGCAACATGTTTGCTGAAGAAGCAACAACAACTACAACTACAACAACAATAACAACAACAACAACAACAACAACAACAGAAGACTCTTCTGTGAAGCCAACCAGGAAGCTCTCTTCTGAAGCTCAATGTATTTCAAGAGCACTGAAAAACTGCGTCAGTCAAGTTGAGATTACAACAGCTCTAGGAAACATCATCCAGTTTTATGCTGTGTCCGGTGTCGTGGATGAGGTCTTGAGTAGTCTTCTTCAAGCACATCAGGTGTTAGTGGAAAAACTGCTGATGCTTGAATGTCAGAAGCTTGAAGGGCTGAACGACAAACAGACAGAAGAAGTAAAGAAGAGAGAGATAGTTCAAGTTAGAGAGAAGATAAAAAACTCAGTCAGAGATGTGCTGAGATTTTTCAGAGTCCATCCAAACGTTTATTGGAGCTTAAGAGAAGAGATTAATATGGAATTAGACAAGAATGAGCGCGTATTAATCAGAATGCTTCAGATGTTTCACAGCTATGTGGAGAAAAGGTTGTGTGCTGATAATCAGCTGCGGGTACCCCACAGAAAACAGCCCTCGTTTCTCGACAAAACTATGGAGCTACTGAATTTAGAGGAAGAAGACTCGGCTGCAATCTTGAAGAACTTAGATCAAATGGTGAGTAATCGTTCTGGATGTCGTAAGGAACTCGTCTTCAAGAGTTTGTTTTGACACATTCAAGCCCCTTTTTGCCATTCCTGCAGATCTTGCAGAAGGACCGTGAGATAAAGAACCTGGAGAGATATATAAAAGAGCAACATTTGCAAGCCGAGCAGGAGTTGATTCTCCAAGAGGAACAGGAGAAGCTACATTTGACTGTATTAAGTGCTGAGAAAAAGGATCTCACAGAAAAAAGAGATCAACTGAACCAGGAGCTCCTCACCTTGATGTCTGAAAACAGAAAGGCAGAGAGAATTCTGCAGGAAGTGAGTTTGCAGAAAAAGTTTGTGGACATTTTTACTGTTGCATCCACAAACTATGTGGACCAACACTATTGTGCAATAATGTAAAGTGGAAAGGACATAATGCATGTTTTTTTACATTTTTTAATACAAAAATCTGATAGTGGCACTCATTCAGCCCCTCTTCTCTGTTACTTCTGAATGAAATCTGGTTAAACAAATTATCCTAGTAACCAGTTCAGTTGAAGAAAAAAATGCAGATAAATCAGAGGTGACGTTCTGGAGAGGTTGAAAGCAGAGTTAGAATAAAAGATATTCTCCCAAATGGCAAAGATCACCATTAAGTATATCGTTCAATAAAAAAGTTTAGCAACGTAAATCCACAAAGATGTGGAAGATTTAAGAGATTGCAGATGTTTATTTGCTTCTTATTTGCTTCTTTCCTTCTACTTCAGTATGATGACGCACTTTGTGTTGGTGTATCACATTAAATTAAATTAAATTAAATATATTAAAAATTAGCTGTTAGGAAAAGATTCAGGGGATATAAACACCTTTTAAATGCACTGTAGCTGACGCTGTTTCTTTATTTTTGTGACAGGAAAATGACGGTTTGAAGAGAGAAACTGAAAACATTTTACAAACCTTTGACAGGGACATGCATGAAATTCAGGTAAACTAAAACAAATCAGCTGCTGTCAAAGTTTTCCAGATATAAAAATGTCAGTTTTTTTTAACAATACATTATATTCAAAACTTTCACATTCTTTCACATTTGCCTCAGACCAAGCTGGAACTGATGGAAAAGAATTATAAAATGGAGTTGGAGGAGGTGAGGAAGCTGCAGGAACCCTATTCTATCCTAGAGGAGAAGTACGTTGAGATCCAGGAGAAGAGGCGTATAGCAGAAGAGAAGAGACAGGAGGAGATGCGGAAGCTGGAGCAGAAGATCAAAGCTGCTCTCACTATCCAGGCTTATTGGAGAGGGCACATTGTCCGCAAGGCCTTGAAGAGCAAGACCAAGAAGGGCAAAAAGGGCAAAAAGGGGAAGGGCAAAGGAAAGGGCAAAAAGAAAGGCAAATAAACCAACCAGTTTCACACTATTTGTAGTTGTCTGTAGTTTATACTTTATATTGTTAGTTATCGCTCTTAAGTGACAGCGTTTTGGTCAAGTTTCAAACGCTTATGCTCTCAGTTTTGAGCTGAAAACACAGAATTGCCACAATTCCATTTTTTTTAAACTGTTGTTTTATGAAACAGCCACAAGGTGGCAGCGCAGATCTCCAAGTTCAGACATAGCAGAGATTATAATTAAAAGGAGTTGGAGTTACCCATGGACCTTACAGAGCCGGCCACATTTATTGGCCATGCAGGTAGTCATATGTAAAACGCTTTTAATAAAGTTAGCCTTTATTGCAGAAATATAAATTAAAAAAAATGTCAGTCTCTCCTTTTCAATTTACTCATGATTTTCTGTTCCTGAAGAAGAAAACCATGTGAAACAGAAATCTATTTGTTTTAGCTACTGACCATAAGGCTGGAAGAGAATCTATATTTATCTTTTCAGCTATCTGGGTTGTCAGATTGGTAAGTGAAGTAATACATTTCAATAATAGTAATAATAATAACAATAATAATAATAAACAATCTGTAGTGTGAGAGAACTTCATCAAAGATTATCATCTTTAGGTCACCAGATGTCCAAAACAAATGCTAGATGTCATTTACATTTAAAGTGATTGGGAGAAATGCCACAAAAAAAAGACTTTTCCTTCCTACCATCACAAACAAAAATGTATGAAACTTTCCAATCTTTATATAGACTTCACTTGGAACCGGAAACTTTGGTTAGATAAGACGTAACGAGCTTTTCTGCAACAATAATTGCAAGAGGATTTTGTGTGAAACGAAGAAAATGTGGAAAATCCCCTTGTGCCAGAGGAGGAGCTATGATGCTGTGGGCCTGCATGTTTCTCACATTCACATTGCCTTCAGTCTTAACCATCAGGGAATTATGGGGGGAACTTTACTGCAATAATTCGAGAGCACACATTTTCAATCTGAATGAATGATTTCATTTCTTTTGCTCTCAAAAGTTTTAATACTTTTGCTTACATTTTTATTTTGAAAGCAGGACTTCATGTTTTTCTTTTCGGAAGAAAAACATTTAAGTTTTTTCTCACGCTCAGACATAGTCTCTACTTACGAAACATTTTCTGCTTGCTTCTGGAACAAAATGCACTGTGCCTGGCAACCTCTCAGCCAGTAGAATGAAAGTGTTGTACTGGGTGCGTTTGTTTCCTTGTAGCAGGTGTGCATATGTGGCTACTGTCAATTGTTACAACCTGCACCACCTGCTGGTTGCGCATATATTTTAATCGTAATCTGTGTTTCATTGGCAGTAAACTGTATGGTCATCATAACAGAAAACATCAGTCTATGTGTCATTAATCAACATACTGTGTTTCACTCATAAAATAATGAACTTTTTGTTAATATTTTAATTTATTGAATGTGACTGTAGGTAAAAAGATTATGTTTCTATTTTTGAGGATATTCCACCACATTGTTCTATAATTGCCTGTGTGAGATTATGCGGGTGTCATCATTGATGAATAATGTCAAAGATTTTTACACATTTTTAATGCAAAACTGACTGAATTAGCACATTTTCGACCATATTAACCACATTAAAATGAAAGAATAGCAAGAAAGCGTTGTATTATTTAGCTTTATTCCACTTCAGATTTCCATTAGGGCAATATTTGGATGTACAATTCTTTTGTTAAAGCAATAAGATGGAGATATTATTAAAAATTTAAGTAGAGTCCAGATCAGAGCATTTATTTCACCTGAAAAACAAAGCTTGTAGACGCTGCAGCTGTTGAAGATGGAGGGAATGCGATCAGACAGTGAGGGCCGTCCCTCTGACAGTGAAGGCAACTGACAGGAGGTGAAGGGGGTCCTGCACAGGGGTACAGTGGGGTTATGTGCATGTGTGTATCAGGTGATGAAGAGGATTCCTTTAGACATTACATTCAATTGTGATTATCCACACCTTTTATGTTTTACCAAAATTGGATATTGAGATTTCTGAGTGAACTTAATGATGACATTACAATTCAAGGGAATCTAATTGTTCTTGGATTTGTACTTTTATAGTACAGACACTTCAATATCCAGTTGTACTCTCACACATATGGTTACTATGGGCATCAGGTTTGAGCAGATATCCAGCTTGTGATGTTCATGTAGGTGCAAACAAAGTTTTACAAGTCAGATATCAGCCCTTTTTGCAGTTATGTTACTTCTCTGTGCTTCTGGATTGAATCAGAAAGCAGATTTTATCAGGGCTCTCAGGTTATTCAGCAACATTGATCTAGCACAAGATATTTGAGATGCAAAAGGGTAGAATAAAAGATATGGTGAAATGTATATATTTACAACTCTCGGTTCCTCCCTTTTCTCTGTCCAACTCTCCACCCAGGATCATCTGGGTGAATCTAAGAACTGGCCATGAAAGAAGGTTAATTTAGTCTCCACTTGTTCATTTGATCATCTGTTTCGGACCACAGTTATGTTAAAAGTTTCTGTTTTGAAGTCTTTGCTATTTCTAAGTCTTCACACCTCCATTTGTTCCAATGAGGTCCACAGGGCATTTTGAACAGAAACAGGCCCACAGCATCACACATTCTCCACCCTGCTTAACAGGTGCTTAATTTCTGATCAACATGTTGTTCCACAGAAGTTTCCCCTGTTTATTTCTTCTGTAAAAGTTCAACCTTACCCTAAAGAACACCTTTTCGGTTAAAGTCCCTGCAAATTTTAGCAAACTGATGGAAGGACAGAAGTTTTTCTTTGCCTCCTGAACGGCGAGTTAGCATGTGGATAAGTGACCAACAGCTGTTTTCAAGATCTGGTGATCTCCAACATGCCACTTGTTTGTACTATCTTCTAACAGTGAGCTCTGAGATTTTTATCTTTATCTTCTTTACCACCCTGCTCTCTGTTAAATATGGATCTGTGTCCAGAGTAATGTCTGTATGCATTTCATTATATTGTTTTTTAAGTCATGAATTACTCATTAAAGGTTCCTAGATAGTCCGGTCAAAAAGTGAAGTATAATTCAAACGTGCTTTAGTTATATTAATTCTTGGAGCAGGCAATAATTTTAACACCAGAAATATAAAAGCAGTTATTTCAAGAACATGTAGCTAACAAAACTGAAGGTTGAATATTTATTATTTTTTTCTAGATAGTCCTATGACTATAGATGGCTAATTTATTTAGGAGCTTATCACAGATCTACCATGGATGCCGTCCGATGACAGTTGAGTTTGCTCTATCTGCATTGCAGTATCACATTATCGCCATATGCACCGCCTCTTTTTGTCTGTTTCTGAAAGGGCAGATTATGAACTTTGGTTTTGTCAGCGTCAGCTGTCTTTACCGACAGGTGTTACCGCAGGGAAATGTGTGATTTTTTCCACTTTAAACACCAAAATCACACTTTCTGTCACACCTTTCACAGCTGACTCCCCGACATTACACGGCGATGCATACGACTCCTGTGAATAAACACCAAGCTCTTCAGTATTCTCTGACCTCACAGACTCAGGAACACATGTTGATGCTGTGTTGCAAAATTTCAAGAACAGGTGCAACATTTCTTGAGCTACCTTGGATTAAAAACTCTTAAGATGGAGGAGAGCTACATGTTACTTAGAGCTTTCAAAATCTTTAGAAATACATTCAAATTGAAAATGTGAGAGCAGTAAAAAGGTGGAGTGTGGAAAAAATCAGAACGTGAATGCTACAGAATTTAGTTTCTTCAAAAATGCTCTTGGACCTATACACAACGTTAAATATTCAGTTCACATGTTGATGTTTTGTCTGGTTTTTATTATTCTCTAAAATATTTTTTCTAAACTGATGCCTTACTAAGGCTTTACATCCATCCATCCATCCATCCATCCATCCATCCATCCATCCATCCATCCATCCATCCATCCATCCATCCATCCATCCATGCACTTCTTTTAAGTATTATTCAAAAGGTCAAAAGTAGGAACGTTCGGGGGAATGTGTAATGTTCCAAATATTTTTATGGTATTTTATGAAGTGAGCTCCCTTTTCATTTTTTTAAACAATTATTTATTTTGTTAATGAAAAGAATGGAGATATTATTACTATTATTATGATTATTTTAATTATAAAAAATCCCTTGTGGGCAAAATCCCAAGTGACTAGTGCCTTGTGTTTTTTTGGCCTCAATTTTGTTCAAGGATCTTTTTTGTCAATTTCAAGAATCATAAAATGCTAATTTTCACATTAGATGGTGGTTACACGATGCCTCATGGTGACACATCAAGGTGGCATCTACACAGTTAATGGAAATGCTGTGTGTGGTTATTTTTGCTTTATGATTCCCAGGTGTGGTAAAAACCGTAACACTGACATTACTCTACTACCAGGAAAATGCATCAGATGTAAATGTGTGGTAAGTATACGCGCACACACACACACGCACACCCCCACGCACACACAGTATAAAATAAACGGCAAGGAAAAAAAGATGGGACTAAATCCAATGAAGGGGAAAAACAACAACACAGACAGCTGCAGGCAGAGATGCTGCTCTATCCATTTTTAATGACAGCAGTGACTTCCTGCACACACAATGCACTTTATTAATACTAATGGAAGCAGAGCATGTTGTGTCAGGTGATGAGTTGAAGTATCACACCCATGTAAACACAGGCAAAGCCTTTAACAGGTCCATGTGCATCACAGTAGTTCAAGTTAGATGTATAATTTATCATTATAATCAATGCAATATCCAATGAAATGATTTTTGAACGTTTTTGTGCTTGTGTTCATATAAGAAAAGATTGAAAGCAGTCTGTACTGTTGAGAACATTTGGAAAAACTTGTTTAGGAAATTAATTTTGGTTTTGTTATCTTTTGTGACAAGAGCAAACAACTCTTGTCAACTATTCTATAATAATTTTTTTTCATTTAATTTCCCTTTGGGATTAATAAAGTATTTTTGAATTTTGAATAACTCTGGATTTTTTTTTGTTTGTCAATTAATATCAAAGCAACACTCCTCACCCACTGTGCTGGAACGTATGTAATGACCATATGTATTTAGAGTTTATTTAGCATTTAGGCTATTGACCAAGATAGATGCTATCTGCTAACATTCCCCAAACGGCATCCTTTTCTTGTTCTGCTAGATTTCAGTTGATTTCCCCAAAATATTTTGGTTTTAGAGTTTAGGGTCTGGTTCGTTTATTATTGCATCAGTGCTAAAAAGCAAGTAAAGGTTCGGTCGCAAAAACCTTTAAGTTCCAGTTTTGCTAGCATCAGCCCACACTCTCTTAAGTAGAAAGGTAGCAAACATTTGTACATGCATAATTAAAGGTCAACAGGGTGATGCAAAACAGAAATTGAGAGGAAGACTGTGTTTATGCTAATAACTTGTCAGACAGTGAGGCCAGCGACTTTCTGACACCATGTATAAATAATGAGACAAGATCAGAGGAAAGCAGTGGGTACAGGGCCAAACGACGCTGCCTCTGGCTAACAATAGGCGCTGACAGCAGGCTGACTGAGTGCTCTAAAATCCGCCTGCATGCTGGTGGCATGTCTGAGTGGATTTGTTTGTTTATTGATGTTTGTGTTTGTTTCACAGCAGTAGTCTTGTTTGGCCTGTTAGCAAACATGTTTGTACACGAGTAGCAGCGAGCTTGTGAGACTGGGAATCGGCGAACGACTGAAATGCAGAAGATGTGGAAGTTCCCAGGTGTTGTTGCAAGCACTGACAATTATATTCAATCTTTATGGTTTCTGATCACAGGGAAAACAGCTTGGTAGTTAGAACATTTTTAAGTTCTAAAAAGTGCTGCTTTAATAAATAATAATAATAATAATAATAATAATAATAATAATAATAATAATAATAATAATAATAATATGTAATGTAGAAGAAAATATTTCCCAATTCTGTTCAATTGAAACTCAGAACTAAACTTTAATAGAATTAGACCAAAACAAAGTGCAATATAAATGATAATATGGATCAAGGATAAAGTTATGATGAGTTTAATATGGAGGTAGAAATCAATTTGCCAAGCTTTGAACCACTCACAGATTACTGATCAGTCAAACCTACCAATACACGGTTATCCATCTAAAAACTGTCGGGTTGTTTAGACAAGACAAGCGTTAATCAACATTCAATATTTGTCTTTTTTCTGTTGTTACGTTCCCATTTTTAAATTTGATGAGTCCATCATCCTTTTATAAGAGCATGTAACAAATTGAGACAGGTAAAACACAAATGGATAAAATACAATAAGTGCAATATTTGAAATATTTGTGGCCCTTCTGGGCCAGTCGTGAGCACAAACATAATGACATTGGCAAAGGCCTGTTAAAAACTGGGGGACATCGAAGCCTCCGGCGGTCTCTTTACAGTGACCAAACATGGACGGAGGCCATGTGAAGTCCTGCTACTGATATCATTATTCTATGTCCAGTCTAGACAGAGCCTGTGAAGTCAGGGTGGGCCATGTGTAATCTCTTGATTTTGTGTGTATGTGTGTGTACATGTCCTATTGTCATGCTGGCTGCTTGTCTTGATGTCCAGTAGAGCGTATATTTGTGTCTTTGTGTGCAGGATTAGCATGCGTCTCCAGTCCTCTGGCTGTAATCGGACAGGACACTGGCTCCATGATGGCTTGAAACCCCCAACACCACCCACTGAGGGAACTCCTCCGTCTCTTTTCACCCCGTCATGCTTGCTTGACTGCGACTTTGGCAGTATGTTAGGAGTTAAAACAATTATTCTAGCTAGATTCATAGTGTCACTGCTTTTATTTTGGCTTTCGTGAACGAGAGCAAATTTGTTTTTTGCTCTGTGCTTTAAAAACTATTTATTTTGTTGAGCAGTTCTGGAAGTGAGAGTGTAATTCTGAAGAGAGATGCCGCGGCAGCTCCATCAGGGTGATAGTTTGGAGGTTTTTAGATAAACAGCCTTCGCTGATCAGTTTAGCCTGAGCCCTCTGACCCTGGACCAGCCAGTCCGCTGTTAGTTTGACCCCCAACCTCTTCTTTTGTCTTTGAGACTCAACGCCCAAGCGCACACACTCACCAACACACACCCCTACTTTGCCTATTATCTTTGACAGCCCTTACGCTCATATTAAGATCTACTTCAGTGATTTCAGGGCTGTTTCAGCCATAAACTCTCATTTAGGGGAAATTAGCTTGAGCTAGAGTCTTGTTACTATACAGTCCTTAACAGCATTAAGCCTTTATTGTGGCTTTTAAATACCAACAAGGATGGATTGTACCATTCAAATAAAACTCCAGCATCCTACTCTGTTATACCACATGTAATAGACACACATTTATTGTTTACATTATTGTATTGCCATTGTGTTGTCCTCTGAGTGCCACACTGATTCTAATTACATATACACACATGCTTAAAAGAGGTTTATTTTCACGTCCCACTCAGACTAGATCAGATGAGGAGGGCAGCAATCTCTAAACCAAGTTTATTGTGGACTGCAAAATCTGAAATTAAAGGAAATTAACAAAACTATAAATCAATAAAGAGCCTCAGGTACAGTCTCTGGCTGAAATATTAGTACTTCCTAAACATTTTTACATTTTGCCAGCAACACTTCATTGGTTCTTCAAGGGAATGGCTGTGATGGACCAACACAAAGAAGGTTGTAATTATGAAATGGAAAGGAAATGATACATGCAAACAAGTTTGAAAAGTGTGGCATGCATTTGTATTCAACCCTAATGATTCTGATACCCTTGAACAAAAATCTGTGCAATACATTAAATTAGAAAGTCTCCTATTTGGCATAAAAGATTTTCTGTGTTAATACCCATTTGTTCTGTGAAGGCCTCAGAGATCTGCTACAAAAACACTGGTGAATAACTTGATGAACTCACTGAATATCAAGTAATGCAGCAGACAGGTCAGGGAGAAAACGGTGGAGAAGTTGAAAACAGGATTGGGCTGTAAAAAAAAAAAAGGCTGAAGCTTTGAACATCTCAGAGCACGGTTCAATCCATCGTCTGAAAGTGGAAAGAGAATGAGGTATAACTACAAACCTTCCAAGACATCTCCATCCAGAGGCCTATGACTTTCTTAATTACTTTCAAGAAAGTAATTCTCTTTCAAGAATTACTTAAAAAAGAATTCAAGTAATTCTTAAATTACTTGAATTCAAGTAATCACTTGAATTATTTGACTATAGCACTTACAGGAAGGAGCTGTAGTCAGATGAGATGAGCATTAAACTTTAAGATCAAAATGCAAAAGCTACTGTGGAAAACTGACACTGTCCATATCCGTGGAAAAGCTAGAGGTAGCATCATGCTGTAGGTATGTTTCGCTTTAGCAGACAAAGGGGGATGGAAAGTCAGAGGGATCTAAATCCAGAAAAATCCTGGAAAAATCTTTTATGAGCTGAAATTATTTAACAGTGAGGTGGAGGTTTCTCTTCCAGAGTATCTCTCTTCAGTCATCTGGACTGACTTTGAGATATTTTATAAAGATGAATGAGCAACAATTTATGTGTTTGAAAGCTGACAGAGCAATACATCAAAACAGCTGCAGCAATAAGAGTGGGTATAGCAGGGAAAGAAAAGGATGGCAAAGTTTTAAAATAAACAAAACATGTCCTTCTTCACCTTCACAACTGTGCACTACTTTATGTTGGTCTATCACATAAAACCCCAGCAAAGGAAGTTTGAGATTGTGTTGTAAAATGTAAAACAAAAAGGAAGACTTTGACCTTATGAAAGGTGTGAAATGCTATAATCAAACTTTCTTGAACACAAATTCTAGTCTGTTAGTGTTCGGCTATTGGAGGGGGGAAAAAAAGCTTCTTCTCCTTTTCCCCTTTCCGGTGACCGATCGCCATCAGAACGATGGAGACGAACCATAATCATCTTTTCCAATTACGCTCCATCTCAGAGCACTTATTCCACACAAAATGACATCACTAATGCTAAACACCACGCAAATGCCTTTAGGAAGGGAGGCCAATTTATACATTCAAACAAATACTTCAGACTGTAATGAAAATAGCTTTTTATAAGTCCGTAATATCTTTTTCAAAGCACTCATGTAAGAGAAATTGCGCTGCACAAATAATTCAGTTTACAGCCTGTCTAGTCTGATTCAAAGCTTCAGCTCAAATGACTAGCAATTGGGCATGCTACTCAAGTAACATGTGAGAGGCTTCTCTGTGCGCATACTTCTGTGACAAACCCCTGCAGTTGAGAAGATCTGGGTACATAACTAGTGTATAGATGCAGAATAAGAAGGAATAGTGGTAGTTTTATGTGCAGAAGTGGTGCAGAGGAGATGGGACTAATGATAAACACCACTTAGGCTCTTTGATCACAAAGCTTCATCAATCTACTCTCCGACCAGCATGTCTGAGAAAGTCCTCCACCGATAGATTGAGGTCCTGCACTCCTACGCAATCCACACCGTCTGTGTTTAATATTAGTCCCACTTCACCCAGCACTTTACTCACTTCTTCCCTTTTATGCCAAAAACATGTCAGAAGGTCCTGTTGCTGTACATGCAAGCATGAAGAAATGCATTTTCACATGTGGAAACCTGTGGAATTTGGCTCGTTCTCCCCCTTCTGGACTGAATCCGCCCGGAGACAAAGGGTTAAGGAGGAACAGAGCCTCTGAAGAGGTGCCTGCTTAACCCCTGACCCTATGGTGTATGTGATGGAGACAGGAAAGAAGAAAGAGAGGTAAAAGGGTGAGAGAAATAGAGGGCTGACAACTTCTGAAATGTGACTAACTCTATCAGAGCTGCGGCAACAGCTCTGATAGAGTTGTTGCATCGGAGAGTCTGAATGGGAGTTTCTTTGTCCTCCATCGCACCGGATCCCCTTCCCTCTCAGGGCAACAGGTTGTCAGAGAGACGGTCCAGCTGGTGGAGAGCGAGACACCAAACAACCTGTCAGAGATAAAGAGAAGGACAACGAGGTATGCACGGCACATTCAGAGCCCTCTAAGGGTTCCCTTCAGAGTAACCTCTCAGAAGGAAACACATTCAACACAACAGAGTGAGGCTTTGCTGCTTATCAGCTCCTTCATATCCATACATGCATTTGACCTGATAAAGATACCGGCGCTCAAAAGAGTTTCCACTGCAGAGACGTTAGAAGTGCTTTAAATAACCCACCGATAGCATTGAACACCAGGTGAAAGAGGAACGTACAACCAGTTGACTCTCTCTTGAAAAATTTATTCAGTTTCTGTTTATAAATTTGTATTTTTTTTCCCTCCAGTAAAACATGTTGTTTTCTTCTGTTTTCGCAACTGTTTTTCAACACTTTGGGATGGAGAGTAAAACTGGAGATAAACCCTCAAAACTGTTCCACAAGTTAACAACAAGCAAACTTTACAAACCTGGAGCAATAAATACTATTAACAGCAACAACGCTAAAAAAAACACACTCTAAAACATCTCATTTTCATACACACGCACATACACACACGTAGACGCGCATTCACACTCACCGGCCACTTTATTAGGTACACTACGCTGATAGAAGATTAGACTTGACTTTCTTTTGGCTTCTGATCTTCCATAATTGTTTGTGACAAAGACACAACAAGGTGTAAGGAACTTTCCTCCGACATTTTTGTCCGTACTGGCGTGATTCACACAGCTTCTGCAGATTTGTTGGCTGCACCTCCATAAAGAGAAAAACCCCTGTGACCGATTGGACTGAGATCAGTTCCCAGTAGAAGCCATTGTAGTACTCTGAACCAACACCGTGTTCAAGAATGGTACATGAGGCACCATTCAAGAAGATAAATGTAGAAATGTAACACTACATCCAGTCATTCACTAATTCATTCACAGACTGATGGTCATGAGCTGCATTGTAGCCACAGCTGCTCTGGGGAAGATTGACAGAAGTGACGCTGCCATGCACCCGCACCAAAGGGCCCTCTGACCACCACCACCAGGCCAGGCGGGTGAAGTGCCTCCCCCAAGGACACAAGGTTACAGTTGCCCACCATTTGTCCTACAGTGGCGGAACAAAGTCCTACCACTGTCACTGCCTTTGCCAAACTGAGATGATTTGAGCTCTCCAACATGGGCATCATCTGGCTGCAGGTTGCCATAAAGGGAAGAACATGATCAGCAACAATATTTGGGTAGGCTGCAGTTGGCATTATGAGGCCCAACGACAAGACAATAGTCCCAACACAACAATGTCCCCACCAGCAGCCTCAATATCAACTTTAGATACTTAAAGGCATTGAGTTGTTGATACGAGATTGGCTTATTCAGTATTTTCATTTATAAATGGAACTGAACAAGTGCACCAAATAAAGTGGCAGACGGGTGTGCAAACGCATGATGAGGTTGTTGTTAATGTCATGTTAGAGCACCTTATAATAGGTTACTGCATGTTAAAACATCCGGTAAGAGAAATGAAAACTGCTTCAGGACACAAACATAAAATCAAGCTTTCTGTCAGGAAAAGGATACGAATGTTTACAGTAAGCTACAAGGGAAATGTACTGAAATCTAATCGAAGCAAATGTTGGAATAATTGTGTGTGAATATGACAGAGACCAATTCCAATCAAAAGCAAAGCATTAATGTCAATGCAGCAACACTGGCTTGGTGCGTTGACATTTTTATATGCAGAGGATCATTTTTTTTTCTTCTTCTTCTTTTCTTCTGCTTTTTTCTCACCTGTCAGAAATCAGCATTAGATTCATGAATAATTCACAAGCAAACAAAAAAGGGCCAACACACACACACACACACACGTGCGCACGCACAAACCTCTCCGGTCAGCTGAGCATAAGTAAAAGCTTAATGTTCATTTGCTGCTACTCTGTGAACAGAGGACGCTGATTGGTCAGTTGGGGGTGACTGAGAGGACACCAGTGACAGCTGTGTGACGCTGACTTGTGCATTTACCCAGAATGCAATGGAAGCAGTGTTTACAGGTCTTTCAGCCTGTAGCACGATCTAAACAAAGTGTTTATCTCTGCAAAGGGGAGCCTGCAGCTATTGCTGGCTGTCTCATTGGAAATTAAACTCTGAGCATCCTTTAGCTGAGCTGACACCGGGTTTGCATGTACACTACCACACATTTGGACAACACAGTGCCTTTTCTCCTTCACTGAGACTGAGCATGGAGCAGCACTTTGCTCCACTAACAAGAAAGGCAAGTCTGCCCTGGGCTGTGTTGTGATAACTGAGATTACATCGGTGGATAAATGTTGCTGTCTGACTGACAGTGTGCACAATTTACATCCTTCACCATGCATAAAGTAGCAGATGTTGAGAGAGAAACAGCCAAGTGCTGTTCAGGGGTCTGGCCTTAAAACTAAATCACAGTGCAAATGTTAGAATGAGCTTCAAATAGACGCAAAGATAACAACGTCACTGATCACCAGGCTGCCTGGAAGAGGCTACATTTCACTAATGTCCTTAATGTTAGGTCCTTAATAATTTGCTGCTCCTTCTAGCAGAGAGGAGGAACATGACTTACACAGCACAACATCACAGAATTCACAATAACTTTACAAAAGTATCTCAGTTCGTTCAGTGCAGCATCTCTAAGGAGAGCAGGGAGTTTATGTTGAATCTGTCTTTATGGTTCGGTTAGGAGGCTGCACTCCATTCTGGGACTCCACACCTGATGTGTGTGTGGGTGTCTAGTGTGTGATAGAGAGGCGGCGACAGGTTGGGCGTGTAGCGGGGATACTCTCTGAGAGGAGAGCCAAGCTGTCTGCTGGGAACGCTCTGGGAGCTCTGCGATCGAGGTCCGGAGCTCTGGCTCTGGTAGGGATCATGTGGGATGTGCTCTCCCAGCGACGGAGAGCTCTGATGGGCCAAAGCGCTTAGTCTAGAGCCCTGGGGGCTGGAGCTGTAGGCGGGATGAGGAGTGTAAGGTGGGTAGGGTTCCACGGGGGTCATAGCAGTAGGGAGTGGGCAGGTATAAGACCAGGATGTGCAGTTGAATTCATCCATTCTGGGCTCTGAGCCGGCAAACATGCATGCCTGACGCTGTCCCATGTCTGAGCTGTAGGGGGAGTCAGTGAGACCAAGAGTGGGAAGGTTTGACAAACCGGGTGGAGGAGCAGGATAGGAGGAGGGGTGGTAGTAGGACTCCTCCTCGCTTAGTGAACCACCAGTGAAGGGTTTCTTGTATGGAGGCTGGTGGTTCCTTGGAGAGCAGTTCTCCTCTGCTGCAGAGAGAAAGAGAAAATATTGACTTCATTCGGAATTTCGGACACAAGATGAACATCAGAACTCCTGACTTAAAGCTGCAGTATGCAACTTTGATAAAATATATGTTTTTTACATATTTTTTAAAACTGTCACCATGTTGTGACAATATGGCGACAGCTTTAAGCTGCTGAGTTGAAAATAATTATTGCACAGCCGATAGATTTTATGGTTAGGCAGATTTAGGATAATTACATCAAGGCCATGAGTCAAAAAGATAAATGCATTCTGAATGTAAAATCGTGGCTTTCACCAAAATTTTGTCACCTAATTTTTCCAAATTGTTGTAAAAACTGCAGACGTGACATTATTTCATAGGCGTAATCGGCTGGGTTAGTGCAAACATAGTATGTGCTGCTATACAGAAAACAGTTTTACCACATTAATTGGCATCCTTGTAAAGAATCAGACAGCAGTATTTAAAAAAAAGCCTTTAGCACTGTCTCATATAGGGGGGGGGATAAAAAAAAAAGGAAAATTCCAGCCTTTAATCTGTGTCCATTTATTGAGAAGGGAAAATTGATGGTAGGAAATAGTTTTTCAGAAAACCACCAGCGCCACAACCTCATTTTGCCAACAGCACTGTGGTCTTAACCATCCCAGGGTGTTTGGTCCTGTTTGGCTTGATTCAAAACATATGGATACACTTAAAGTCCTAATAGAGCTTAGCAATCTTATGTTTGTGATGGTAGGATCCAGAAACCCTTTTTAAATAACTGGTTGGTATGTGCCCAGGTTTTGCTGTGAAGGCTTGATAAACCCAGGACGCTTCTCTTTGTGGTCAATCTCCATATGTGAGCTTTGGAGATGACTCTCTTCCCTCGTCACGGTCTGAATTCAAACTGAAATCATTCATATCTCATTGAAGGAACGAGAGGTTCTCTTTTTTTAATCTAAATATGTGGGCTACTGAAGTGGTTTCTAAATTACTTATTTTGCTGCTGCTTGATTATAATATCTGAGTATCCATAGAGAGTCAAAAGGGTTCACATGAAAATAACTTATTTATTTATTCATTCAGCTGATGTCCTTGTAAACCTGATGCTAATTAGATTTGCAGACACTAAGTAAGGAAAAGAATGGGTCAAATTAATATAAATCTGTTTTTCAGCCATATTTGCACATCTTTGTTAACCACTGATCTGCATTCAGGTGCAATTAAAAAAAAAACTGAATAAAAAGCACGTTAAGAGTTCTGTTTAAAAGTCACATGATCATTAAAATTATGGAATGTTAGATAATGTAATTTTCTCATATTTAGCTTTATTAATGTGCAGAATGTTTTGTGAAAGCTGAAGTGCAAATGTTGCGCCCACCTTTCTTCTTGCTGTAGCTGTAGCCCTGCAGCTGCTGGCCGGGCTGGAGGTGTGGGTGAGGATGGGTGTAGTGAACAGGCGGGGCGCTCAGCAGCTCCTGAGGACTGCCGCAGCTCAGACCGTTCTCACAGCTGAAAGGGGACCCGATGGCATCAGGAGACCCCCGCAGACCTCGACCCTCCCCACTGAAGGGACTCCCAGCAGAGCAGGCTTTCTGTCGGACAGTACTGCGAGGAACGACGGGGTAATCTTTACTGCAAGATTAAAGAAGAGGGGGACTCTGGGATTAGATGCACTTGTTATAACATTAGATTTTCTTTGTAAATACATCCGTTTTGTTGTTATTTTCTCTCCTGCCCATTTAGTTGTTCCACAACCTTTCAGCTGTGATTTTTTTTTTCTCCCTGCGCTCGCTGCCCTCTGTGTGAACTCTGCGGTATGTAGGAGACAGCGGGCCACATCTCCCTGACTCCTGCTCTCTCACACACACACACACACACTCTCTATGCACGCACATGCAGAGGCTCAGCCAATGCTCTTGTGAGATAATTCACCGCTCTAAAAATAAACATCCATCCATGTGTCACTTCAGATAGACTCTCCTCTCCTCAACAACACGAAAACATGGGTGCTGCGTCTCCCTCCCTCGCCCCTTTGCAGGGTCTTCTTCTCCCTCCGATCAGTAACAGCTCACTAAAGTCTCTGAAATGTCTATGCGACTCGAACAGAGATTGGTTCGGCACACAATCTTACACCGTGTCGGACCATCATCAGCCAATCAGCAGCGACAAGCCAAACGACCTGCAGCAATGTGATGTCATATGTTTATCAATCCAGTGTTTTCACTGGCCGTTTAGTCAGAGTTCAACCTTCAGGTGACAAAAGCTCTAGTCTTTTCAAACCACTTGGCTATACCATATGCATGCAATCACAACATGCACAGCATCACCAGTGAGTTAAAATGGATAAAGGTGGGAACAAAAAATGGATCTGCCTCTTATAAATGCTTGCAAACATGCAGAAGCAAAAGCAAATTGTAAACACTCACCCTTGAAGCTTGGCCATGCGATGCAGCTCGTTGTCGTCACTGCCTCTGAAGCCCTTGGCGAACGGATTATTTTCTATCTTCAACTGTGTGATCTGAGTGCGTTCAAATAGGACAGAAGTAAAAGACGGCAGACAAAACACAGTGCTGTGGATTCACACAGACCTAAACATACATGCCTAATGGAGATGATTGAAACTTTAAGCAGCTCAGTTTGAGCTCTGGACAACCAGCATTCCTCGGCTGCTGGTGCTCAGATTGCGGCGTCCTCGCCAGCTGACCGGCTGACGCAGAATAAACTGTTTACCCAAACAGTCACTGGGCTTTTAGAGGTCTGAAGCTTTGAGCTTTGAAGTCGAGGCTTCAGATTTTTCTTGGTGATGTCATGAAAGTAAACCTTTTGCGTTTTGAAGGATTTCTTTTGGCTGTGGAGCAACTTCAGCAGGACAAGTGGGCCAGAGATCAGCTCCAAACAAACTTTGAAGTGCTGAAAAGACTGATGGTGGCTGCCAAGGTTTAGCCTCAAGAGCTCTGATTTTGACACTGGAACATAAAATATTATTACACGCTGGTGTGAGCGCCTTAATTACCTCCAAATTATTCTGATTTTCTCAACTGCTTATACACTGAATAAAAACTTTAAATATAATTAAATAAATAAAAGTAAATAATGAAACTTGAAAAAATAATAATTTGAATCAAACTGAAGTAAAAGTAATTCACAACAAAACATTTGTAGCTAACATTAGCAAACAGTATCGTTTATAAATCACATTTCTACAATTGTTTAGAAATAAATGATAACTATATCTGCTGGATGAAGATTATAAATTAAGTTTTTCTTATTTTTTTTAAATAATTGACCAACTGACTTGCATTGAACCGTACAATAAAGATAATCAAATTTAACCTTGGCTGAATTTAGATAACATTTAGTGTGAATTAGCAGCTTAACTGAATTGAATTTTGATAGATTTTTTTTTTGTTATTTTTTTTTTAACTGCATTAACTATCCATTAAAAATAACATACTGAATTATGACGTTAAATTAAAGTTTTTATTTATTAATAATAATAATAATAATAATAATAATAATAATAATAATAATAATAATAATAATAGAAAGTTCATATTTAATGCTATCAAGTTTGATGTTTTTTTCCTTTCTTTTTTATGTGAAAGTGCAATCAGATCAAAGTGAGTCTTTATGAAAATGTATTGACCCTGTGGCTCAAAGCTTCAGCAATCTGTCTTTATTAGGTGTCAGAAAAACTGAAGGACTCAAGATCAAGGGAAAGAAACAGCTCATAAGAGACCAGAACTCAGATGAACACGCACACACACCCACGCACACCCATGCACACACACGCACACACACACACTCAGAGGGATTTATGTCCACAAGGAAATACTTATTCAACTTTGTAGAGACAAAATTTAAACAACAACAGTCGGGTGCCAGTGTTAAACTTCAAATATGTTATAAATATTAAAACAATTTTGAAGCAATAAAGAATGCACTTCGTAATATAACGCCAAATTATGTTTAAACACCAAAATCTTTGCTATAACTGGCGACATGTGGGAAAGGCCTACCTTGTGGTTTTGATAAGATGTCACAGCAATGAAGGCAGTTTCTGGGAACACATGGGTGCAGAAAGCCGTGTTCTTTGAGCCGAAGCCATTGTTTTCATCTGCTTTGACAATGTGGAGACGAGGCTGGTATTTGTGCATGGAGTTGAGTATTATCTGCATGGGCGGAAAGGAGAAGATGATGCCGACACACCCGTCATTCTTCTAGCAGATGCTGGTGGTTGGACAGACTTTAATGAGATTGAACCCATCTGATCGAGATTCTGTAGTTTTTTCAGATTTCTCTGTTAATGATTAAAATACAGCATTTGTGGTCGGATCAAAGCGATGAACGCTAAGAACAAGACCCATGATTTTAGTATTTTTTAACAAACATCATCTTTATCATTCATGGAGTCGTTTTAACTGTTGACAGTTATCCATTATATTGTGACAGACTACATTCGAATCACATATTCCCATCAAATACTTTTTTATTTTACTGGATTGATGCGATTTGTCTTATTGCATAACATAGAAGGAGAAATTCAAAACAAATCTATGTATTCAGATTTTATAAAACTTTTCAGGCTAAGGACATCCTAAAGAAAGTTTTACACAGATTCTTTAAATCTATTTTTGAAACAATAATCTGTAATGTCAAACTGTAGAAACACTGAATTAAATAGCCCAAACTATTTCCAGCACAGTGACCACCACTCTAATTAGATCAGTCTTTCTGTGAACTGGAACCTTTTGTTTATACACAGGGCTCAGTTTAATATTACCACTGATAACATCCATGAGCTAATGGACTCTGGATTCATTGAAATCATTATCTCTAATGGGAATACTGGAATTGTTTTTTTTTTTTTTCATAATGTCAAAAAAAAAAAAGAAAGGAAGTGAGAGAGAGAGAGAGCGCGCGCTTGATGTGGCCTATGACGTGTTGTTTCCTTTGCACATTAAAAACAGAAATGCATATTTTAAAATAGAAATCCCAATCGACTAATTTGGCCAACAAATCACGTTCATTAAAATAGCTCATTCTTTCCATACAAGCAGTCGCCTTTCAAGCAGCGTTTGTGTGTTTTATCCCCTTCAACATTTCTGTCTTTAAATGATCCGGACCAGTTTGTGGTCGGACAGGAGGAGAGCTGACTCACGTGTCCAAAGGGGTCCAGATGATTGTTGGTGAGTTTGAGCTTCTGGAAGGAGACGAGCTGGCGGCTCCAGTGCGCTCCGGTGGCGGGAGAGTCCGGGTGGACGTAGAGCCTGCCGGGCATCGCGGGCTCTGCTTTGCCCGTTACAGACCTGAATGAGTCCCAAAACAAACAAACAAACAAACAAACAAACAAACAAACAAACAAACAAACAAACAAACAAACAAAACAAAAACAAAGAAACACCGCAGTGAGACTCGGGCTGTTACAGTGATGTGCCGTGCGCCCTGTGGCGCAGTCGGCCTCGGCTGCCTCCGGCGGGAGGAGGCCTGCGTTGGCCGGAGCTTTAATTAGACTCAAATAATGAGCAGCGTTTTGTTGACTCGACATTTATTTAAAGTGTAAAATAACACTTCTGTTTTGCGGGATGTAGCTGAGATCCATTCAAGTGTTGCAATAAAATAGTAAAGGGGAAAATGTCAAGTATTCTGCATTTGGTATCCTGATCATTTCAGGCCTTCAGACTTGAGGTTTGCTGAGGTTAAAAGTCCAAAAGAAGAAAAGGAGGTAATGTTTTATTTTATTATTATTTTTTTAAACACTAATTTTACACTTAGGTATTTTAAATTTAATACATCCCAAAATATGTTTTGGGTATTAGCCAATAATTTAAAGAAGAAGCATGCTGGATTTAAACGGAACCTATTTAATGAACAAATGTATTTTTATGGAGCAAGTGGCAAACATGAGACTTACACAGAGAACAATGAAGTTATGTTTAAAAATGTTGTAATGAATGCATCACCTTAGGCTGTGACCTCTCATGAGGTTCAGAAAGTTTGGAGTAAAGATTTCAGTTTCTATCTGGATTTGCCGACTTCAGAAATGCTAATGTTCAAGTTAAATGAGTTAGCGTGCGAGTAACTTTGACTCTTACTGCAAAGCCGAGGCAATTATTGCTGAAGAATAGCAGATTTTAGCTGTGGTTGTCACGGAAGCTTTAGCATACAACCTTGTTAGAATACATTTCAAACTCAAGAGTACTTTATTGATCCCGGAGGGAAATGAAATGTTGCTGTAGGATCGCCTGTAACAGTCTGTGTTACAACAAATATCAAATATACAAAGCCTCTAACTGAAGACCTTCTGTTGTTATATAGTATAATAGTCCAAAGGTGGTTTGTCATTTTCTTCATTTCATGAAGAATCCTTGAATCAGGTTTTAATTCCCTGGTTCTGATGCTGCTACCCTGACAGATAATGCCAGATAGCACTCCCAACAACAGATTTATAGAAGATCTGCAGCATTTTTCTGCAAACCTAAACAAACCTAAGCTGCCTCAGCCCACTCAGTCCCTTCTCATAGACAGTTTTACCATTGCAACTCCAACCCAGCCTGATGTCTGAGTGAACCCCAAAATATTTATATTCCTGTCATCTCCACTTCTTTTTCCATGATGGAAATTGTTTCTGACCTAATCTTGCTTCTCTTGAAATCCACAACCATCTCCTTTGCTTTGCTCACATTCAAGATAAGATGATTGTTTTCATGCCGTGCCAAAAGACGATCCACCAGCTCTGTGCACTCAGCGTCGTGAATCAAGTCTGATACACCCAACGACTGAAGAGTCATCTAAGTACTTCTGCAGATGATGGGACTCAAACGCCACAGTGCTAAAGTAAACTTGAAGCAATCTGAGGCCCTTAATCCATAGTTAGTGTCAGGGAAAAGTTTAACATGCCACCATGATAAAATAGATTAATAATATGTGCAGCCAGCTTAATGAGTTAAGTGATAATGCTAATGCTAAACTCAAACTTAGTAGAATGTTAGCAAGTTTGCCCAGTTGCTCTTGGCAGCCTTTCTGGATGGTTCCTAAATCTCCATTTGTAATTCACATGACTGGAGCTTGTTTTCCCCATGAACCCACTTCTAAGATCTGTGAACTTTGTTGTTTTCTCTGCCCTGTTCTTCAAAATGTTATTGTGATTTGATATAGATTCATCAAGTAAGTGATTCATTCTGTTGTTCCTGTCATGGAGTGCACAATGTCTGGTCAGTTCACAGAAATGGTGCAATCCGTAGGGACGGTCATGTCCCACCTGAGGACATGAGCCCCACTGCCAATCAGTCCTGTTCTGGTGCCACTTGTCACTTAAATCGACAACCATTCTCTGGCACAATGCCTAATAATTCAGGTAAATCTCATTCTTGTGTCTTTATTTTGCAGCCTTTATGACTAATGATCTCCTCTGCTTCCTCCCATAGACGGCATGTGCTGCTGACCTGCAGGCCCATCGCAATGCTTTTGGTAGTAGCGAGTTTTAAATGCTTGGTCCTGATCCTTCATTGAGTCCTGCACTCCACAACCACGAGTGATAATAATAATAATAACAATAATTTATAATAAGCATTTCATATTATTATTATTATTATTATTATTATTATTATTATTATTATTATTATTATTATTATTATTATTGTGGCATTTGGCTAATATTGCCTGTTGTACCTGAACATTAAATGTAAAAACAGAAAAGCAAGAATCCAATTAATTTATATAAATTAACTGATGTAACAGCAAAACTACCTTTCAATAATTAATAGAATGTTGTTGTGAAATAATAGTAATTTAAAAGACTGAAAGAGATTGAACTATCTTTGGCTAAATGTTTTTAGAAATATTGATTCAAATCAATTGCAGTTTTTTAATAAGATTTAAATAAACCCCCTTTTTTTTCCCTCTTAAAAATAAACTTAACATAAACTATGGGTTTGGCTGTAAAGTCAATTTACAGACATTCATAGCACCAAACGGAAAAAAAGGAAAAATGTACAATTGGGGATAAAATAGTTCCACTTCTTCTTCTTTTTTTATTTTTTATTTCTTTTTTAAACCGAAAGTTTCACAAACTTTTCCAGAGAAAGCAAAAAAATAAAAAAAGCTTGATGTGGCTTCCACAGAAACCTCATCCTAACGCTGTCTCCCAATAAGGCCTCAGGGTTGCACAGCACAAGGATAAAAACAAAACAAAAAACAAAAAAAAAAACTGAAAAAACATTTAGATATCTTTTACGAGCACTTTATATGTCAGCAAGTTTATCCACAGTCGCCCCTTCCTGTCTTATTCTCAAAAGGAAAGCTTATTTTTTGGCGTTGTGGGGTGGCGGCAGCGCACTGATGAATCTCATTAGAGTCAGTGGTCCGTTCGGGTTTTAGCCTCAGCACAAGCTGAATGAGACTTTAATCCGGTCTGTGCCGTCTGTCCGCTCCGTGAACCCGTCATATTCTGATGTAACCGGCGGGCAGACACAGAGGGAGAAACATGGGGAAGTAGGCCAGCCTGAGCCCGCGTAAGGACCCGACCTTTACGCAGCGCAGAGACAGGGTCGAGTGGAGGGTAGAAACTCGGATCATCTCGGTTCAAACCACCACTTGTATAAGTTTCATACTTATATATATATATATATATATATATATATATATATATATATATATATATATATATATATATATATATATATAGTGTTTGAAATTGTAGACCTCCTTTGAAATTAGTTTAACCATTTTTTTCTTCAAGCTTCAAAAACATCGCTAAACTGTATGTTATGTAGTAAAGAGATGCAATAGACAAACCATTTATTGTCTGCAAATTTGTAGCGATGGTCATCTCCGGGCACGATGTCCATTAGGAGTATATACTTGGTCTTTGGATTGAGTCCTGTGACTTTGACCTTGTAGCTGGGGAACATTCTCCTGCAGGGGAAACGTGGAAATAATAATAATAATAATAAAAATAATAATAATACAAATAATAACATTGCATTTCTAGCATAATAAAATTAAATTATATATACAATGTGACGTTACAAACTAAAACGGACGGAAAAGTAGGTTGCAAAAATTCCTTCCCGCTCTCCTGAGAGAAACGTCCCTGGGGGCCCCTCTGTGACATGAGCATTTGTTAGAATGATTCATAGCGGTTCTTATTTTTATTTATTTGTTTTTTTAATATATAATTTGTTTTTTTAATATATATATATATATATATATAAGACGCAGAGTTTTTTCGGTCTTTTTCTGGAGATTCGTGCGTTCTGGTAATTGGACATCTCCACTGCATACAACAGAGTAATGCCTCCTACCTTCCAGCTTTCGTGATGATCATTTCAGTTCCCACTTCGTCAAACTTGGTCCAAAGTTCCCTGTCATGAAGGACAACTTTGATCCCCTCCATTCCCTGCGGCAGAAACACAAACGCTGCTTTACAAAAGGAAAAAATGAAGACATTCAAGAGAAATGTATCCTTCAAATTCGTGAAATCAGAAAGCTCCAAATTAGTTGCATGTTAGGCGAACTTAATTCTGCTGCATCCAACAAAATGATAAAAATGAAAAATCAAACATGATGTTCAAAATGCTCAGTACGCGTTAACATTTTGCACACTAAACCACAAATCTATGTTCTACCGAATAAGCGGCAGTTAGTGGAGATAAATATTTTATATTTACATCGGGGTCTGCAGCAGCAGCAGAGGCCGCTGCCTGCTGGCTGGAAGCTCTCTGCGGCGAGGCAGCTGCTGCTTTTAGAGTGAAGCTGAGATTTTCCTGTTTCCTCTCCTCTGGAGAGTCCAGACAGTCCGAGTCCGGGCGATCTGCGAGGCCGAATTGGTCCCCTCCGTTCGCCATGACGCACTGGACAAACACGCACACATGGACGCACACGCGCACACACACACATAGAGCAAAAAATGTTGGACTCATGTTTTTTAAATATTCCATCCAAGAGCGCGTTCAGATACACACAAACAAAATATCAAGCAGTTTAGGCATGCATTACAATGCGTGAAACACCCAATTAATAACGATAAAAAAAAGTAAATAATGCAAAATAAAAAATTTAATTAAGGTGTATTAGAGATGCGTGCGGTGGCTGGACGTCAGAGGCTGTAGCCACATTGATTTAGTGATGCACTAATAATCAGATTGCAGTAAATTATGAAGTGTTACATTAGATTACAGCGGCCCACTGTGAGTTACACCGATCCAATAAACTAATCAAAGCTTCACTTAAAATTAGATTACATATGTAGTTTGAACTTTTGCACCCATTTCGAGGAAACAGGAATATTTCTGTGTTCTTCCCATCTTTCTACTTGTATAAAATGCCGTCAAAACTGTGTTTTAGTCACAGTCTGACCTGTTTAACTGTCTCATTAAATTACCTGGCAGTTTGCGAGCTGCACTGTTAAGCTCAATTTAATTTATTTGAAATCCCCCAGAAGGAGAACTGCCCGACAAATGAATGCGCTGACTTTTGAGTCAAACTTTGAAACATATAATCTCAAATTGTCTTGCCTGCGTTTGTGTTTTAAGTGGTTTCTCTGGGGGCCTTCACCTCGGTTCCCTGCTCCCCGTAGAAAACACGCTCATCCTTTCCCTGCGATCAGCGTGCACGCAGTTTATTTGCGTGTTTTTGCGCGTGGTTTTCTTTTCTTTTCTTGTTTTTTTTGTTTTTGTTTTTGTTTTTTAAAATGTGTATTGTTATTCCCAACAGATTCCTTCTTGGAGATGCAGACGAGGAAATGTTGCGCCGCTCTTTCTCCAGAAAGAAAATCCACCGCTCCTTGTGCTTTATGTGTGTCTTTTCTCGGTCCTCTGTCCGCCTCTTCGCGCACAAACCGCGGCTCGTTCCCCACGCAGTCCCCGGTGCGTCCCGCCGATGAGCTGCTGCTGCGATTTCCTTTTTGTTTGCTTCGCTCTCTCCTTGTAATCCACTCTGACCCGGCAGCGGCAGCGGCTCTTGATCTGAGACCCCTCTCCAAGACCCTTCATTACAAATGGAGTAATGTCCGCCTTACATTTCGTGCCCTCCCCCCCTCCTGCAGCCCTGCTCCGCCATAGGTCTGCGTGGTGATTCGTTACCCCCAAATGATCCGCGGCTATGATCCTGACCGGTGACGCACGCACACACAAAGCACGACAGAAATCCCATACTCGCATAGTATCTGTTTCTATTGGAATCATCCTCAGTCATGTCCATTTTACACGCAGGTTCCTCTTTTTCCGCTATCTGTTGGTTTTGTCTCCACATCAGGCAACAGTAAGCAGAGCCAGACGGATGCATGTACGACATATGCAGCAACAAACCACAAAGGGGCCAAAACGCTAAAAAAAAAAAAAAAAAGTCACACAACACAGAACCCCAAATGTCAAATTTGGTCCATAGAAATGATAAGAAAAGACGAGTTTAAAAAACTCATTTAAAATATTTGAAGCTGCGTGAAATGTTAATTTGTTTGACATTTTAAACAAAATGTTCATTTGTTTAAAGACCTGGAAAATGCACATGACATACCAAAATCGGTAACACTTTATTTGACAGTGATACTTTCATAACAAATTCATGTCAGATCATGATTTCTTGGTTAATGTCAAGTTGTCATAACAACGACATTTTGAATAATGTCAACTTTGTATTAAAAGTGTCATGATTTACTAAATGGCACTTTATGACAACAGTCATAAATATTCATGAAGACTTACTCATGTTCATGACAGGTGTTTTGTCATGTTTATGACAGTATCATGACAGTCTAATTCACAACCCGTCAAACGAAGTGTTACCCAAAAATCTTTATTTCTTGTTCTTTGGGACCCACTTTTTCTGACTAATTGCAATCCGGTTCATAGGTCTCATTTGGTTATTGATAAAATCAGTTCAAACAACTGGGAATTGCATTTTAAGACCATGGCTTTACCTGTAAATATTGGAATTATCCTGCATAAATTCTGTATGGGAAATGAATGAGGAATCCTTGCAGAAATCACCTGTTGACATTTTGAACTCTGGCCAGTGACTCAGCTCATATATGGACCCTTTATGTAAATATTGGCCAAGATGTAATCATTTTAAAAACAGTGTCATCAGAGGCTCATCTCAGACCTAACCACTGGCCCCAAGCACATCAGATGTGACATCAGTCAACTTTAAGTGGCTTCTGCTGTTGGGTTAGTGTCTTTCAGTGACAAGGTCAAGTACAAACTTGGCATCGTTACAAAAACAGTTTGAGTTTCCATTCTTTAAAACTATTCAAAATAGAAATTTTATTCAGATTTTCCTAGTTTGAATCAGATGTGCATCTAACAATCACATATGCATAAAAGACACTTCCAAGGTTAGGGGTCTCGCTCTGGGGCCAGGGGCCCACATCATCCTAAATCCAGTCCTGGTTTGTCTTTTTAATTCTTTTTTAATTCAACTAGCTTAATATTTTCTGCCATTAGTCTGATTGATTCAAGTCAATCAGACTAATAATTGTTAATTTACCTGCCCTTTCTTCATAACTGAATCAACTGTTTATTAAAACTTTATTAGTGGTGACATAGAGGACTGATTATTCAGGATGGGCTCCCAAATTAATTTCTGCTCTGGGGCCTATACATTTGTCCGGCCCTGGCAATAGGAGCAATGGGAGGGAGTGCGGTGGAGGGTTTTTCACCATTTTGGAGCCAAATCTAATCCAGCACAGCCTACTTGTTCAGAGTATTATGGGGGTATTATGTGATGCATGTGCCATATTGAAGAATAATACACAAACGTAGATTAATGATACCCTCCAAAAATCACACACACGAAATGCGGAAAGGGAGAAGATATCTGGTTATGGTAGGTTATAAATTCAGCCCTTTAGCAGTAGCAGTGGCTGGACGCGGGTGCGTATCACTTTGACTGGATTATTGCAGATCCTGATAACCACAGGCACCCAGAGTTGAAAGTTGAAGCGGTCACTGGGAGGTCACGCCGGATTCCTCCGTTTCACGCAGCAGCTCCAAAGCTGCGCAACAGCGATCACCCTTACTTCGGTCTTTTTTGTTTATCTTTAGTGGTCCGTTAATAAACTCTCTTCAATTAATAATTTACCCAAAAATGAAATGATGTCGTCCACATCGCAGCATGATGACACATTGGCAGGTGGCCTTAAATAGGCAGCTATTAAGCGTAAATCGAGCTATTAAGTTTATTTATACTGTAATAACGAAACATTAGACAAGGCTACTTTACACTTAAACATGTGATGAATAAAAGAAGCGGAGATATTGGGTCAAAATGACGCGCGTAAAATCTGTCTTTACGCACAATCGCTTTTCGTTTTTTTTTTTTGTTTTTTTTTGTCCTCTGTAACTCCCATTCTCTCTCTCAAAAAGAAAAAAAAAAAAAAGCACTACAGCATTACATACCGTGTACAAGCAGATAACGATTCCCGCTGAATGATCTCAGTTACCGCAGCTCGGCGCACAGCTCCTTCCTCAAAGCGCGACAAGCGGCTGCCTCAGAGAGCGCGCCGCCGCTCCGAGACTCTCGACTGGCTCTCCGCGTCCTCCGCGCCCGGGAGCGCGTGCACAACCATCCGTGCGCGTTCCTGTCAGATCAAATCCGAGAAGTTCAAGCTGTTGAGATGTATCTGTCTGTCTGTATCTATATTTAATCATTTTTTTATACAGAATTTTTCGGTATTTTCTTAAAATTACAATTCACAAACAACAGTCGCCATGGAGAATTTGATGCGTCCCAGCAACATGTGCGCCGTGGCCATGTTTCAGAACCTACTGCATTACGTGCCATTTTCTTCAGTCCTCCTCCAGCAACAATGTGCAACAGTTAAACAGAGTTTAACCTCCATCTAAACTGCATTATTATCAGTAGTACATACAAATATGTTTGAACAGACTACCGTGACTCTGCCTATCGATAGCCAACATACACCATCAGATCAAAAATATTTGTTTACATGAAACCTAAATATGTTGCATGTGTCCCATATAAATTCATAATGTTGCAAGTGGTTTATTTGACACTGATCTCACTCCATAAGACTGTTCTTTCTGTTTTGATTTCTCCAAAAGGGGCGAAGATGTTGACGCTTGATAGTTTGTGTTCATCAGCAAAAACAATTTCTTGTGACAAACTCTCTTCCGACTTCACAAAAAGTTCCTAAATCACAGTTTTCTCTGCTGGAAACTATTGAACTACTGTGAAAAAATAGGGAAAAAATATTAGAAGGTTTATATTCTAAAGGATTTAATGTTTTAAAAATAAATATTGGACAGATTAAGCAGTTGAACATCTATCTGTCCATCACAAACGCTGACTTAGAAATAAAACTGCAGGCGGGTTTTTAATTATATTTTGCACATTTTTATTGTCTAAAAAAATCATTTTCAATCAACTGAACTCATTAAAATATGAATAAAATTAATTGTGTTGTCGTCTTGTTGTCTAATAAAAAACTAAAAAGTTAAATTTGTTTCTCAAAACTCAAAATGATATGAAAGTTATAGAAATGTAAATATTTACTGAAATTAAAATATGCAGTAAGTCTTCATATATCAGGGTTGATAAATGATTTAGTTTATTTTTGTTTGTCTTAAAGTTTTATCAGCTCTCCAAAGAAGAAAAAAAAATTTAATTTCAAACAAAAATAGTGGTTAAATAAAGAACAAAATCTTTATTTAAATACTATTTTTATCCATTCAATGTAAACATCTTAAACCATTCCCTCAATGTTCAATATAAATGCTTTACTTTCTAATGAAATCTAGTGAACAATAATAATAAAAAATCAGCTCAACAGCATACCTGAAAGGAGGTGGCTGTGGCCTCTGCAAGGCTCATTATTGGCCCATCGTGGCTTCAGCTGACTCCATCCTCTGTTCTCTGTCTGGAGGAAGTGGTGAAGGGGTCCCAGACCTCCTGCACTCAGCAGGGCTGTCTCACACACCTTCAATCCGGCCAGAGTGAGTTGTGCATGTGTGTGTGTGTGTGTGTGTGTGTGTGTGTGTGTGTGTGTGTGTGTGTGCGTCTGTGTGGCAATAAAGGGCAAGGTCAACCCATTTCTCTGCAAACAATCACATCACACAGGGCAAAATACATTCCAACAGCCTCCCTCCCCCTTCTTTGTAAGGTGGCCTGATGTGGGAACAGCGGATGGTGGAGAAGGTCTGGGCATCTGGCCAGACGGGCCCCTCTGAGTCCAGATGAAGGGAAACCTGCTCTACATTATAATGCATTCATTTCACACAAGTTAGGGGGGATGCTGCTTCCAATACTGGCCTACTTAAAGTCCTTTTAGCATATCGCTTCACTCTCCAACCTGTTGCTAATGTGGATTCAGATCAGAGCACCGAGTGATGTCAGATGACTCGAGTCAGGTACTTTTAAAACTTTTACTCAATCACAAATGTTATGCCATTTGCTGGCTGAATCAGCTTCATCTCATAAATATCGCTTTTAATGCAGTTTTTAATGCAGTACAAAATATATTTCCAGATTATTTTGGGGATTTTATTATTTCTGGCAGTGGACATAAATAAAAAAAGAATATTACTAAGCATTTCTTTCATAATTCTTTGTTATGCAACTCTTTGGAGATGTTGCACATTAAAAATAAGATGAAAGCCTTAAGACAAAGTGTTTATTTTCTGAGCGTGAGAGAACTAACTGTTCCTCAGTGTCTCTTTTTATCATTTACTACTGAGGTGTGGTGTATCATAGCTCCCTCTAGTGGCTTTATCACAGAGCTGCCTCAAGAATAAAAATACATTTTTACAAAATCTAAATGCACATTACTTTCGTTCATCCCAGAGATAGAGTTGTGGTCATAAGTTTACATACATCCATTAAGGACATGCCAGTTTGGCCTTTTAAGGGGCAACAAACATTTTCAATGAAGTATATAAACAAAAGCTGGTTGTACAACTTTTAAAAAAAATTTCACTAAGCCACAAATGGTCAAAGTTCATATATATATGTTAGCAAACTTACATCGCTCTAATATTCAAATAAAATCTCAGAAGCAACGTTCACAGAGATTACATGATTTTGCAGCCATGAACAAGCTGACCTCTCTTCTTATCGGTTTATTTGAACTGCCATCTTTTTTAAAGCATAGTCACATTTTTAGTGCTCATAAATTTCCCCAAAATCTGATATTTGCTGCTTTACCTATTCCCAAAACAGATTTGATAAATGTTATGTTGCAAAACTCAGCTATGCCCATGCGTCCAACATCTATACTGTAACATTTACATAAAAGAAAATTGATCAGAATGATCAGAAGTTATCCAGTTATCACCAAATGTCAGACACTGGAAATTTTAGGCACACCAGTATCTCCACAGTGAATTGGGAAATAAAACCTGATCAGTTTGCCCACAATAACAAGAAATAAGTTTTAACAATGCAAGATGAGATTTTCTACAAAAAAAAAAAAAAAGTTAACAGGATAAAGTTGTATATTTTATTCTATATTGCACCATTTGGAGTAAAGAAGATACTTAATTTCAAATCTTTGCATCGATCTCTTATTTTTCATGTTAATTATTCGCTCCCTGAAAAATCAAAAAATAATATTACATCCCAAAGTACAATTAGTTTACATAAACCTTGGACCAGCAATGTGTCTCTTATCTCAGGCTGCAAGCAACACAATACGTCGATGTTTAAACCTCTGGGCGCAGCGACTGTATTTTCTAACATTTTAATCCAGCAGAGTAACATCAGACTGTGTTGAAGACTGAGCAGTGCTGTGCAGATGCATCCATGTGGGAATATTAACATTTCGGAGAACGGTGTGTCTCTGCCCTCAGAGCTGCCCGTCACTCACAGGCGTCACACTCGAGTGCGAGGTGACCTTTACATTACGCACCGGGTGACAAGAAATTAGACCTTGAGGGCTTCCAGAGGAAAGCATCATCTCCAAACATTCTTCTCTTTAAAAATATTGCATAAAAAGCAAATCAATTCACTTTCACAAAGATATGATCATCCAGTCAGGTCCTGTTAGTCATTTCTTCTAAGCTTAACTAAGTTTCTTCATCTTCACACCAAGGTTCTCCTTTGGCCTGTCTGAGCACCTAGAGGGGATTCATTTCATCAAAGCCAAACCAATTTCCACACAGCTGACATTTCACAAGGCCTCATGGCCTTTAATACAATTTAAACTGTTCAGTGGAGATGCTTTTACTGTCCAGCAGCTGAACCGGCGGACAGAAGCTGAAGTGGACATGTTGGGTCTTAAGGCATTTTACCTGATAGACTTTGCACTGCATGTGTGAAAGACTTCACTTAACACAGCCTCTGGTCGGCGCAGAGGCATCTGTATGCCTGATCGCGCCCACACACTGTGCGTGTGTAAAAGGGCAAATTTGTTGTTCGCTCTGACCTCTTGTCCAGCAGCATTTGTCTTTTAGAGACCAAACACATAAAGGTCAAGACGCCATTTACTCAGTCAAATTGTGTTTTAGAAAACTTTGTGCCATCATAAAGACTTGATCAGAAACAGCCCAAACAAGAAAAAATATAAAGCATTATTTAATATTAGAGAAAGAACTACCATGACATGCAGGTAGATAAGTGCACACACTTCAGAGAATGGAAACAGGAATGAACACAGTACCACATCAATGAAGTATCAGCATACGCTAGTGTAGCAACACTGAGCACATGAGGAAGGTATAGTTAACCACTGTGAAAGATCAGTCAAAACTATACAAAAACAAAACAAAAAAAAAAAACACACACACTTACATGCACGTACTAATGCAAAGTGCAGAATTACAGTTCAATTACCAAAGGTAGTGGCAAAAACGTCCCACGTAATGCTGCAAAACAACAATCACATTTCCATTTCCAAAGCAGCTGATGCAATCATGAGCTGCGGTTTGATACCAGCAGGATGTTTTACAAGTACCACTGCGGCATTCTCATGGTACCGAGCTTCAACCTTCAAACGGACTCACAGTTAACCGACAGTTGATCTTTAAGCAGAAATTTAAAAAAAACAGAAACAGAGCAAATACATGAAAGTTGTTAAAAATACAAATGAGCAAAACATAACTATATGCAGATTTTGTTATTGTTTCTTTGTGAGAATGTGTTTCAGGAATGAATGACTGGAAAACACTGCTGGCATGGGTGAAACAAAAGTGTGAAAATAAGCTGATAGTATATTTTTGAGATGTCTGAATATAAAAAAAAAAACAAAAACTGATTTTTAGAAGTGTTAAAATTCCTTTAAACATTTAATAGCTGTCTTGCAAAGCACAGTCCAGGTGTCAGGGATTCGAATATGAGGCCAAGTGCAGGAGTCTGAAAGCATGTGCCGCCATTTTTAGGTTTAAAAAAAAAAAAAAAAAAAAGGAAAACAAACAAGATTATTCAAGTTTTCAGAGGAAGTTGCACTAAAATACTCCATCACTCCTTTTCACAGTCCTTGGACCAATAAAAACAGTTCCTTCCTTCCTTCCAGCTGGGTGCATCCTTCGTCTGCAAAGCAGTATCACCACCAGCAGGTGGACCCCAAACTCATACAATAGAGCACAAGTGTCAAACTCCAGTTCTCAAGGGTCGCTGTCCTGCAGTTTTTAGATGTGCCACAGGTACAAAACACTGGAAGGAAATGGTTAATTACCTCCTTCTTGTGTAGATAAGTTCTCCAGAGCCTTGCTAATGACCCAATTATTATATTCAGGTGTGGCACAGCAGAGGCACATCTAAAAGTTGCAGGACACTGGCCCTTGAAGACTGGAGTTTGACACCTTTGCCATAGACACATCATCTCTTCATTAGCAGGGTATACTACCATTATCAGTCACATTCATCACTTAAAAAAGGTACCAACACTTTAGTCCACACCAGAGTCTGCACAGACCGCTCAGCGTTACACGTCTGTTGTGCGGATGCCGTCGTCATCCAGGCTGAAGGGGAAGGAGGAGTGATGCTGAGGGTGCGAGCGGTGTCGCCGCCGGCCGCTAGCAGCGTCTGCCGATGCTGTGAGCATCCCCAGCCCGCTGGTCGAAGGCACCTGGGCCGCACTGGGGCACGGGGTTGGCGTGGACAGGGAGTTGGAGGAGGATGAGGTGGATGAGGAAGTGGACGAGGAGGAGAGAGAAGGCAGAGTAGGGACAGGACTGAACGGGCTGTCTTCGTCCTCCATGTCCATGATGGACGGCTCACCCGGAGGAACCGGGGTCCAGGGCTGCCAGCCTGGAGCCACAGAGCAGGACTTGACCAGCTGGGGCCGTGCCTCGTTACTCTGCTGACGAGAGGCATCGCTGGGATTGTGCTTTTGATGGAGAGACGACACTCGCTTAAACTGAAACAAAGTGTGAAAATAAGCCGATAGTATATTTTTGAGATGTCTGAATATAAAAAAGGTCAATTTTAATTAGAAGACAACAAAACGGAAGACGATCACTATTCATGACTAAAAGCTTCACTCTCCATGTACATGGTGATGCACAAAAACTTATTCCTGCCCCTCGACTTTTCACACTTTGTAATATTACATCCACAACATTCCCTGTATTATAGATTTTTGATAATTGTGACTCATCTTTAAAATAATTATCCTATAAATGTGACACGCATGTGAATGCAAAACTTAATTGATTCAAAATTTTGCCCATTTTCTTTGGTAAAATAGAACAACTTCTGTCACCTGGATTCAAAATAAATTGTCAGAAAGATTGTTAGACTGATTGGATTGAAAAGCAAGTTTTAAATCCTTGTTTGAGGTCTAAACTTTGACTGGACCATTTTAACACATTGCTATGCTTTGGTCTAAATAATTACATTGTAGTTTGTTTATGATGTTGTTGCTAAGTCCCTTCCTCCGGTACAATTTTTTTTCCTGGACTGCCCAGTATTTAACTGCATCCCCCTTCCTATGAACTCTGGTGATCTTCTCTGTTCCTGCAGATGAAATTCATTCCCATGGCATGACACTGCCACCTCTGTGTTTCCCCCCTGAAGATCATGTGACTTTTGACCTGACTTCTAAAGAGAGCGGGTGTCTCTGGCTCAAGACACATATACATATAAGGGTGAAAGAAATCTGGGTTACCCGTGGTGGTCCTCTGAATTCCCGAATTTTCATGTCAATATCCCTGATCCAACCATGCATTTCCTCCGGGGTGTCTGTCTGTAAAATCACCAGAAGATAAACAAAGTGCAGAATGTCAGAAATTATGTTCATACCTGCTAATGACCATCGCCTGCATTAACAACCAACCTAAGTTATGCTTGACACATTTTAAAAAAATGTTTTACTCTTTTTATGCTTCTTCTGCTTGAAGTTTAATTAACAGTTTAACAAACAGCTTTTCGATCATGATAAGACATGTAAAAAATTACGTTTTATTGGATTAGAACACACAAATTGCAGTTTTCACACCGATCTGCTCTAGTAGTTAAAAAAAGCTATATTCTGTAAACTCAATGGATGTTGTTATTTTACACTTTTTGCATTTTATACATGGACTGGGATACTACATGTGCAAGTTGAGGGGTATGTGCCCTGGGCAAATGGGAGCAAGTCACATTTCATTGTCATCTATTATCTTTCAAATCCACCTGCCGAGGTATTTCAGTATAGATATAGATATATAGATTTCTGACGCAGTTTAGTTCTAAAATTATAATATTTATAAATAGGGAAAAAAGAACCGATTTGGCCTTATGCTTCCAAATGACATATTTTGTCCAAATTTCTCATTTGTCCAAATGACAAATTTTCCCACTCCGTCTTCTCTCTCCTCCTCGTCCACCTTGGCTGATAAAAAAAACCTTTGCAATAAAATTTGTAACAATAGCCTTAAATGTTATTTTTTAACAAAACCTTTTAAAACTTTCACGAGCAAAATCATAATTTGTTCCACTCACAGTGTAACAAATTATGTGTATCGTATTTATCAGAATAAAAGTTTTGCAAAAGCCAAATTTACCTTCAGGTTTTCCCCCCATCGTGTCTTTAGGCTGTAACATTTGATTTTCATTTCATTTGTTTTTGTTTATCTGAGATCACCAAGTCTTTTTTTTCCACACTTCCTTTTTTCTCTCTAATTGCAAACAGCGCTCGCCTGTCTCGTTCTTTCCCTCCACTTCCCATCTGATCCGGTGCTGACGCCTCGGTCAGCTGCTCTCCCAGGGGGAGGAACAGGATATTATTGCTGTTATGGTAACACATGGCTGCGTCCGATTCTCAAAAACAAATTGTTGAAGGAGCCAAAAAAAGGAGCCTGGGCCACACATCAGCAGCAGAGCATTTCAAGACAAACATTTCAAAACGTCAACACAGAAACACCTGGGCCAGTGATTCACAGAGAATCATTGGCTTTATAAACAGTGGCTTGCAACCTATTTGCACCCTTTGCAATAGTTACAACCACAACCTTGAACGTTTTTCATTGGGATTTTATGTGATAGAAACACATAAACCTCTCTGAATTGTTTACACCAAGTCACTTAAATCCACATAGATTGTCATTAAATTGTTAGACTGGATCAAGATCATCTGTGAACATTAACTTTGAAATCTTGCCACTGGTTTGTGATTGGATTTGGGTCTGGGCTTTGACTGGGCCGTTCTAACATAAACATGCTGAGGATGTTCAATTGAAGGTCTGCAGGGATGATGAAGGTCACTTTAGGTGTGCAGCAGAGCCATACTCTTTCATTATTCAGACGATTGATTGAACAGAGATCTGTGAGGTTTTCCAAGCTTTGGATTTGTTTTATATACAGCCTTCTCCCTGAGAAAGTGTGTTTTTAGTCTTCATGTGATGAATAAAACCATGAAAAAAAAAAGGTATAATTTTCCTTCCACTTAACAATTAAGCAGTTCTTTGTATTGGTCTATCAATTAAAATCCCATCATGCATTGAGGTTTGTGGCTGTGATTTGACAAAATGTGAAAAAGTTCAAAACCTTTGGAAGGCACTGAACTTTTTTCTTTCTTCTTTTGTTTTTACCTGGATGTAGAAAGTTCGGGAGTTGGTGATGATCTCAAATAGATTGTCTCTAAACAAAAGGTCCCTGGTGGAAAAGAGAAAAGGTTTAAGTTCATTATTATTTTACAGATCATAAAGAAAACTGTTTTATCTCAAACATTTCACTCTAAGTTTACCCGAAAAATAATATTTACCATGAACAAAAACCTAATAGATCAGCTAATTAACTACTATCATAGATGAAGATCCGAGACACAGAGTCAATAAGTATAATGTGTCAGTTATAGGGTAAAAGTGAGTTTTAATAATTAAATTGTGATGAGAAAGTAGCATTTATTTGGAAGAAAACTGGAATAATTCTCAATCTGCTGTGCTTAGTTCCAGTGATGAAAACTAACTCCTGTGCAAGAAGATTCAAGTCTTTTCCGAAACAAAGTTTTGGGGGGATAAAAAAAAATTGTATTTACTGAAACTTTTCCCCGAGATGAAAACGTAATTATGTTTGTTTACATCCGGTTGATAAACAGATTGGTAGAAAACACAATCCGACCGGACTGACTGGGTCTGATTGTCTCATGACTCACCCTGACTTGACGAGACATTCATGGACCTTTTGAATGTCTCTGAGTGGAATACTGCGGAGAGGCTCCTTGTCCTGGCGCATAAGCAGACACAAACCACAGTCACGCCGAGAGCGTCAACAGGAAATCAAAAAATAAATGAAAAATCATGCTGGCTCGTCACCGTGTCAGACTTGTAGTAGCTGACTGCGTTGTCGCCCAGGGTGAAAAAACGCCTCTTCCAGCTCTTCCTCTGCAAATGGACAATACATCCTCTTTTTTTTTTTTTTTTTTCCACTTATTTTAAGTTTTTGCTGAAGAGAATATCGCTGGCAATCAGGCAGAGCACTCACCACATTTCCTTGTTTGACACAGAAACCACATCTCAGCACACCAGGCCTGTTTCCCTTCTTCTCCTTCCCCTCCGTCTCTTCGGTTTCATTCTGAAAGATTTCATCAGAGTGATCTCTTATCAGCGTCATTGTGGTAGCCGCCGACCGATAAACTCTTCAATCACTACAAGTTTCTGGTAATCACCAGAAACTACATATATTTAGCATATATGTTTATATGCTAAATAGCTTTAGCATATAAGCATATTTACAGCTAAGTCAAGGAATTATTTATTCAGGTTTAAATTTGATTAACGAGCCTTTCCCTACTGGAAGAGACGTTAACATTTTAAAATGACCCAAACAAAAATCCATTGAATCTGAATGAGAATCTGAGAAAAGAGCAAAAGATTAGGGTGAAGTCCAATGAGGCCTTCCAGCGTCAAAGACAAAGGAATCGTCAACAAAAATAAATTGCGAAAATGTCAAAAAACAAAAAGCTGATCCTTATCTTTTGACGTGCCACTAAATATAAATAAAAAAAGATGTCCTTTTTTTGTTCTAAAAGAGGTTTTACTTTTTTGACAGATACCTGTCTAGTTTCCTGCCAGAAAGAAAATTCTTGGTTAAGTTAAAATAACTTAAATTAAGCTTGATTTTAGGAAACCGTGCTCTTTAAATGCTGTTGCTGAATGATTATCTCCATCATAGTTAACTCATAATATTAGACTGTGATTCAATATATTGGATAACTCTAGTTTTAACTGTAAATCTTACATTGGTCTGACTGAATACAGACTTCAGTCTGTATAACTCTTTTGGAGTGATTACAGCTCAGATCGCAGTCTTACCTGGATTGGAGTATGGACCACCACACCTCCAATGATCTCCGTCTTGTAGGCCTGTTGTTTCCTCCCTGCCTGAGAGTCACTGATCACGGCGCTAGCATCAGATTTGGGAGGCGCGGGGCAGGATTTAGGAACCTGCCAAAAGGTAGGACAGTACAAGCAATTCAGGCGTCAACATTTAGGAGAAAATCCATGTTAAAAGCCAGATGTGTGCCTATCTTCAAAATGTACAACAGAAAATATAAGCAAGAAACTGGCCATTACTTCCAGCCTTAAAAGACATAAACAGATGCAAATTCCTAATTTTAAAAAAGGTAATATTAATTGTAATAAGTAAGACACAAGTTAATTTTTGGAGCTGCAATTTCTTCTCCTTAACAAAAAGACCATTTCCTTCTTTCTGGAGCTTTAAAACTTATAAATAGCCAGAGTTAGAAGTCCCTCACAAAGGGAAAATTTAATATAAACCGTATTATTTTTAGCGAGATTTTTGCAATGTGAGAGTGAACATGCTAACACTGTAACTAAACACTGGGAGCCTAAGTCTACGCCCAGTGGTCAAATCAAGAATAAACAGTCTCCTCAAATTTATCTGACATGGCAGAAAAGTGGTGAAAAGTCACCTTGGATAAAAGGAGCGTGATGAGCAAATTGTACTCTTTAGTCCCATTAGAACTGTTAAAAAAAAAACTATGCTATAAACCAAGACAAAATGGCACATAAGAGCTGGGTTCATTTTCTACAAATAAACTTGTTAAAAGTCTGGAAACTTTGTAGTCATTCCCTTTCCTCTAGTCTCCCAAATAAAATCCTGTGTTTGGTACAAACCCCCCCCTCCCAAATAAACCTGTGTATAAATTAATCTCAGTATTAATCCGGTTATTCTGTGAAGGCATCAGAGAGGACATTGGTGAACAAACAACATCATAAAGACTAAGGAAACCAGCTGAGAATTGGGTTATAAAATTGAATCTCAAGCTCTGAAAATAAATGTACCGTCTCAGAACAGAAAGAGTGCGGAAAAGCTACAAATTTAGCAAGGCATGGCCATCCACCCAACATGACAAGCTGGTAAAGGAGTGCAGAGAAACAGCCATGGAGCCCACAGTAGCTCTGCAGGAACTGCAGAAATCCACTGTTAGGATGACTTTGAGAATGCACAAAAATAGCAATCACTGGCAGAAAGTTGTCAAAAGACCTGTTTGCACTGCAGTTCACCACAAGTGATGTTGACGATACAGCAAACGTGGTAGAAGTTGCTTGTGTCAGATTAGATCACAATAAACATTTTTTTAACCAACATGCAAAATTGCATGTGTGTTAGATTACTAGTACTGCACATTCCCACGGTGAAACACGGTAATGGCAGCATCATTCTGTGGAGATGCTTTTCCTAAGCTGATTGGATGGAAATCAGCTGAGGATTAAAAAAAGTTTATGGATGTGATATGAACAAAATGACACAGCAGATATTTCAATTCATCATACAGCATGGTGATCTGCATGCAGAAAATTAGATCATTTTCTGATCTCATGTGTTTTATTTAACAGCTCTAGTTAGGACCCACTGAAAGTGCAGATGTTACATAATGCAAAATGTTACCAAGTTTAGGAAATAAAAGGTTTGTGTTGTATAAGAGATCTACAAGAGGCGTATCTTGTCAAAACTTTTACAAGACCCAACAAACTGCAATAAAAGTCACATAAACAGTTTTTCTTTCCAATTCTATCAACTGTCTAAATTTTGATGTCACACAGGATCTGGGTCCTCATCTAAGTCTACAAAAATATACGCTCATCTACCACAGAGAACAAGATAAAAATATGAATGATGACTTAATGAGTCAAACATTAACCACTGCATTATTTTTACAAGTCATTTCCTTTTTAGGGCTGCGCTAACATCCCGTCCCTTGTGCCTCGTACGACTTTTTCATTGAGGCCAAGACTGCGCAGGAAGAAGGCAGCAGCAAAGAAGCAGAGCAGACGCCACCCCCAACGACGGGGAAGTGAAAGAGAGAGCAAGCGAATGTCGCTTCCTGTGTCGGCGAGCAGGTGAGCGTGCAGCAGCAACGCTCTCCTCTCTGACACCTGCGGCTGCCATCATCAGACATCTGGACGACCCTGGTCACAAAAGCCTCCCCCTTCCAGCTGAATACACAAATATTATGCAAACGTACAAACTAGATGTTAACACCTCCACCGCATTGACGTCTGAGTGTTATCTCTGTTGCTGTCACGCATTCACAATTTCCCCATTCAGTCAGTGTAACAGAGGGCATCTGTGGGTGATGTGCTGGCATCCGCAAAACTGTTGGGGCCAAACTGGTTTTGGAGCTGCCCTCCACCAATACGTCATTATATGTCGTTATATAAGCCGATATATAATGGGGTGATGTGTGATGCGTGTCAGCATGTATATGTGCTGCTCTTACGGTGATCTTGCTGGCCTTGTTGAGAGCATCCACCCAGTCCCTCATGTCGACTGCATCATTGGCTTGAAGGTAGTACCGCCGTGAAACTGCATTTATGACTGCCAAAAACATAAAATGAAAAACACAACAGAGAGGAGTTCATGAAATCCACAGCGACTGCCGTTGGGGGATTTTCTCATGAGTAACAAAAACTGAAGCAGTTGTGTAACGGCGCACAAGCACGAGTCATCGTTTCACGACTCCGAGATGAAACTCACCGAAGCAGAACTCGGTCTTCGGTTTTTGCTTCGCAGTGGCTTCACTCACCTGAGGAAAGAAGAGGCAGGAAAAAGGAAGACAGAAGAAAAGAAAGGAGGAGAGAAAGAAAAGAGAGGAATCTTTGATGTCAGGGAAGCCAGATGTCATTATCTGTGCGAGCAAACTAACATCTGGAAAACTTCACATCGCTGCTGCATGTGACTGCAAACTGGAACTGCAGATAACCCTGAATTCTTGAGTATCTCAAAATCCTTGAGTGAATTTCCACATTATTCGTGGGTGTAGTGAGAACAAACACTGCAGACCTGACCTCTGACTCACAAGAACTGCTTTAAGTCTTTTAAGAATACTTTTGATGGATAACAGATTCAACCACAACAACCTCTTCCCTCATGTCTATAGCATTCTGAATATTTTCCTGCAGGCAGTTGGTATATTTGAAAGATCTTAGATAATTCAGAATATATGAAAGGTTGTTTAACTTATCAGTCTTAAGACTGCAATAGAAAGGAAATATTTTTGTTGTTAGCTGTCGAGTGTGACACATATTTCCAGAAGTTTGCCTCTGATTGGCTGATCAGGCCCTTGTGACGACGCCTACGGGCTCCAAAGCAGGCACTACCACAGAAGAAGAAAAGAACATGTAGAAGACAAAAAGAAGCTGAATCAACTTTTTCAGATGCACAAGTTTATTTGCATTGCACGCTTTGCTATGTTCACTTAAATTTATGTGAAGTTCCTCCAATAATTTCCTTTGGGGTTTTTCTTCAACTTAGATGAATGTTCTTAAAGCATGTCGCTCTGCTCCAAATTAAAAGTGAGACTGCTTCAGACATCCCAAAAGCCAAGACCAGGATGCCAGAAGCTGACTTATTAAGTCTTTTTAGATAACTTACAGCTGGGTTTAGTTAGAAAATTGTTCCTGGGATGCAGTTTCTATAAATAGAAGGTAGATTCAGTGCTATAAACACAAACTGCATGACACCTGCATGTGTTCACATGTCATTGCTGCAGGTTGGTAGGTCTGAGCAGCTGGCAGGGTCCACCTGAATACTGCAAAGTCGTGCAAAGTTTACTGCTGCATCAGACGTCTGACTGACTGGTTGAACACATCAGGTTGAGAAGAAGCCTCTTATTTCCACATCAAATTGAGAAGGCTGAGCTGGATCAAACCAACTCAATGGTGAAAGGAGGTGAAAATAAAACAAATTAGATCATTTCCAAGATATATTATTAACTTACTAGCTAAAAGAGTACGAGAATCAACGATGCTTTGTTACATAACTGAATGCAGGATGGGATCAAAGAAAGCAATCAAGAAGCAACGACTCATTACTGTAATGGAATCAATCTGAGCCATGCTAAATAAAGTTATCTCCTCACTTTTTTATTTTTGCATTATTGATTGTTCAAAAGGGAGGAAATGCTTCAGCTAAATGGTTAGTAGATTATAGAGCTGTTTAAGTACAGTAATACAGTTGAATGTAGCCTACATGGGCATTATATAAATTCCTGACTGTAGTCCAAAAATGCCTGAAAACATTTTTTACCTTAGAGATGTAGGTTAATCTCAGGCTGCCAACAAAGCTGGCTCCGCTGGCCAGGTTCTGCATACAAACAGAGCAGTCATTAGCTCAGAGTCCAAGGTCTCACGGCCTTATATTGATCATTTTTCATTTCCTCCTGCTGCTTGTGCAAACGTGCTTCCAGTTTGGTGGTGTGTTGTGTGCGAGCACCTGTGGATTGTCCATGTACCATTGCAGGACATTCCCCTGCGTGTCGAGGATGAAATATCGCCTCTGGAAGCGGCAGCTGTTCTCCTTCTCCTCGATGTCCAGGAAGCCGCACACACGGTTCAAGCGGTCCACATACGGCATTGCTGCCACTATCACATAATCACTGAGACACAGAGGCAGAGGCAGACAGATGTGGAGGGTAAATCATCTCTGAGTTAAGAGTTCAGACACACACACACACACACAGGAAGAGAGAGACCCACTCGCACTCAGCAGTTTTTCATGTGACGTGATTGAGGCTGAGCTGCAAAAGCCGAAAGCCCGAGGCTGAGCTGAGGCCCTCCACCACAGCCGAAAATTACACACTACTCTCCAGATCTGCACACAGGCACATTTCCACGGGACAGGGAAGAGGAAAGAGAGGAGCTCAAGTCAAAGAAGTGTGGCCTGAAGAGGGATGTTTATTGAAAATGAAGAAGAGCATGTAAAATACAGAGCTGCTGGCAGATTCCTAAAAATAATCAGGACTAATTCGTCTCAGAAACTCAGTTATTCTTGTCATATTTATTCTGCTTGTTTCTGGGAGTATCAAGCTGTATTTTATTTCATTTATTCACCTCACTGCAAGCCAAACCAGAATTAAACACAAAACTATGTGCAGGACACGTTCATGTTCTGTTTCTGTTTCTAGATATTTCAGCCTGGCAGAAACCGGCTCCTTGTTCTAAGCTTTGCTTCGTATGGACTGGACCTACGGCTGTTGAGAGGTGATTGCTTCCTGGAGGGACGGACACCAATGAAGTTTTACATTTTAACCCAATCGCTAACATTTGGCCATAACCTACACAATGCATCTGTTCAGTGCCTGAAGCTAATCAGGAATTGCCTTCACTGCAAACAACCATCGCCAACTGCGAAGAGAGAAGTGCAAAGCAAAGGTGGGCAATATGGATGTGGAATTTTATTTCAGTATTCTGTAGTACTACTGAGATATTGATTAAAAAAAAAAAAATTGATAAAATTGTATGACTGGGACTGCATGGCCCAGCATTCATAGTGCCCCAAACGCAACTACTATTCTTGAAAACATTCATACTCCCGGTGTCATTTATACTACTAAACTGTGACATTACTCATATAAATGTATTTAATTATACTTTCAAATTTAACTACATTTTTGAAAAACTGCATATTTCTGCTTTTGAATTTAATAATATTTACTGATGCTCTCATGAAGCAAACGGTGAAGAAAATAGTAAAACTAACATTTTTATTTTTAACATCAATAATTTAAATTTATCAAGAGAACAACACATCTAAACTTTTATCAGGATAAGAAATATTTCACAATATATGACAAACGATACAATAAATGAACGATAAAAGGACCGAGCCGAATGTGATGGTCGTTGATGATCAATCCAGTACTCAGCTTCGTCGCCAACACGGACTGAAGCAAGAAATGCCACCAGGCACACAGGTCACACCTGCTGGCTGGAGCTCCTGCAGAGTTATTTTTAAACCGATGCTTAAGAAAAAAAAATGCCTCATTTTGAAACCGCGTCGCATGCGTCAATCTTGCATGTTTGCTACTGAAATAGGTCAAAGATACTGAAGGCATTAGCAGAAGCACAGGCTGTGATGGAAACATGAAGGTGGAGGTGCATGGGTCACACAGATGCCATCACCGAGACACACATCCACACAACTGTGTGCATGGCACACAGGCTATTCTGGGCATCAGAAAACATCTGGTTTAATCATTGCTGGGAGAAACTGTGGGGAGGTTTTTCCATCTTTGGTAAAAACCAAACCAATAAATAAAACTTGGATGATATTTTAAAAGCCCTGTGTGTGTGTGTGTGTGTGTGTCTTTTTTTTTTTTTTTTTAAATGCACGAAAGCAGCAAACATACAGTAGCTTACGGAAAAATTGATTGTGTTTAGATAGGGGCTGTGGTGTCACACATACTTCACACAGAAGAATGGAGTGAAACATTGCTCCACAAACAATGATCATTTGTGCACAAGATCAACCAGCCTAATAAACAAAACCGGATAGTAAGCATTTTGAAAGCAAAGACGGTTAGTGATTTATAATGGTTTTATTTCCATCTTGAGGTTTTGGGGTCTAGTAATGCAGAAAAAAGGAGGGTTGAATAATCTTGACTAATCACAGGCAGGTTTCTGGCCACAAGTTACCAAAGTTTTAAAAGGTTACGGTTTCAAAACCATAAAATGTTCCATCATGTTGGTTTAAAGTCCAGTTCAAAGTAGGACAGAGAAAGTGCTGCAGATACCACAGTTTTCTTCAGCAGCATAGAGTAAAGCAGAGCTAACGATAACGAGGCACTGCTGGTCAGCTGGCTGAAAGAAAGTTACCACACCTTTCTTTATGGTCAGAATAAAAGATCAGTTCAGCTCTTTGTGAATATTTCTGGTTGCAAATGAGAGACAGTCATGCAGAAGCTAAAGGAGCACTAGCTATATTTATTATTTAAGTCATGTTTTAAACTACAAGTGGCATTTCAGTGAAGCAACAGACTGCAGGCTGGCTCCAAGAGCATTTAGCTCTACTAACAAACCAGCTTGATAGTTGAGTCTGCTGAGTCGTGTTATTCATCTGTTTTTTTAAAATATCCTTCCTCTCATCTTAGCAATTGGGCAGATCTGAATCAGTACCATTTTTATGCATTTTTTATTCCAGTTTATTAAATTGATCAAAACTAACAACTTTACAAATGCACCATAATTGGATGCATGTTTTTAGTTACAAAAATATCAGATAAAAGTTACAGATATGAACTATGATGCATAAATCAAGGCATTGTTGTAATTCCTTAATTTTAATTTGTATTATAAACTTCCATTTCTATTCTTAAAACTTGCAGCAGATTTGTTGTGTCTTCCAGGCTGAATATGGCATACTAACAAAAGTTCCAAAAGTTGTTCATGTCTAAACCAACAGCCTCATCCAAATAGCAAAAGAAGACCTTTTAAATGTCACCAAAAGTATTTTTGTAGGTGAAATAATAAAGATTTCTGGGGGGTTTTGCCAAAATTCTGAGGTCATTCATGTCACTTGATTGAAATGTGTGAAACAGTGTGATCCAAATGACAATTGTGTTAAATATAAACATACCCCTTTGAAGAATGATCTGCATGTTTAATGGGTGGAATAAATATCAGTTACTTCTTGGAAAAGGGGCAAAAAAATATCCAGCTTTCTGAAACTATAACTTACTATAACAAATGTGAAAATGCCTTTTTTGTTTGTTTGTTTGTTTGTTTAGGACGATGCAGTGATGCACCAAAGACAACTGCAGACTCACTGATGGTAATGCATGTCAAGGTCAAGTCTCCAAGAAATGACCGGTCAGTGCATCTCCAGCTCAGATCAGTATATCAACTTCTTGTCCAATCAATGAGAGTTGCTCTGAAAAAAAAATTGCTTTAGTCTAGAAAGGAAGACTTCATACTCTGAGTGAATTCTGTGAAACTGGAAGATCCTGTGAGAGTGGTAGACCACTTAAACAGGGAGCAGAAGGGACAACTCAGTTTTTAACCCTTCACTTCTTTGAGCACGGTTCAGTTACGTACCATCAACACTTGTGTTTCCTTTGTCTCAGACCAGAAATGTACCAATCCATCGGCAGCAGATCGGAATTGGTACGTTTTCCCTGAAAAATCCATTATTTCACCCATTCATTAAATGCATCAAGAACTAAGAACCCATGATATTTTAGAACTGAAATCGTCCAGGGAAAAAATAAAAAATAAAAAAATAAAATCAACTAACTGTGCATCCCTGCGTCTGTCTACAGCTGCAACTATCTGAAGTGGATGAGTTGTGCCATAAAATGAGGATTTCTGTGAAGTAGGGAGCCAGAAATCATCTGGATGTTGCGCATTTGTTGCCAGTTCACAGAGCAGATAGAGTTCAGCGCAACTTCCCACTGAAGTTGAGTTCGAGCATGCACAACTGTCCCTCAATCCGAATTACTCAACAACACCTGACATGCACGGCATTAGTTCAGCTCAGATGACCTGCAGTGACTCATTGACACCAACGAGTCCACGGAATGACACACCTACTGCAGCTCCGAGCTCCGGCGCTCACACAAAAGCGACGGCCAGAGCCACGAAGTGGCCCTGCTGCTGCTGCTGCTGCTGCTGCCGCCGCCGCTGCTGCCTCCAGGGCTACTTACCCGCTGTGGAGAGTCAGAGTGCGCCACAGCCAGCGCCCCGAAACCAAGCGGAGAGCGCCGAGCCTGCCTCGGCGGCTGCGATCATCCTCAGAGGAACTTTCAAAAACAACTTTTACAGACTTGCAGACTTTACAGATGGACCCGGCGTGCACGACGCCTCTCACACTATCCTCTATTTGTTTGCTCTGATCGGGTTACAGGAGACTTGCCTCTTTCTTCTGTTTTTCCGGGTTGAACGTTTCGGTATTAGAATAAACCAGCCCCGGATGTGATCTATGCGTCCCCTGAGCTCCAGCCCCAAACCTCCTCTTCCTCCTCCTCCTCCTCCTCCTCCTGCAGCTGCTGCTTACTTTTTACCCGAGGGAGAGAAAACCCGAGTTTAACAGGCCTTCCTTATGACTTCAAATTCAGTGTCATGTTACACCTTTATCAACGCAATCCTTTTGCAAAACACAGTCTCTTCTTCACAGAAGGCTTTGACTGCATCAGAAGTGTGCGCTCTTCCTCTCTGCACGCCATGTGTCATCTAGACTTCTTCAAGAACTAGGTCAAAGTGCTGAATCGGGTGGTTTATATGAAAGAGCTGTAAAAGAAGGACGCATGCACCTGGACAAACAGGCGCACGGAGACAACATGGCTGCTGTCCAACATGCAGGTGCAAAACTATGGTGTCAAAATCAAATAAATGAACCTGAGTGTTCGCGTATTGACTTGTGAAGAATTGACTAAAATCAGACATGAATGACAGATTCATACATTAAATGTTTTGATAATTAAAAAAAAAACAAACAAAAAAAAAACGTCCGAAAACAAAAATTATGTACTTCATTATAAATCATTAAAATCGTACAAAGTGGATTCTGACATCTGATTGGTTAAAATCCACAGTACGTCACACGCAGACCAATGATCCTGGGTAACTCTGTCTCAGTCCCGCCCCCTGGCTGTGATTGATGGGACAGACAGATAAAATGAATTCTGTATGTTCTGAACTCATCACCATATTGAGCTGAATGTGGAGTTGACATTGTCAGCAGGTATAAACATGAGATGAACCAAAGAGTTTCACATTCATGCTTTAAAAAACAACAACAAAAGAAACATTAATTATCTAGATATACAGATAGATGAATTTGCTCTTGTCTCTCCAGATTTGTTCACTTTATCAAACCTAAGTCATGTTGAACCCTTTGTTGGCCAATTTATCCTCACTGAGGATCTTTTGGAGCTCTCTAAAGTTATTTTGTGGATTATTAGTCACATCTATCACTTTATGGCATGCTTATGTTTGTTTAGTTTACCTCTGTTGTTACATTTATGTTTTTTGATCTGTTTCATCTATTTTGGACTTACATTTATCTTTTAATTCTCATACTTATTTAGTGGCGTCACAGTAAAAGAAAACAAACACACATGCTGTCATAGCTTTCCAATTTTTATTTTTAAACCCTTTCCCTCGCTTACAGATGTGGACTTGTGCTGGTCCATCACACTGTATTTCATTGGGGTTGAGTTTTGTGTGAGAAAATGTGCAAAGGTTAACATCTGTGCAATTCTTACTTCTTTGCAAAGCACTTTATAACCCATATTTATTCTCCCTACTCCATTTTGCACATATAACCTATATATTTCAGTTTTTTTGAGTTTTTTATTGTTTGAATGACATCTGTCATCTTAAATGAAATAAATGAACTAAAACAAAAATAAGAGGGTCAGGCTTTTATATTTAAATTTTTGTCTTTATGAGTTATGATTGAGATCTTCAGGTATTGGGGTTTCTGTCTGAAGATAACACAGGTCTCAATGCATAATGCATACATATATATATATATATATATATGTCAATCTGCAAAGTAAAGAAACTGATGTTTGTAAAATCTCTTTATCTTTCAAATTACATTCTGTGGTTTTTCATTTTGAATGTCTTCAAGATTTTTGCTGTTGTTTTTTCCACTTTCAAACAAAGATAACCACAAATTAGCCTAACTTCCTTGTTTCACCACCCTGCTCCTTGTCTTCTTGAGACTTTAGATTTTATTATTGACACATTTGCAGACTCTCCTTTGCAAATGGAGTCTCTCATCAGCTTAATTGCTAAATATTGGTTTTGCACAGGTTGTGGTTTTGCTTTCTGTCATTTTTCTTTCAGTAAAAATGTATGTTCTCCCTTGTTATGAGGAAGTGGTTAAGTGTCATATGACCTTCCTGAGGACAGACACCTACCTTGCCGATTTCATATCCAGCAGTAACTGTGTAAAACATTCAAGAGTCATTTCTGTAAGGGGAAGTGTTAAACTTTCCACAGACCCTCATGAGAATAGTCTCAATGTTTTGTTTTTTTTATGCACATCAAGAAAACAAATTTTCTAAAAGTATAAGGGGATCAGAGACACTACAGAAACTGAGGTGTGATTGTGTCTTTATTCAGACAGACTAGAAAGCACAATAAATGATCAGAGTGCCATGGTAACGACAGTGAAGAATAATTTAATTGTATGTGGTGAAGCGAGCTGTCACGTGTTCCAAAACCACACCTGCCACCCCCTGTCTGCACCAGAGCTGAGTAGGAGTTATTGACTTTTCACATATTTGTGCATCATAAACACTCCCAGGTTCACATGTTACTTTCTAGCATTACCTCATTTCATTGTTACCTCATTTCATTGTGCAACTATTAGAAAATGTTTTTAGTTTTCAGTGGCAGTAAAAACTGCTGAACTGCAGCATACATATGTAGTCCCAAAACAATCCCTGCACCACTGCAATCATAAGATGATATTCTTCTTGTTTTTACGCCAATTTCAAACCACCAGAAACTCTATGTGCTTCAGATCCTCTTTGAACGTGGATGGAGGCAGGAACAAACTAGGTGGAGGAGTTTAAAACTGACAGAAGGCATTGTGCAGCAGCAGGAGCAGCGGCGTCATCAACGCGAGTGGGCTGGTTGACAGAGCTCCTGCGGTGTTGACTTGTTGGCTGTGACGGGGCCCGTTGCACTCATCAGTAAAGCAGCACTCGATTTTGGCTCCTGAGTTGTTGCTGTTAGCTTTCTTACAGAAGTCCTTGTATGAGCATGACTTTATCATGATGTCTGAAAGAAATCGAGACGCAGACGCTGAGTCAGATCCCAACTATCCAACAGCAGAAACAGACAAATGGCAAGAAACGCACAGAAGTCTGCAATAAAACAATCAGCCAATTAACAGTAGTAGGATGTAGAGACATCTTCTATGGTTCTCTTACACACTTGTACACAAACATGCAAAAGTTTTATACCATTTTTACATGGAAACAAAATAGCATAAACCACAGAAATATACTATAGCTGTGAATCGGGTCAGCAAAAGCGTCTACTGTCAACAGAAACAGTACGCTTGCTGTTTAAGCACTGCTGATTTCCTCAGACATTCAACTGAGACAGATACTTCACTGGAAACGGTGTTGGTCCGACCTCCAGTGAGGCAGATCCAAATGGTTGCATATGTGTTGGGAGTGTGTTCGCTCACTGGGGCTTGTGATGGTGGCGCAGGCCTCAGAAAAAGCTGGACAAGAGATGGAGCCCTCGTTGTTGCACTCTTCCTCGCTGGTTGTCGAGCAGATGTAACATTTCAGAGCTTGGCCTTCGCAGACAGAACAGGAGAGAGATCTGGCTTGAGACTAAGCCTGAATGTTTACAGGCAGATGCAACTCCCACACACACACACACACACACGCGCCACCTTTAGTTAACATCAGCCTGCTCAGCCCAGGGTGCATCAACATACACAGAAACTCACTAACGTCAGGTAGAAATAAAATGTCCTGCAAAAGTCTTCAGAAACCTTGTGGTGTGTAATTGGAAAGTGGAAGGGAAAAGATACACAGTTTGAATTGTGCTTTTACAATAAATTCAATTGTGAAAGTGTGGTGTGCATTTGTAATAAACTTCCCTGAGTTTTAAAACCACATTTTGTAGCAACTACGGCTGCAGGTCATTTGGGCTACGCCTCCACAAGCCTCACACATCCAGAAATTTTTGCCCGTTCTTAATTTCAAATTAGCCCAGCCGGAGTCAGAGTGGATGGAGAGCATCTGGGAACATATTTTTAAGTGTTTCCACAAATTCTGAGTTAGATTATGGTCTGGACTTTGACTGAACCTCTCTAACACATGGACGTGCTTTGATCTGAACCATTTCAATGTCTCTCTGGCACTATGCTTATTGTTGGAAGATGAACATCTGCTCCAGGCTTGTGTCTTAACAGGTTTTCCTGCAGCATTACTCTGCATTTTGTCTGTTCTTTTCTCCATCAACTCTGATGATCTTTCCTATCTCTGCTTGCTAAAACGGTAATTCCCCCCAGCCTGATGCAGCCTCCGCCGTGTGGATAACGTGGACCTTTACTTCATCTCTACAAAAAAAGGAAACAATTTCAGTTTCTTCCTGCCTTATTAGCCTAAACCTGCTTTAAACTTCTCCAAAACCTTTTCCCTGATCCATCTGCTGTATTTCTCTGTCTATATGATGCATTTAGTTCTCTGAAGTTCTCCATTGAAACTCTGAGGCCTTCACAATGTTAATTCTCAATGGAATTAACATTGAGATTAAATTACACAAATGTAAGAGCAGTTCACTAATTAAGTGGACAGGAGTGGAAAAAGCATTGAAATTCCAAAGTAAAACATTGGAATGAACCTTTTATAATTACACACCATCTGGGTCACTGTTAGAAAAGTTATAAGAGATGATTGACGGCTTGGCCCTTTATCTGACTACAAATAATCAGTCAGTTGCCTACTGATTTATATTTTAGACTCCTACAAACAATCTGCATCCAATTGTAGAAACTTACTGTGGCAGGCCAGAGAAAAAAGGCAGAGCAGAGTCAAAACAGTCTTCATGGCAACTGGATGATGGGATTCTGTCTTCTGGAGTCCAGAGATGAAGTGGATGAGTGAGACGTTTGGGAATCGGGGACCATGGTGACAAAAAAGGAGGGTAGGGGAGGGGGGTTTAACATTGGGAAGATGTCTGAACCATTAAGCACCTTATCCCTGTAATCTCCATCTATGCTGCACACTGCACTAATGGACTTAGCAGGACGAGCTTTAACAGGGCAACACAGTTGCAGTTTTAGATCATAGTCTAGAATAATAGAAGTGCTGTCCTCACAACACGTGGCTAATGTGTAGCGACGCAGGCAGCCAACAACTAATAAAAGGTCTCCGTCCAAAAAGATACACTACATCTTAAAGCGACACTCTAAACATATTTGTAAATGAAACAGAAAGAAATTAGAGCTCACACACATATCTTAATGCTACGCTCAAAAACTATGTACATTGTTCTACGTTTTATCAACCAACGAAAAAACAGCACAGGCTTAAGTGTCTTCCAAACATAAAATACTTACAAACGCGACGGTTTTTCAATGTACAAGTAAAGTGCATTCAGCGTCATGAATCGTTTTCTTTCTAATTACTTAAATTCTTGTTGGCCTGGTTACCAGATAGTTTGCTGTCAAGAGCGCTCACTCTGTTATGTTTCTGCAAACGCCACATGACAGAGATGGAGGTATAACTGATATCACATACTGATCACGTTACTGAGCACGAATTTAATCGTTAAATTTGCTGACTATAAACTTGACTACCAAGCTTATTGATAAATGGTTTTCAAACCTTTATGTAAACATCTAACACTATTTGTTTTAAACTTCTGTGGTTCTGTTTTCCAGCCAGATCCAGGCAACAGTACCATTACCATTGTTTGAATCATAGATTGAACAAATATCTTGAAGAGGTTCAAAGTTTTATAACCTTATCCCTTTCCTCATTGTGGTGTTAATTGGAGTTCAAATTAATACCACAAGGTATTAATTTATCTTGTGGTATTAAGGTCCATTTTATATAGGAAGTAATGAATCCTTATATAGCGCATGGTAATAAACAGAAAATATTGTAGAACAAACTATATTAATGTTTATTCAGGAGGATGTGCACGTTTTTCACACCGATTCAACACAGATGTGAGATTGTCATTTATGAACTACAGATACAAATTTATATCCTATTCAAGCAAAGTCTGAAGTTACAAAATAATACGGCAAAAGCAAAACAGTCTAGTAACGAGGTAACAACATCAGATTGGCACAAATATATATACTCTTTACACATCTGGGTTTGTGACGTTAGTGAATTTCACAGACATCACAAATTTACAATGAATATTTACTTTAATAGATTTTAAATAACCACATAATGAGCCCTAAAAATTCCTTCAATGCTCAGTCTCCCTCTTTAACCAGCTGATTTATTGGAATATTTTAAACGCATCATATCCTGCATTGGAAGGACAGGTCAATATTTTTTCCTGGACAGAAAATCTCATGTAGAAAACCAAGAGAGAACTAAACACGCACACAACATAAGCACTGGCTATAAGATAGAGTTTTGTTTTGTGATAAGCAGCCATAAATTATGTTATAGTTATGGCTGTGTTCAGCCATGTGCTGAACACAGATTGTGCTTGTTGGTGTAATAAAACATGTCTGAAAAAAATTGCAAAACTGAAAAAGTGTAAATAAACAAGAACTCTGATAAGAATCACATTAACAGCAGGCAAAAGCTCTCTCTAAGACATCAGGTTACTTCACAGGGTTTTGTAAAAAGCAGACTAACGATATTTAAGCACAGCATCTGCAATTTGTAAAATCTCCACTCAAAAATAGCCCAGTTACAAAAAAAAGTAAGGGTTATGGTTTTGTGGATTTGACAGAACAGCTCCATAAATTGCAGACTGTTATAGAAGGATGGTAGTGAAACATTTCTCAATTCATAGAGGTTTATTTATGTGACCTTGCAAGTGATAAACAGTCTGCATGCGCACAAAATAATTTGTATGTTCAAGAAAAGCATGTCCACAGCATGACGCTGCCAACATTATGCATCACTTGTAGGCATGAAGTGTTGAGTTAGTTTACCTCCACGCAGCTGTTTGCTTGACTACTGCGTCCACGTGATTTTGTCATCTACATGACTTATAGTTATATTCACATACCGCTGTAAACAAGACATGATTTCTTCCTGCATTAGTACTATAAAACAGACAGATTTGTGGAGAGGATGACTAAAAGCTGTTCTGTTGACAGATTCTCCCACCTGAGCGGTTGACCTTTGCAGTTCCTCCAGAGTTACTGTGGAAGTTATAACTGTTTATCTGATAAAAATCGTCTTTCCCCAGACTGTTAGTTTAGATAGAGAGGGCCACTTTCACACTCAATCCGGCCAAACCAATAAACTAAGAAAATAACTTGAAAGTGGTATAAAAATATATTTCAATTGTTTAACCATTCATATTAAATCTGTTCTCGAAAGCTCGTCTAAGCAGAAGGTTGAAAGTATTTTCAAAATCAAACCCAGGGATGAATTAAACTTGATGTCATTCTGGAGGCAAAGTTGGTCGGAGTTTAGTGGAAATATCATTATAGCTGCTGTTCCCTGATATGATGGAAAATCACTTGATAGCTCTAGATAACCTCACAAAAGGTGCAAAATCCAAACAAAGTGATCTCATGTGATTAATATGCTGAGAGCCTTGATGGTTCAGGTCATAAGTAGTGCAAATGCAAATTACAAGAGGTTATTTCAAACATCTGTACATAAGCAGTCTCTTAGGTGCAGGGCAGGCACAGGGTACAGTATGGAAGCTGCTTCTTGGTTGGAGGCATATGCACAGTGCATCTCTGCAGGACTGGAGGGACGATGCGGGCTGATGAGCTTCAAGCAAATCCTCAGTCTATTTTTCCCATTTTGGCAATCAGCTCATCACAGATCTTTGTGAGCTCCTCGATTTCTTGATTCTGCAGGAATGCCAAGAAGGAAGGTAATTAAACACTATCCAGTAATCACAGACAGGAAATGGTGCTGAATGATGCGTTTCCTGCTACTCAGCCTGGAAATGATGTGTTATACCTTCTGCAGCAGGGCTTGTTCCAGAGACTCGTTCCTCATCTGCTCCTTCCTCAAGCTCGCGGTCAGCGCTACCGTTTCTGAGCTAGCCTTGGTGCGCACCTGAGCAATCTCCTCATTGGCCCTGCAAGAATGAAGAAAAATAATATGTATTTTTATCCAACAACAAAGTTTTTCTCCCAAACTCTTCTGTTGCTCAGACTCTTCATACTTGTCTAGTTTCTCTTCTGCATGAAGCTTCAGTGTCTGGTATCTCTGCTCCTCCTGCTTGACTCTGGCCAGATAGTCCTGAGCACACTTCTTCAGCACTTCTTCATTCTGCATGAAGAGATAAAACTTCATTCCATTTACCAGTTTATGTGCACACACACAAGGCAGACAGAAAAAGCTGTGCAGATGCTCTGTTTTCCAATATTCGTTTTAACTTTAGTGTTTTGTCTGTGTTCTAAATTGCAACATATTTCCTTCCAATGTTTCAACAACAGCAGTAAATGCTAAAGTTAGACTACTTTGTTTCATTAAAATCCTGCATATTTAGGATTTTGAGCAGATATAAAAGCCTATTTTTCTGTTGTTTTTTTTTTTGTTTGTTTTTAACAATTACATTTTATAACCCTTGGTTGCTCTCAACTTGCTCTAAACTTGACAACTTTGGCCCTCGTGGAAAAAGGTTTGGACACCACAGCTAAATTAAACTTACTTTACTTTGCTGTGGTTTCTGTTAATGTCTGCAGCTATTTGAGTCAGATCTTTCACCTTATGCCTGGTGTTGGTTGTACAAACACGGCTGTTAACCCCAAGATATACTTCCAACTTTATACATAAATTAATCATCAAGTGCTAGAAACATAAACTATTTTCAGGGTACTTCGGAAACAAGACATTTCAACAAGATGTCCTCAAATTGCCCACCTTTTTAAAGCCCTCCAGGGTGCTTTTCATGTTTTCATAGCGGCGAAAGATGTCCGACAGCGAACGCTCCACGGAGTTCAGGTCTGCCAGGGCAGCGTCCTTCTCCACCGTCACCGCATGCAAAGCCTTCTGGAAGTTCACACTGTTGCGTTGCTCGTCCTCTAAAGAAACACATAAATTGTTTGTTTTTTTTTATCTCATAATAGCAATATGCAACATAAAACACTTTTCACATTGCAATTTGTACTTTTCTTATTGCAACAGAGCGCGTACAAGATGAGATTACACAAATTAGGGGAAATTCAGTGTTTGAATGTTTTCCCGCCGTGAATTTAACTCACCAATCATCTGAGCTATCGTCTTTTCATATTCTGCAACAATCTTTCTGAAATGAGACACACCAGCATACGACTCAAACGTTTGTCTAAAAGTTACAAAAATCACAATGCAATAAAAATGACAAATTTTTGCTGTACACAGGACCACCCTCATCTGGAACGTTTGATCCCCATGACAACAGCAGCATGTTTACTAACCTCATCTCATCCACTTCTTGTTTGCAGCGCTCATACTTTTTCTTCCAGTCATTAGTTTCAGCCTCCTTAGTGATGATCTGAAAGGAGACCATTTGCGAGTAAAAACCTCCATCAATGACCTCTGAGTGACCCAGCGAAGCCGAGCCCAACACGAGAGCCTACCTCCTCTCTGATGAGGGTGAGAACTGCTTGTTTCTCGGCCTCACTGATGCAGATGGAATCCAGGACCTGACTTCCCGTTTTCTGCATCTCACTTCCTTCTGATGTCTTTAGCTCACATGTGTCTTCATACTGGCAAGAAGGAAATCAGTCATCACCATCATTTGTTTTTTTTTTTGTTGTTTTTTTTTATCAAGTTTTCAAAAGTTTCAACTACTAATGATCTGATAAAGTTTGCCAAATTCATGCATTCATCTGTGAGAGAGTTGAAACCTCAAAATGAAAGCAATAAGAAGCTTCTAAAAAGGGAAAATATTTTCTACATAGTCATGCTAACTGTTCATTTAGGTGCTTCAACAGATACAGGAAGCCGAATGTTTTACTGCAAAATTGCTTCATTTTCTTCCAGCAGTCAAATTGCATCTTTAAGGCAGCATGTTTTATTAGCAAATGTTATCAGGTGAGGGTTTGTAAACAGAGATTACCTGTTTAGACTGATATTTAGCTAATTACTAATATAAGACACTAAAGAAAGTTCAAAGCACTAATCATTCAGTCCCACAATGTGAAGGATTTGCTGCATTTATAGGAGACAAAGGTGTGGCGTTAGTCTAATTTTGATAAATCAATGTTTTACACCGTTAAACATTTTAGTAAGAATATTAAATTTTATATTTATTCAGAACAGAAAACTATATTTATTAAGACATTACAAATATTGGTGAAATTGGAGAAACTTTTGGTTCATGCTTTTCTACACTAAACCTGTCAAGATTTGGAAAAATTTCCTAAAACCAACTGAATTATACTTGTTCCTTTTGGCATCATGTTGTAATGTTTAAATAAACCGATCTTCTCCTGCAGCTCAACGTTCAGCATATATCACTCTCATCTTTGGGTCAATGTTCTCATGCCCTCCTCTGCTCCAACCATGTCTCTCGTTCTGTCCTTTGCTGGATTATGACAGTCATAGGCTAATCTTGAGGGTGATAATCTTAATCCATGTGTCACCCGAGAAGACTGACACAGTGGCAGGCACTAAGTACCTTGTTCTGTCCTACACCTCAATACTGTCATCATATTGCATCTTACAATGCAACTTCCTTGGCTGTAACCAAATCAATTGTTTAATTCAAAATAAAATGATAAATTTTGCTATATTTGATTGTAAATTACTACGTTAATGTCTCAGATTTCAGCTGCATGTGAAGAATCAGATGCAGATGAAAGAGACACCAGCTGTAACTTGTCATTCCTTTCATTTGTGAACAGATAAAATGCCCCATCTAGTGGCAGAATTGCAGTTTGAAATTTATATCCAATTTTCAGGCACAGATTGACACTCCATTGATGAGGAAACCAAAAGCTGACACCAAGTTTTAGAAAGAAGAAAATATATCGGGTTAAAAGAGACGGAGGCTCACCACAGAGCAGCAGCCCGACTCATCTGGTTTGGATGTCAAATTGCATTCCTGGTCTGTGAAAGAGAGAGAAGAAAGCCTTTTGGGTCAAAGGTCCTATAAATAGGGCTGCACAGTGGCGCAGTGGGTAGCGCTGTTGCCTTGCAGCAAGAAGGTCCTGGGTTCGATTCCCGGCCCGGGGTCTTTCTGCACGGAGTTTGCATGTTCTCCCTGTGCATGCGTGGGTTCTCTCCGGGTTCTCCGGCTTCCTCCCACAGTCCAAAAACATGACTGTCAGGTTAATTGGCCTTCCCAAATTCTCCCTAGGTGTGAGTGTGTGTGTGCATGGTTGTTTGTCCTGTTTGTCTCTGTGTTGCCCTGCGACAGACTGGCGACCTGTCCAGGGTGAACCCCGCCTCTCGCCCGGAACGCAGCTGGAGATAGGCACCAGCAACTCCCGACCCCGTTAGGGACAAGGGTGACAGAAAATGGATGGATGGATGGGTCCTATAAATATGTTCCAGCACTGTTTAGCAACATGACCAGCAGGTGGCAGCAAATTAAATCCTTAGGCCAAAACATTTCATCGAGATATTTAATCTGAAAGAATCCATGAATTATATTTCAATCATTTATTAGCATTAAGCCACTACAGCCAAAATTAACAGAAACAATGACTTGGAATATATCTCTATGTAATAAGTTCGTATAAAATAGGAGTTCTATGTTTTTAACTGAAATAAACTTCCAAAAGACTCTCTGATGTGATTCATTTTAGCTGTATTTTGTCCTTGAATGACAATCTTTCCTGAGAATGAACTATGTGAGTGACTGAACCAGTCACATAAAACTCATAACATTCAGTAGAAACTGAACTGCATGCCAGAAAACATCCGTCATGTTCTCAGCATAAGTTACAAACAGCTCTGTGCATAAGGACAGCTCTGTCCCACTTACTCACCACATTGTAATTCTGGACATTTCCCATGTACAATTAATAATTAAACAGGCCTGTGTTTGCAACAGAAGAGGAAAGGACATTTAATGTGACTGCCTAACCATGACTATTGTTTACCCACAGGTCAGATAGTGCATACTGATTTAAATAATGAATATCCAATCTTTGATGTCCTTTGTTTGAGTTAATATTACTCTAAAACATATGTCATCATTTTACTCACAGTTTTGCTCCTTTTCTGATTTGGTCCCAGCTGTCCCTGCCAGTTTCTCCTCATCTGTAGCATGGCCCTCATGATGGTCATCCTTAATCAACATTAAACTTCGTTACCATGCTGGCTTTCTCTGTATAAATCTGTTTTTCACTCATTGTGTAGTAGGCATATTATTATCAGAGCTTACCTGTCCATTTAAATCCTTCATCTGCTGGTTTTGCTTTAGTTTGCAGGAGTTCCTGAGGACAAATGACAAAACACAACATCAGCTTCAGCACGACACATTTCAGCTTTCAGTGCATTTAAATAAAGACAGATGGAAAAACATGAAGAGACGGGGGGGAAAACACAGATAGCTTTGCTACTAGACCACATAGTTTTTCTTTGTGTGTGCTGAGCTGGCATGCTCTTCCACAAAGTGCTGAGTTATGCAGTAGAAAGAGCAGAATAATGAAATGTTTGTGGATTAGAGGGTTTCCTCTAATGCACGATATTTTTCCACTATGCAAAAGTACTCGTGTCTTTTTCTCCACCTTTGAGTTGAGATTCTGAGTTTATGTCGGCTGCAGAGCCGGAGTCACACAATACAGTTATGCAGTACTTACAACAGAACACAGAGGAAATGGACTTGCTCAGCAGTCCTGATGCCACACAAAGAGAAAGGGAAACAGAATGACATGTTGAGCAAAGAAAAGGAAGGAAAAGACACATGGTGAGACAGGGGTTAGGAGAAAGACAAGGGGAGGGCAGAGGTCCTGATGTTGAGGAAAACAAAACTAGAATCAGAATCGGAGTGTTACTGGGAAACGTCAGACATAACGTATTGAAAAAAATATTAATGTTGCAAATATAACGGGAACATTTCCTGACTAATAAAAGTTAATTTGCAAATTTCTTTCAATGCTTATCAATGCCTCACTAGGTTTTAACTCTAGATATCCAAAAGTTCGAGATGATAAAAATTAAAGATGCACTTTGAAATCAGCTGATAAATCCTGCAAAATTTTAACTGGATTAGACCTAATTAATAACCAGCCACTGGTAAACTAAATGCACCATATAAAAGTCCCACCAGGTGGCATACCTGCTGTTCATTCAGGATGCCACAACAGGGATACGGAGTTCAGCACATCACAAAAATAAAAATGTATCGTATCTGAAAAATTTTTTTATTCTGTTGTAAATCACGACAGAAAAGGAAGCAGTGTAAATGTTTTGGAAATCTGACATAACCATGAAGCATCCATTGAGATGTAATGTTCAATGATTTTGTGAAACAAATCTTCTGTGATAGGGCCATGATATATGCAAAGAATTAAAATATGCTCATTAAAGTAGAGGATGAGAAGTCCTGTAACTTCTAGTTTGATTTTATTTATAAATATCTCCATTTCATAACCTGGAGAGTTTTACTGTATTTTGTAGCAGAGATATCTTTATATTATATACCTTCATACTTATATACTTCATTACATTTTTATAACTCTATATAACACTTTTAGCTTTTGGATACACCATTGTTTTATTAGACTAGTTCACATCAAGTAGTAATTGCATGTCTATATATTGCAATGTTCAATTAGATACACATAGTTAATTACAAAGATCTTCCACAAGAGGGCAGAGTTTGACTGCTTAATAGTTGAGCAAAAATGAAGTAGCAAAACATACAGGTATGTATACCGAATGGAATGTGTAAACAGTGCTTCACAGGTGTGTGCAGATGATATAAAATAAACTTCCTGTACATTAAGTGGCCCATTTTAGTGCAGTGACTCAGGCTGTATGCAGGGGAGAAACAGCCGACATGCCTTAAACCTGCACTACACACACAACACGCCAACACAGGTCGTACCGACAAGGACACTTTGATCATTTCAGGGTAGATGTGAACAACAGCTTGCAGTCACTGCAGTTCTATACAGCCATTAATAGAAACTAGCTGCAACTTAAACTCTGGGTTTAATGTGTGTAGCTGTAACCAGTAGAGGCCACAGGCCTTTATTTGGGTTTACTTACTTAATGATTGAGTTGCTGGTCTCACAGGCCAATTTAGCGTTCGAGCTCACAGGGTCTGATCTCACGTTGCCATTCAGCAAATCGGGGTCCAGGCACTCATCACAACTGATTGTGTCTGGACTAGAGTCTGAAGTCGCCGGAGCTTCATCGTCCACCTCTGAAGGATCCGGTTTGTTAAGTGGTGAGAAAACGGGAAGGGATGGCGGTCGGAGAGCTGCAGTCTGGGGAAGGTGGCCGGATGGAGATGGATCGTCTCGAGAGCCCAGGGTCAAATTGAGGTTTTGATCCAAATCAAAGCTGCCTTTGTTAGGTGTGGAGCCGGTCAAGTTGTTTAGGGAGTCAACCTGTTGGGATGGAGCTGAGAGGACATCATGGCATCTGTCCTGAATGTGGTTTGAGCCATCAGTAGGAACTATGGGGAAAGAAACAGGGATCAAACAAGTTGGGAAAGAAAAGACTTATGCAAAAACTAATCTGGATGCATCCGTCATAAACCATATTTATTAGTTATACATAGCTGTGAAAGAGTGAGCTTGGGGCATACTCAGTATTAATAAACAATATTAACTTTTATTAAGTAAATAATACATTTGAGGTTAGATTTCCAAATAATTTTAGATCCTTGTTGAGATTTTGAGGGACGTTTTTCTCTCTTTTTGCCATTCGTCAGTGAAAACAGGTTCAATTTAAGAAATTATCTAGCAGGCAACTTTGAAGGAATCCTAAAATGCTCACACAAAACCTGTAGCTTTTAATAATGTCATTAAAGGTTAGATTAAAATGACAAAAGAAGCAGCATGACTACTAAAACATGCATAAATCCATATGAACACAGCAGTCTGACTCCACTGCTTTTATTTTTTAAAAATATTTTCATCACTAGGCTTTATCATATTTGTAAAAAGAGAAGATAAGTTAGGCGTTCGTGTTAAGCATTGTTGTAAGTAAAATGGATTGGGAAAATATCTATAAAATCATAGGAGTTATGGTGGCAACATTCACTGGGATTTAGATAGTCCATATAATCTCAAAACAACATTTGATATGTCCTTTTATCGCCAACTTGCAGCTGCAGGGTCGATTGTTCGTCATTCATTAATTCCAGGTCAACATCATTACCACTTTAACCCCACGTACACACATTTTTGTTCCTTTTCTAGTTCCCACCAAATCCTAATTGAAATATCTCACTGTGGCAACTAAATGATTTACTAACAACCAGTTAGGTGTGTAACCAATTGGCACCATTCAACCCAATTACAATAACATCAAATCCTTACATTGTTAGAATGCATCTCTTTCCTGAAATGTTATTATTTAGGTTTTAAACCTTCAAAGGGTTTACTTAAAAATCTGCTGACTTCCTCCCAGAACAATCCACTTCCTGTCTCGTCATACATCCCGTTAAGCATCCCGGCGGGCTGGGTTGTGTTGTTGAAACACAGGAACCCTTGTTACTGAAAATAACCATCTCCACACAATGTAAACGTCAAACAATTATAAACCAACACCACCCTGTTCCTTCTCTACACCACATGTGGATTGTTATTTTCTTAAGCCGATTCAAAAACTTTATTACTTTTTTTTTTTGGTATTTCACTTGATAGACAAAATAATGACCGACTCTGAAGAAGAAGAAAAACAATTCATTACCTTTTTTTCAAAGTAACTAACTTTTTGTGAAGGTCTTAGTGGTTTGAGATCAGTGACAGCAGACAGGTCAGAGAGTTTATAAAGTAATTATTAGCTTTCAACAGCTCAGAGAAAATTTCAACCAATCACCTGAAAGTGTGATTGGCACACGTAGGAAGAAATATTTTGCTCGGCAAAAAGAGCATAGTTTAGCAAAGGATTCAAGATGTCTATGGTAACTCTGGAGGAGCTGCAGTGATTCATAGCTGAGATGGGAAAGATCAATAGGACTATCACTGGTCTTGCACTGCACAAAAAGAGATGAGATACAAAAAGAGGCAAGAAAAAAAATCCACTGTAGAAATAAATGATAAAATTTATTTGGTTTGCTACAAACCAAATAGAGCAGACAGAAGTCAGATGGGAGAAGGTGGTTTAAAAACCTTAAACCAAAACGTTGTACAGTTACCAATGGCAGCATCATGCTGTGAGAAGCTCATCTCAACATCACTTAAAAATCATAATCATTAAAGTGGAGCTCAGTTATTATACCTCCCATATTTATTAGACGTTTTTTCTTTCCACTCCAAAATTATTTTATACTTTAAACTGATCCATCACATACAAACCCAGAGAAACTCCTGAAAGTACAACAGGTGTAAAAGGTAGATTATGTCAATGTTCTTTTTAAATCAAAGAGTTAAAGTCAGCTTATACAACTTCCAGCTCTAAATCTCTATAGTTCCTCACACTGAATACACACTTTGTAGTCGAGGAACAGATGTAGAAAAACCACACCCAGTCATGAAGAGTTCAACCCATCACGTGTCCCAGCAACACAAACAACATCGGGCTTGATTGCCATTTCACAACTCTGTGAAAAAGAGGAAAAGACAGCAGAGGGGGAAGTAAGAGTGTCAGAGAAACAAGTAGATGCAAAGCGAGCTCAGGTTTCTGCTCTGCCACCGTTCAGAAATGTATCGTCATGTTCAAGTGGTTGTTACCATAAACAGTGAACTGTTTGTGTCTGCTAACTATAGAGCCCATTTCTCCAGAGTCAATCTTTTATGTATGAAAGGAACTCAGCATGCGAGTTGTGTAGCATGACATGACACATAAACAGTCTGTCACAGATTGGCATAATTTTACCATGAGCAGCGATTCAAACCTCGTAAACTGATCTAACCAGGACAGAAGAGCCTGATGTCAAACCCCGTTGCTCCCAGTGTCTGCTGACATCCCTGCACAATCCAAGTTTGCAAACACATCCGACATTCATATCTGTGGTTGAACTGAAGTCTGGATTATCTGTTACCACAGCAACGGGTGCTACATGTGCCTGTGTGGGTGAAAGCTGGGCAGTAAAAGCAGAAGAGGAGGAGAAGGGAGTGGAAACTAGGGAGCCTGTTTGGAAAAGCAGGACTCAGCTGCAAGCTATTTTTTTTTTTTATAAAGGCCTAACCAACAGAGAGCTCATTTCCAACTTTTAACAGCGTTCATAAACACTGCTCTGACCCTGTATAACATTGCTTAATGAAGTATGTAGCACATTGCTCCTAAAATGGTAGTAAACAGCACCGAGTTTCAAGTGAAATTATTGCTGAGGCACACGTAAATTCACACGAAAGATAACAAAGGAAGAAATGTTCTTTAAAAAGTTCAAATTTCTTTGTCGACTGTCTCAAATACTGTATGATCTTTATTTAAGATCGCACTCCATATCAGCCTTTCTGGATATAAAATAGAGCTGTACAATTAAAGAAATTATAGGATAGGAAGGTGTTTTTCTTTTATATATTGACAATGTCACTTGTTCTAAATTTAAACTTTTCTATCACTTTAAGTATGTCGTGTTCAATCACTTTTGTTTGGGTCTGACAATCTTCTGCAGGAAGATTATCATACAGATCCATCTAATGATAGATTCAGATTGCTGAATCTATCATTCAGCAAATTCAGCAATCTTATAGCACTTCAGTCTTTTGTAACATTCTTCTCAATGTTACCAAATGCATATTTTGCCAGCCTTCGGTCAAAACGTTTTAATATTTTATGGTAATGAATGTGCACACAAATCAATGCATACTCAAGTTTAAAGAAAAAAAAAAACTACATATTTCTTTGCAACTAAAAATTTGAAGTATATGGCATGCAACTGTATTCATCCAGCTTTGTCTGATAAAATGAAGTGATATGAATCTGTTCGTTGCAATCTCTTCTCTAAACAAACCCTGAATTGCTGGATTAAGTATGATTGAATAAACATTTATTAAAAACACAAAAAGTGAAAACTGTGATATTAATTTATCTCAACTTCCATCTGACCAATCAGCAAAGGTTTTGATGATCCTGTTTCTGAGCCTTAATGGCATCAAAAATGTTTTTGATTGGAGCCAGCAGTGATGTATTAAGGGTGTACTCAAGGAAACCATTACTGCAATAATAAACCCCTTTTCCAGGCATTCAAGCATGCTCCCAAATGATACTTCTACAATAATAAATCTGCACAGATTAACCCAAATCAGGGTTTTCAGCAAAGCATAAACAAAAAGGCTGCAGACTGAAGCTGAAAATAGGTTGACAGCTGGCTCACATACAGAAATATGTAGGTCTGTGATACCATGTTATCTGGTATCACAGACCTAGTAAAGGCATATTACTGTTGTAAACAGTGGGCAAGATACCAACACTTCGCCCACTATAAATGAAATGCACAAGTATGATAAGATAATACTTAAATATGTAATGGAAAAACTTTTCTTTTCTTTCTTTTCTTTCTTCTGAGAAAACTGAATCCATGTCAGATATTGTTCATGGCAGACATGGTCAGCAAGTATTGCATTTAAACATACAGTCAAAGAAGACATATAAGATAAAACCGTCAGGATTTCAAGATCACTAGTTAAACATTACCAATATATGACAACGGTCAAATCAAGTGACCTACATCGGAGCACTAACTTGCCATCTGCTCTGAAGTCTCACCTGTGTTGTTTGCGTTTTCCAGTCGGCTCAGTAGATTCACAGCAACTGGAGATTCAGATTCTGGAGTTTCGAAGGCGCCCTCAGAGTCTGAACTGCAGGTGAAAAGAATAAACTGTTATTTGTTTTATTTTGATGAAACATTGCATGAAATAACAGAGAACCACAAACAGAAGCTGGAAGAGAAAACTCTAAACTGAAATTTGATCAAACCAACAAGGGATGATTCGTTATTTTTTTTTTTTTTTTTTTTTTTTTTGCTTAATTACACACATTGTTAACTCTCTTGCAAAGGTATTCACATCGTAATTTAAGAAATAAAATAAAAGTCTTCATGTGGAATAAATTTGTATTCAGTCAGTTACTGTACAACAATAACTGGCCTCAAAAGAGTTACAGCTGAAAGTCCTTTGGTGTACAACCTTAAAAACTTTGGACATCTAGAGTTAGAGGTTTTTGCCAATTCCTCCTAGCAGCTGAAACTAAACTGGACTGAGAGCATCTTTGAATATTCATGTTCAAGTCTTGTCTCAAATTCTTTATTAAATTGTAGCTTCCCATGTGCTTTGATTAAAACTATTTTATTGCTGTCTTGGCTCTATGTTTAAGTTTGTGGTCCTGCTGGAAGAAAAACCTCAGCTTTGTTCTTTTGGTGAAGAAATGCTTTCCCATAGCGCAACACTACACCATCACCATTGTTCATTTTGAAGACGCTGTGTTCAGATTTGCAGTGTTAGGTTTTTTGCCACACACAGCACTTTGGATGGAGGCCAAAAAAGTTCAGTTTTAGTCACATTTAAAGAATACACCTTCATGTTTCCTGTTTGCTCTTTATGACTTATGAGAAACCTGCTAGAAGACTTCTGTTGTTTTTTCAGCCACTAATCTATAAAGAGAAGATTAGCTGAATCCACAACCAAGTTATCTTATCAACAGATTCTTGTAAATATCTGCAGCTTCTCCTAAGCTACCACAGGTTCCTGGGCTGCTTCTCTGACTTCATGTCTGCCATTTTAGTTAGGTAGCCATATCTTGGTAGATTTGCAGTTGTGCTATTCTTTTCACAAGATACATTGACCAGTGCTCTGTGAGGATATTTATTGTTCAATAAATTAGCTCTGCTTTAACGTTTCTCAACAGCCTTGATCCATCTGCTGTCTTCCTTCGTCTCCATGTTGCTGCCTTGATCTCTAATTGCACGTCGCGGATATGTTAAATAAAAGTGGACCTTACTTAGAAATGAGTAAATGTAAAAACATTTGAAAACCCATGTCATTTTTCTTCCAGTTCAGTTTTGCACGACTATCTGTTAGTCTACTGCCTGAAATACCAGTAAAACACATTGAAGTTTGTGATTCTATACATATATAGAAGATCATGGGATGTGAATACCTTTGAAGGGCACTGTATGTATTTCCAGATAATCATGACAACAGAGTCATCAGGTTTCCAGGATCTATTTTCTTGAAGAGGCTTGAACACGGTGGCGTTCACAGATCAAAACAAATGAGCTCCTTTCATTTTATAGGAAGGAGAGAAGAGGAAGCAGGGCTCAACTGGGACACCTGCATCCTTTGCTCCTTGGTAACTGTGTCCCACAAACACTCACAGTTTTTGGCCTGCAATCTCGGCTGCCTGGACACCCAGCTCTGGTTTATTCCCAAACAACCAGAGACACGAAAAGAACAGGGAGAGGCATCAACACAGAGAGCATGTGAATGTGTGCTCGTGGGTATTCCTAGCCACTTGAAAGCACATCAAAACATCCTCACTCTAATGAAAAACAGCACAAACAGGAGTTCACAGTGCCAGCACCCAGGACCACACCATTTCTGGAAACCAGTTCTCACAGACACACACTTAACACCAATTTAATACAAATATAAACCCTCCACTTCCCCACACACAGCCTGAGATTCCTGTCCCACTGACAGCCTTATTGGCTCAAGATCAGAATGGTTACTAAGAAACTAGAAAAGGAGGGGAATCAAAAAGTACCTAAAGCTTTGAAAAGTGTTGCATTTTAATCCCCTACTTTATAGTAACCATTGCCAAACGGCCACACACAAAACAGGCTTAATTACATCCTCTGTGTTTGAAAGAACAGGGTGGTGCATACAAATAATCTCCTCTTAACATAGCTATTTTAACTCAATATGTGCTTTGATATGATGACAGACTGAGAATCAGAGAATAAACGACAGGATGGGACCGTTGGTCTGATGATCTACAACCTGTCAGTATGACTCAGGAGAATCTGCAATCACAGCATCCACAGTCACAATCCATATCCATCTGTTCAAGCACACACAAACACACACACACACACACACACACACACACACACACACACACACACGCACACACACACACACACACGCACAAAATCTCTTACTTGTCTTCTTTGTCATCCCTTCCTGCATGTTGTCCATTGTCTCCTGCACCTCCGGTCACTGCCGACCACGTCCACTTGGCCCACTGGACCGGAGACAACCAGGACATCTGTGCAGCACCTTCCAACCCCACGTCTGAGATAAGAATTGTAAACTTGTCTTTTCTCTGGGTGAGTCAACTCTGTGATTTTCTAAAGTTTAAATCACACTTTAACTACTGACTACAAGAAGCCCTTGATCTACCAACGTATTTTCTGTGTCGACCTCACTTCCTCTTCTTTCTCAATTTCTGTTTTTACCCATCCTGCTCTTCTGTCCTGTTGACACTCGTGTGAGAGAAACGTGTCTGTCTGTGCTGCAGCTGGATCTGTTTGCGGCTCTGCTCTCTGAACAGCACTGAGTCACGCTCTGCAGATTGCAACCAGAGCATCAGTAGTCACTCCCCCCACCCTTTCTGCTCCCCTCCTTCTTCCTCCCAGCAGCCTCTTCGTCTGGGTGAGCGACCAGCTGATTAATACGCATCGGCTCGCTCTGCTGCTCCTGCAAGTCTGCTGACTGGCTCGCTCCCTTTGTGATGTTATCCAGGGATTTTTTAAAGTTGGAGACAGGAAGAGATGAAAAGGAGAAGTACATTTCTGTTTTACAAAATGGGATTAGTCAGTTTTGTCTTGGTTAGAGAGAATATCAAATATGTTTGTGCTTTGGGAATAAAGTGGGAAGGAAATGCCACATTTATACATCCACCTTGTGTAGGTTATATAAATTAGGATGGCTTTTTTTTTTTTCAAACAACCAGAATAACAAGTGTTGTCAAAAGCTGAGTCACTGGTTAAACTCAAGGTTTTCAACTATTTGATAATAAGCTGTAGATCTAAGTTTAGTCATTCTTTAACTACATCAGCTATTTAAACTGAACAATAAAATGTTCATCACATTACCAGAAATGTTATATATTTGACAAAACCCTACATTTCCTTTCATTTTATGTTTCAACTTTGTCCCTTTGAGACAGAATAAGCTCCTTAAGATTGTTGCAGTGAAAAAACAGGTCAGATGTGTTAAAAATCCCATATATGGAAACTGGTGAATTTATAACAGCTTTTTCACTTTCCCCTTTCCAAAAGAAAAAAGGAAAGAATTTTTTTTTTTTTTTAATTACAGAAATGCATCCAAATCAACAAAAAGATGACCTTGTGAGAGCAAATGAAAATTAAATCTTTGGACAACAAAATCTGCTGTGAATGTGAGATTTTCTCACATGGTCAATATGACTGAAGTTTTTTTTTTTTTTTTTTTTTTGGATGAACATTTCCAAGTCAAGATTAGGGATGATGTTGTCAGCCTCATACTAAATGAGACAGCAAGCTAAAATTCAATCAAAAGGTGCTTTAAGTTCAAGGGTGTTCCTACAAGGCTAATGCATCTTTTTTATTTTTAAATGAAAACAGGTTTACTAGTTAGTCAGTTCAGCTGCATGGGCTCTATGTCGCATTATAGGTAGAAGAAAGTTTGAAACAATTAATCAAAAAACCTGGAATCCTAACAGGAGTGTGTAGACTTCTACAAGTTGCTGCATATAAAGCTGTTTCTGTCAACTATGCTGTCTGCTCCTGTTCAGAGGTATTATCTTTATTATCCTCCATTTCCTTTACGTTCATGAAATGTTCTCCTATAACAGCAGTGATTTCTCTACCAGAAGACTTAAACTTTTGTTGTTCTTCTAGAAAGAAAAAGTTTTAATCTGAAAAAACTGTTTAAGCCTGACGTGTTCTTGACACTAGTTGGCACCCACATTTTTATTTACTTATGCCTTTCATATCTTCACCCTTTTGTTGCTAAAGTTTCTTCCAAACTTTGTGTCAACCGTGAATGTTTCTCACACACTGTTCTCTCTGAGATCTGATAGGGTAATCAAGATGAAGTCAGAGACGTTAATAGCTTGTTTACCCAGCAACAGATATGGCTGACAGCTCAGCTAAGCACAGGCAATTAAACCGCTTGCCTCTTTTCTCAGGATAAACATAAAAAAGTGAAAACAAATATTCCCAAGACAGAAACTGTTCCCACTGAACTCACATGAGCTGGTAAAGCCATGAGGTGCAATTAAAGTAACTGAGGCTCTATTGTTCACTGAAACTATCCAGGCCAGACAACAGACGGATCAATAAAATAAACCCAGATACAGAGTCAACGATGCAGCAGCAAATCCCCCTGGAAGAATAGGGTTTTAATTAAATGCTCTCATCACTGAACACACACACACACATCTTTCTCTGTGTTTATTCATCAGAAGCTTATGTAACTCTACACAACTCTTCCCTCGGACTCACACAAAGACAGAGGATCTAGGCTAGATGAGATGCATTTTCTGAAAGAGAGAACATGGACCGTGACTAATCCAATAACAGGCAGAGGATTTAGCCACTGTGAAAAGATAGAAAGATCAGGCACTTTCCTTTTTATTTTATGCTTTCTGTTGCATAATTACCACACATGAAGACATGTTACCACACTCTGCTCCACACAAACAAGAGCAGAGAGGAAAGACGATGATCTCAGAAAGCCGCACATCATGTTTCACACTGGTGAGCGCAGAGAAAGAGGCTCTGTTCAATCTTACAGAAAGAAAAAAAATTGTACAGTTAATCACAGCACAGAAACAATGGAGGGATTTTTCTGAAAAATAAAAGAAAAAGAAACCGTCTAGAGGTTTGTTAAGATTACAATCTCAAATGTTCTGCATTCCTTGCATTGTCTTCTTTTTCCCTTTAGTTAACTTCTGACAGTCAAAACACATAAGACGACAAACCGGTGACAGCCTGGAGGCACACAGGCATCCTTTAATCTGTTACACAATAAGGCTCTGGCTTCTGGCCAGGAACATCAACAACGTGTGATTTCTTACCGTTTAAAAATGAAATAAAAATATTCATTACTCCTATTGAGACAGAGCTAAAATACAGAGAAACAGAGCAGAGAAATAACTGGAAATGAGGCTGCTCTTATGTAATCACTTGCAACCACAGATACAGCGTCAGTAGTGCAACCCACACATACCACCCATACAGACGGACATAGATGCACTACAACTGCTACTTTGGTCCTCATACAGGTTAAAATACAGCAGATAAATAAAATGTGTTCCTTAAATAGACTTCGCCCCATGAAACTGATGTGTTTGTGGTCTGTTAATCCAGTAGGAATGTAGATTTCTACTCCTCAATTAGATTCTGACTAATAGCAGCATGTGTTGTTTATGAGCCAAGAATAAAACCAGACATGGCAAACATGTCTGCAGCCCACAACAGAGGAAATTAGATACCTGATGTGATAATTACTAAACTCTGCATACTGAAAGAGGATTAACAGAGGTATGTCAGTAAGTGTCAGGTGTAACTAAAGGTAACTTTAAAAGATATAGACTTTATTTAATGAAAGGCTACATGGACTTTTTAAAAAATCACCTTTATACAATATTGCCAGTCCCTCTGTTGGACAAAATCTCAACCTATCAATTACTAAATCAGGTATTTAAAGTAGTTAATCTTTACCTCTGGATTGGTATGAAAATGTTTGTGTCATGTATTCGTGTAGAGATAACAAACCCACCCATGTAAAGCCTCCAGTTTCACTACTTCATATCCAGAGATGCACCTCCATAACTAAAACATCAGCATCATGTCTTTAAACATCTATTACTGTGAATTGATCTGTGTCTGCCATGCTGCCCCAGATTTTTAGACATGCCAAACTTAGAGACCCGATACATACACCCTATGTATGTGCCAGTGCTATAAAATGTCTATGTAAATGCATCTCTAATGTTGCTGTAATGTACAAATTATGCCACTCAATCTCATGCTATGCTGTGTAGATGTTCTACTGATTCACTCACATCAGCATGTTAAATGCTTCAACTAATCTCTATTTAACTACATTGGGGCCCCGTATCCTCTTTCACAAAACCATCATAGACCTGATGTCTCCTTTGAGCCATCTAAGGCCATTCATTAATCTCAAATTTTGATGGGAACGTCTATGAGCTCTTAGCATGATGCTGGCAGTACATGACAATAGAAACCTGTTAAAAGAGTCTAAAAAATTTCAGTTACAGATAATCATCTTCAAGGAGAAGATACTCAAACAACTCCCAATATGCCGAGTTGTTGCTGTCACTGAGAGCAGACTACAATGTGCTAAAAGAAATCTCCAAAAACAACAAAATCTTCTCATGTGAGCTACGGCAGCATCTTGCTACTGTTGGTATGAAAGTACATGAAAGTCTGGCCTGAGGTGTACCACAGAGTGTGCAGACCAAGGCCAGGATTTCTGAGAAAAGATTTTTGGACAGACGAGTCTAAAGCACAGGACTCAAACTCCAGTCCTCAAGGGCCACTGCCCTGAAACTTTTCGATGTGCCTCTGCTGCACCACACCTGAACAGAATAATTAGGTTCATTAGCAAGGCTCTGGAGATCATATCTACACAAGTAGGAGGTAATTAAGCCATTTCATGCCAGTGTTTTGTACCTTTGGCACATCTAAAAACTGCAGGACAATGGCCCTTGAGGACTGGAGTTTGACATCCCTGGTCTAAAGATAAAAACTAGAAAAACAGAAATGGAAGTGTCATGGACTCATTATTAGGCTGATAATGAACCCATGTCCATCCTACTATTATAAACAAAATGTTTCTTTAAATATCTTTTTGTTTTTATGTTAAGCACGTTGGATTGCTTTATGAAATAATGTTGCTTTGCAAATAAACCTGCCAAGTCAAGACTAGCATCAGATTGATGACAATTTGGCGCCACCTAGTGGTAAGTACTGGATGTGCATTTTCCACACAAGCAACTACTGAAACAGTATGGTAGTTGCCTTTACACCCAGCCATCTATTTAGTAATACAGAGCAATGTGAGGAGAGGAAAAGGTCAAGCTGCATGTGTGAAAAACATGAGCTTAAACAGAAATGACAAACCTCATCACCATGGCAACAATGAGGAGTGAGTCATGACTGTGCTAATCTATGCAATTGCCCATAAAGGGACTACAGGGAGAAACTGGAGCAGCTGATGTCCCTCTGTCTAAATTCAGTATGGTGTTATCCAGAGTGAAGCAGAAATAAAATAAGCAGAGAGGCTGGGATTCCCTGATCTCATCTTCTGTGGAGGGCACTCAGCTTAACTTCAATTAGTGTAGAAAACCAGTGGAGTCATGGTGATCACGATGCTACAGCAGCTGAATCACTCAACTGACTGTGACACACATACACACACAAAGAGAAAGAATGAGAGAAGAGGAGGGCTTAACCCCAGAGAGGCATGGACAGACACCAGCCGAGCTATTGTTCTTAATTATGAATGGAGCTGAAGGTCACAGTTCCCACGCAACATAATATGTACATTATATACCGTTTGGGTACGTTTACAGGTCCAACATGTGTATCAAAGTAAAGCAAAATATACTCAAAAAAGACATTTGTTTCTAATTCTACAATTTCCTAGATTAAGATTGCTGTATTTTCTTAAGCTATTTGACCTGCTTTAAATTAAATTTCCTATCATTGGGCTAAAATGTTATTCTACAATCAGTATATAATTAGTACAGATGGAAAGCTTTCCCAAAACTAAGTAAAACTGACAAAACATACTGCAAAAACCCTGAATGAGCTTTAAAAAAAAAAAAAAAGTTTCCATTAAGTAGAGAGACAATCAAATTTTTATTCATCCAGCCAAGACTGATGAGAACCCCTTCTGGTATTCTTTTATGGGTTTCATCATCATGCATGAAAGCTTTTTCAGAAGCAATATGTGTTGAATTATGAATCTTCAAAAAATTTAACGTTTTCTCTCTTCTTTGTCCTGATATATTTTTATATACACAGGATATATATGGATTGGACCCGTCAATGTTTTTCTCCAAATATATTTCTGATGCGACATAAAATTTCCACAGGAAGTCAGAAACAACCCAAATAATCTAAAGATAAAAAAATAAAAAAAATTACTAAATAAATTGTGTTCTGTGTGAAAAAGTGAAATGGCACAGGAAATATGAATTTACATGGTCACCAAAAATGTATTGTATTATTTAAAACTGTTTTTGTAATTACATCTCCTGTATGCACAGTTTGTAAAATGTCTTTCTGAAAACAGTTGTGGGTTTTTCCCTGGATCAACTTCGGACATAAAATTCTAAAAATACTTCATTGATTCTCAGATTGTTCATCAAGAATGTCTTTTTGTAAAAACTACTCCATTTGTCATCACCTGATCTACATGAAATCTACCAAATGGTAGGAAAATCCCACATCGTGACGGTACTACCTACAAATGTCTTGGTGTTTGGGGTGATGTACAGTGATGCAAGTCATCCTCCATCTTCTTCACTTCAATATTATTTGAACAGATATTCTCAGTTTATTCCTCTGCAGCAAATCTTAATCAAGGCTCAACTCTCCACACCCATTTCGTGGATCATTTCCTTCTTCTAGATATACCAGTTCACTGAGTCAGTTTTTTTTACATAATAAATAAGTTTTTGCACCATCAACTTTTACAAATATAGCTACATAGAAAAACATTGACATAATCAAACCTTGTTTTTACTGCTGTATTTATTACCACTAAGAATAGCTTCAAATGCAGGTCAGACTGCTTCCAGCTGGGTGATTGTGCCAATGCTCTGGGCTTCCAGAGAGCAGAACAACCATGACTGCTCCAGTTAGCACGTAAAAATCAGAGGGGGGGATGATAAAGCTGCCTAAAATTAGTGCAAAAGATGAGAGCTGCAGACCTTTTGTGCTGGTCATGGAGTTTTCCCCATAGGGAAGACGCCAGCTCCCTCCTGACCTAACACAAACACAGATGGATGCAGAAGATCTTTTATTTTAAAATGTTTTCTTCAGAGTTAATTTATCTGGTTCTCTTTCTGAGCTTCCTTAAAGTGGTCATCTGTCTTTTTTTGTCCACATTGCAGCTTTAAAAGCCACATCAAAAACATCCCAGCAAGGCTATTCACATCTTATCCCAACTCCTGTCCTTCACGACTGGAACTATTGAGAAATTAAAGGAACAAGTGTCTAAATTTAGAACAGCTCAGACTTTCGTGTGCGTCGAGAGAAAGAGATCCACTTCAAGAGTCTCCTGGGAGCAGTAATGAAAAACATATGAGAGGATAAAGTAAAAGCACTGAGAGGATTAATGGGGTGAAGGAAGAGGAAGAGTGGTTTATGTTTGTGCTCTGTCAGATGCCTCAGGATTGAAACATTCTTTATTCACTTTTCCTGACTGCCGCAAAGACTTTACACATGAATTAGATAAGACTAAGAGAGGGATAAACTCCATGGATGAATTCATGAACACACTCCTGTTAAATTTGGGTCGTGGATGCATAATTAACAGCAGAGCTGCACTATATCAGGAACATATGCAACTGCAAAATTGTAGCTCAACAGTATGATTTCAATTCGCAAAACCTTTTCTTATCCTTTGCTCCCTTTGTAAAATGTTTTCACCACCCTGATTGAGCTTTAGCATCTCGGTCACTAAAACCACATATCATCAGGGCTGTTAGAGTCCATCTCACAATATCAGCCTGTAAGAATTTGAGACAGTATATCATATTAAACGTTGCATCCAAACAAGTGTGATGATGTACTCTGACAGCACGATGACAACTGGGGTTAAATATATTGTGCAGCTATTAATAATCACCCCCCTCAATACAAAGATTACAGCAACAAAACCTTCCTTCCACTCCTCAGTCTTGCCCTCTGACTTCCCTCAGATTTGAATAGCTAAACAGTATTAAAATCAGCAAATCAGCTGACATTGTAAACAGAAAGGCATGATGGGGCTAATTTGCCTTCAGTGAATGAATCCAGACATTACCTTCTGGCACCTTTTGCTTTCTGTCACCTTTTGCCTCCCAACACAAAGCTTGCACACTGTCTTACAAAAAAGCATTTAAAAACAATAAATCTGTTCTTACAAGCTGTTCTTCTTCCTAAGTGAGCTGAGCGATGCTCTCCTGTGCTGGCTGAGGGATCCCCCCATGGCAACAGCAGGACGTGCGTTGGTTTAGGGTTTATCCCAGATGCTCCAAAAATCCTCTTTTGACAGGGTTCACTACTGCATCAGCTCCTGGCTGCCTCCAGCAGCGTCACAGCTCCCCAACACATCTGACCCAGCAGCCTGTCCTCTCCTCATCTCTCTATGTGCTCTGCAAGATCAGGAGGACTATTACAAGTGAACAGCTCTGGTGACAGTCCCGCCTCCTTGCTGCTCTCCACATCTTCCTCTCTTTCACGCACACTAACCAGATTACAGTCCTTCATCAGGCAGAACGATGTCCTCAGATTGAGAACAAAATAGAGGTTCTGCGAGTTATAAGTAGGACAAACTGCGGCAAATGTGTAGCCCTACTTAAATGCCTTCATTTAAAGACAAACTGTGTGCTTCATGGGAGGGTTTCATGTTTAGAAGTGAAAGAGTCTCATCTATTGTTAAATCTAGGGGAATGGAGGAGGGTAAACACAGCTCCACTTACTGAAGCGCTCCCACTACCTGCTGGGTCCCAAACACACCAACATTTTTATTTTTTTTTTGGCTTTTTCTGACCATTTGTTTTTCTATATTTAGGTAAAAAATGTTTTTTAAGAAAAAGTTTCCCTGTACCGACAAAAGAAAATCACCACAACAAAACAGCTCATAGCTTACATTATTATCTTTGACATTTTGTTTAGCAAGGCCTTTCTTCTTTCATCTGATACTTTAATTAATTGGACATTTAAGCTTTTGTTTTACTAAGTCAGTAATAGATAATCAGTCACAAATTATCACGGTTATTGTGGTGACAGACTGGGCTTTCCATGGAGTGCTTCTAAATCTCTCCGTCGGTTGCTGGTTTGCCAAGTCTCAACGCTATTGCATTCAGATAACATTTCTCATATTCAGCAGAATGGTCACCAGGTGAATTATCCTAATTTGAGCTGCGACTTTGCTCTGCTTTTGTCTTGGGTGGACAACGTGTTAAGTATTTTTGCGTTTTCAGTTTGTTTATATTATAACTTCATTTCTCTTCAGCAACTTTATGCGACTTTCAAAGCTCGTCTCATTTGTTTTTTTATAATTTGGGTTATAAAAATAAACTATTGTGAACCATAAGCCTGAAAGCAGCTGAAACAGCTTGAAAATAATAAATTTCCTCTAGATGTATTAAAATTCTGATCAATGTATTTATTTCTATAAAACAAATATTTCTGCACAGTGAATGCATTACAGTACCCTCTGGGTTTGATTCTCAGGCTCTGCTATCCACCTATGCTTTAAATTAAATGGATAGTTGAAAACTGAGTCAGTGGGGTCCAGGACAAACCAGCCTTTGACAACTACAGAGGAGCTTTTGAGACGCGTTTCCTCCCACTGAGCTGAATCACATGAAACTCTGCGAGTTTGAGGGTCTACATTTCTGAATGACTTCTCAAACTCTCCCCCACCACCGATGCAACCCAACATGTTTCTGATACTGAAATATTCAGAACTTACTCGTCAGCTGCGCCTCATCCGGTGACAGGCGGATTATTAAGCTTAATGATTTTGTTTCAAAGTTCTGATGAATACACACAATTTCTTTTACCTTTACACAACGAACTACAAAGGAATGAATGGAACGAAAATCTTTATATGAAAGCTTTCCAGTTCAACTCGCCTGATGGTCTCCAAACTCCTGTAAATTCACCGGCTGCAAGCAATCACGTCCGCGCTACTGCGCATGCTCCAGTTTCACCGCAATAATTAGGTGATTGAAGAAATTGCAGAAATACCTAATGACCCAATGTGCGATTTCAGGTATTTACTTTTTGTTGGTCCACTTTCCTTCTGTTGGCATTCGTACCAAACAAATATTTAAAAACATTTCATAGATGACCGATACAAAAAAAAAAGAAAGATCAGCCAAGAACAAAACCACATTCAAAATGTTAAACAGCAACATTGAGATCTGTTACATTCGTTTAAAAAAAATATTATAAAAATGAATAATTAAAACATAATTAAAAATTTTAATTATTTTTTATTAAAATTAAAAATAAGAGATTGAGAGCTATCTTTGGTTACTAAACCAAATTCTATTTAAGAGAGGAAAATAACGCTGACATTGTCCTATATGTGGATTCTGTAACGCAAAAGCTAAAACTCAAAAGTATAATCTGACAAATCAAAGATAAAGCAAACAGTAGTTTCAGAAACTGCTTACTTTAAAAAAAAATTAAAAATTTACATTTTGTAAATGCCTTGAAACATATTTAGACACTGAATATGAGAGAGTAAAATTTAAATAACATCTAGAAAAAAAAAACACTAACACAAATACACAATAATATCTTTATTTTGGCACATAAGACAAGTATTCACATTTATAAAGCTATGTATTTAAAGAGAATATCACCTTTCTGGCCTGAATAGGCGACTGCCATAACTCAACGTAAGAGGATTATGTCGAGTTAAAGCACTGCTGTTGTTGAAATGACACTGAAATTTTAGATGTTATCGAGAAACTTTTGTGCTTTTTTAACACAAGAAATCAAGCAACCTCAGTAGATTTAATTATTTCATCCAAAAGACTCAATTTACAGCTTTGGTGTTGGGCTGTGGTTCTGCCATCAGTGCATATAAAACATTACTATACATTTATGTCATAACGACAAAAAGGTTTGGAAAGTTAGCGATGTGGGACTGTTTTTCCAACATGCCCATAATTTTCCTATAAAATAAACTGAGACTACTGGAAGATAACACTTTTCATTTTATATAATAAAATAAATAAAAAATATTTGTATTGCTTGTTGCTAGAAAAACAACTGAAATCTACAGATATCAAAAAGCAGGGGAATCTAACTTTTAAACAACAGAAATACATGCAACAGAGACATGACAAATAATGAATTTTATTCACGAAGACTAGACTGACATGGAAATGGGTATAATTTTGAGTAAAGACATAAAAAAAGTCTATTGAATAACATTCTGTTTCTAAATCAGTAACATTATAAAGCACATAGTGCTGGTCTGGACTTGAGATAAAATTGTCCCGACTTGGAGCATTGGTAGAGGAAGCCTTTTTGTAAAATCTATACAAACTTACTTTGTAGTAGATACAACAGTAGATAAGTTGCATAGTACATATTAAAGAGACAATCCTGTTGTCTTCTGAGGAATCCTCCTTCCCACACTACAACAACTCTTCATAAGGATTTGTACTTCAGATTCCTGTGATAAATATAACCAAATACAAATGTAAACAAACATTAGGCTAAACAGCAAGGTGCTCTACATTTTGGTTTACATAGCACTGTATGTAAATTGAGAGGAGATGAGTGTAGTTAGCATGAATAACTAAAATAAAGGAGTGGCAGCTTTAGGCTTCAAGCTGTTTATTACATAAGTAGAATAATTATAGCTGCCAAAGAAAACTTGCAACAGAAACAAAACCTTCATTGTTAAACAGAAAACAAAAAACTTCAGCTGTTTCTTATGGGGCAATATACATTTTTGGTCAACATAGACTAAAGTGTCGAAAGATCAGATAATTGTATTTATAAATCTCTTTTTCCACAGAAGGGCAAAGAAATGACAGCTGAAACTGAACTACCTTCTCACGTGCATTTTTAGGAATTATGATCATAATCTTTCTTTACATGACCACGAGGTCATGACAAATGTGAAAGTGCTAATAAATTATAACATTTAGTCAAAAAAGTGCATTGTTTTGATCTTGAAAAACTTTCAGAACTAAATTGAAATATTTGGATAGCAGGAATGGCAGGAGAGCTGCCACTACGGCAAACAAGCTTTGACAAACACACGTAAACTAAGATCACCCGACTGCCGCAAACCGTCCAGGCAGCAGTCCGGTAAAACACAGACGGTAAGGCATTCTGGAGAGGATTGTCTTTCAGTTTCCGGCTCTGTCGGTTGTCCTTCACTTTCAGATAACGGTCACGAGAGCAGATCTTCATTCATACCAATTTGTTACTGTTGCGGCTGTTCTAAAGCCACGCCGAGGTTGTCGTAAATTTCTTTCAGCAGCAGCAAAGCCGTGTCCTCAGATTCCCTAACACACACAGATCATTTGTGAGAGTGACAAATGTATCAAGAAAACCAAAATAGAAAATCCAGTGACATACGGCGGTGCAGGTATTTGTGACTCACCAGTAACAGAGATGAGACTGGATGGCAAACAAGTATTCGTTGAAGCTCTCAATGGGTTTTTCCTGGAGCACACAGTCGATCCGCCGCCCTCCATTCAGCATCCCCATTTCAATCTCGGGTTCTTCAATCTGCTCCACTGACTCTGCACACTCAGCTTCTGTGGATACTCCTGCTGTTACAAAAGGCAATACAAAAGATTTCACATGAAGACATCAAAACTATGAACAGCAGCGTCCAGCTGTTCTGACCCACAAAGAGGAGAAGGATGGCTAGTTCAGTCATTAATGTTAAGCTCATTGATAAACTGTGCTTAAATAATCAGCAAGGTGAAAAATACTCAATTATTTTTACAAGACCAGGATTTACAGATGCTGAAACAGAGCTGACTGAAGTTAGTTCATACACTACAAGAGGAGAGAACTAGACCTCCACTTTAAAAATCTGAATAGAACCAACAGATAAGATCTTAGTTCTATCCTAGCAGGTTGAAGGCCCAGACAAAAAAAATATATAGAAATGATGTTTACATTTAGAATGAAAAAGTATTTACTGCTATTCCTGGGACCCGGGGTTTAAAACTGCAGTCTTCGAGAGACGGTGTCTTGCTAATTTTAGATGCATCTCTGCTTCAGCATACCTGAATCAAATAATTATGCTATTACCAGTATTGGAGGAAAATGGCTGCATGGAGGAGACAAGTCCACCATGTGATTCAGGTGTGTTGGACGCCTGCTCTAAAGTGACTAAAGATGAATAGCCGAGAAATCTCTGCATCACCAACGCACTTCAGCAGAGCAACACCCAGAAACACCACATGATTAATGATTGTATGTCAACTTAATTCTCATGATGTATGACTTTATCTTTCATTACTAATAATTTACAGAAGCTTAGTTTTGTACACAAATCTCTGATGATTCACTCTCCCTTGTCATTACCGCACACCCTAGTGTGAGAAACACTGTACACTTATCCTTGACTTACTGATTCAGCAGTAATTCGCATTCATTGTATGTGACGGGGTAAATGACAGGTAGCTGTGAGTCATGCTGGGTCATTAATTCCTGAATCACCTTCAGGTTCTTCATCAGCCATTTATTTGATTCAGCTTTGTCAAACTTGGGAAACATAGAAAATGTGTCGGACAACGGCTCTTGACGGCTGGAGCTGGACGCCCTTGATCTAAAATATCTTAAAACTGGACAAAACATTGTTGAACCATTGTTTGAGTAAAGAGCTGCTGTCGGATGTTCACTAGGGCTGAGCACCCAAAGAGAATATATATTATTACTCATAAGTATTATTACCTCCAGAACAAAACATAACAAATTGCACTGACACTAAACAAAACAAAACGTGAAATAATTTTTCACTGAAACTCACAAACATAATATAAAAACAGAAGAGAAAAAATAATCAGAGACAGTACAAAAAGCCTGAAATGGGTATAAGTATTCTGATTATTTTGAGGGAATGAGTGAGAACCTTAAATTTGAAGGCGCTTTAATAACAGAAAAATCATGTAGCAAGTAGCCAAAATTTAGCTGGAATGCACTTCATAGTAACTTTGTCGTTTCTCGAGTGTGCCCACTGCTGGCATCAAAATAGTTTTCCCAGCTAGAGCTGATAATCCACTATACAAGTAGTGACTTGCAATCATGAGGTGAAAATCCTACTTTCAACTTTCAAGTCTATCATATAACATGCAGATGAATAGCAGTAAATTTGCTTCCAGGGATTGGCAGAGAGGGAAGTAAACATGACTGTGGAATGAACCCTTTTCTCTGAATTGGTACACCTTAAAGATATCTAATGATCTGACATCCATCCATCCATCCATCTTCTGCCGCTTATCCGGGGTCGGGTCGCGGGGGTAGCAGCTTAAGAAGGGAGGCCCAGACTTCCCTCTCCCCAGCCACTTCCTCCAACTCCTCCGGGGGAATCCCGAGGCGTTCCCAAGCCAGCCGAGAGACGTAGTCTCTCCAGCGTGTCCTGGGTCTTCCCCGGGGCCTCCTCCCGGTGGGACGTGCCCTAAACACCTCACCAGGGAGGCGTCCAGGAGGCATCCTGACCAGATGCCCGAGCCACCTCAACTGGCTCCTCTCGATGTGGAGGAGCAGCGGCTCTACTCTGAGTCCCTCCCGGATGACCGAGCTTCTCACCCTATCTCTAAGGGAGAGCCCAGCCACCCTACGGAGAAAACCCATTTCAGCCGCTTGTATTCGCGATCTCGTTCTTTCGGTCATTACCCAAAGCTCATGACCATAGATGAGGGTAGGAATGTAGATCGACCGGTAAATAGAGAGCTTCGCCTTTTGACTCAGCTCTCTCTTCACCACGACGGACCGATAGAGCGCCCGTTTCACGGCGGACGCTGCACCAATCCGCCTGTCGACCTCACGCTCCCTTCTTCCCTCATTCGTGAACAAGATCCCGAGATACTTGAACTCCTCCACTTGGGGCAGGACATCTCCCTTGACCCGGAGAAGGCACTCTACCCTTTTTCCGACTCAAGACCATGGTCTCAGACTTGGAGGCACTGATCCTCATCCCGGCCGCTTCACACTCGGCTGCGAACCGCTCCAGCAAGAGCTGCAGATCACGTCCCGATGAAGCCAATAGGACCACATCATCCGCAAAAAGCAGAGATGCAATCCTAAGGCCACCAAAACGGATCCCCTCAACACCCTGGCTGCGCCTAGAAATTCTGTCCATAAAAGTAATGAACAGAATCGGTGACAAAGGGCAGCCCTGGCGGAGTCCAACCCTCACTGGGAACGAGCCCGACTTATTGCCGACAATGCGGACCAGACTCTGACACCGGTCATACAGGGACCTGACAGCCCGTATCAAAGGGCCCGGTACCCCATACTCCCGGAGAACCCCCCACAGGGCACCCCGAGGGACACGGTCGAACGCCTTCTCCAAGTCCACAAAACACATGTAGATTGGTTGGGCGAACTCCCATGCACCCTCCAGGACCCTGCTGAGGGTGTAGAGCTGGTCCAGTGTTCCACGACTCAGGACGAAAAACCACACTGCTCTTCCAAAATCCGAGGTTCGACTATCCGACGGACCCTCCTCTCCAGTACCCCCGAATAGACCTTGCCAGGGAGGCTTAAGAGTGTGATCCCTCTATAATTGGAGCACACTCTCCAATCCCCCTTTTTAAACAGGGGGACCACCACCCCAGTCTGCCAATCCAGGGGAACTGCCCCCGATGTCCATGCGATACTGCAGAGTCGCGTTAACCAACACAACCCTACAACATCCAGAGCCTTGAGATACTCCGGGCGAATCTCATCCACCCCCGGGGCCCTGCCACCGAGGAGCTTTTTAACTACCTCGGCGACTTCGTCCCCAGAAATTGGAGAGCCCAACCCAAAGTCCTCAGGCTCAGCTTCCTCAATGGAAGGCATGTTGGTGGGATTGAGGAGGTCTTCGAAGTACTCCGCCCACCGACCCACAACGTCCCGAGTCGAGGTCAGCAGCACACCACCCCCACTGTAAACAGTGTTGGTGCTACACTGCTTCCCCCTCCTGAGACGCCGGATGGTGGACCAGAATCGCCTCGAAGCCATGGTCTTTCTCCATGGTCTCTCGGAACTCCTCCCACGCCCGAGTTTTTGCCTCAGCAACCGCCAGAGCTGCAAGCCGCTTCGCCCGCCGGTACCCATCAGCCGCTTCCGGAGTCCCACAGGCCAAAAAGGCCCGATAGGACTCTTTCTTCAGCCTGACAGCATCCCTCACCGAAGGTGTCCACCAACGGGTTCGAGGGTTGCCACCACGACAGGCACCGACAACCTTGCGACCACAGCTCCGATAAGCCGCCTCGACAATGGAGGCACGGAACATGGTCCACTCAGACTCAATGTCCCCCGTCTCCCCCGGGACGTGTTCGAAGCTCTGCCGGAGATGGGAGTTAAAGCTCCGTCTCACGGGGGACTCCGCCAGACGTTCCCAGCAGACCCTCACAACACGTTTGGGCCTGCCAGGTCTGACCGGCATCCTCCCCCATCACCGGAGCCAACTCACCACCAGGTAGTGGTCAGTGGACAACTCCGCACCTCTCTTCACCCGAGTGTCCAAGACATACGGCCGCAGATCCGATGAAACGATAACAAAATCTATCATCGAACTGCGGCCTAGGGTGTCCTGGTGCCAAATGCACATGTGGACACCCTTATGCCTGAACATGGTGTTCGTTATGGACAATCCGTGACGAGCACAGAAGTCCAGCAACAGAACACCACTCGAGTTCAGATCGGAGGGAGCGTTCCTCCCAACCACGCCCCTCCACGTCTCACTGTCATTGCCTACGTGAGCGTTGAAGTCTCTGATGATCTGACAGACTTTCCTCATTACATGACTGAATATGCACCAACATGTAGAAAAATTGATTAAAAAAAAACATTATAGTGCAGTCTTGCCTATCGCAAATTTATTACTTAGAAAAACAACTGAGGTCATATAAAAATGTGCTTTAGGCCAGATACTGCAATGGTGTATGATGTTGATAATCAGCGAAGCTGTGAGTGAATCAGCCAATGGGAACTTACAGGTGGAAAGGCATGCATGGACCTGAGAGAGGCTTTAGCAAATTAAACTTTCAGTTAAAATGACAACTTGTTCAGCAGGTGGTAAACTCTTGACTCACAAGGAGAGGAGAAGAAGGCAAGCAGAGAAAGTCTGTGGTGATAATGACAACCATTACGTAAGACCCTCTCTCTGAGCATGTACAAAGATAAACCATTGAAGATGAACAAATTTTTTTTCCTGTGTAAGGCTTTACCACAAGTTATCTAACAGGTAAAGACAAGGCAATAGTATTATATAGTAGTATATTTGCTTTGTTAGTATAGAATAATACTAGAAGACAAATTACACAAACTCAGGCAGTCGACAAATCTTCAGGGGTTCATTGAGATTACCCTTAGTGTAAACTGAATCATCAATATGACCAAAGTGATAAAACTCAGTTGTTTTACTTTCTATCCTGGCTTACCTTTTAGGTAATGCTTCTGAAGGGCCTTTGCCCACTCCTGTATTCTAGTCCAAAAATCTGTACATTTGTCCTCCCTCTTAGCAGCAGCAGTGTCTACTGAAACTGGAGTTCACAGTGAGGAGGCAAGAGGTGTGTACAGAAGTAAAAGAACAGAGAGGAGAGAAGGCAGCAGCATGCAGAGAGGAGTGAGAGTGAGAAGGATTCAGGAACAGTGGGTTGGACACCAGCATGTCTTCTCTCAGACAGCACCCAAAGTGAACCAAGTCAAATCCAGAAGAAGCGTTTGGTACCTTGATCCTCCTGAGGGGTTGTGTCATTTGTCGCTTCCCCTTCTTCCACTGGGGGCAGTCCAGCTACTGGTCTGGTAAAGGACTGCCAAGCTGTCCGTAATGATCCCAAAACGTTGTTCTTCAAATCCATACTCATTCTGGTTAAGCTCTCTTTAAGCTCTACAGGAGATGAAGAATTACAGATGAACATTAAACAACTGTTTCCAACTGTGCAGATGAATAAAGGGAAACTGTCTGACCAAGGTGCATCCTCTTTCGGCCTTTGTGGTGCGGTATAAGCATCGGCTCCAGATCCACCTCCGAAACAATCATGGGCTCGATCCGATAGGCAACAGGGTCATACTAAATGGGGATTGAGACAACACAAGGCGAATTCAGCTTTTGAGATACCAAACTCTCATTTAATCCTTTAAAACAGAAGTTTTCTTAATTGATATGAGTTAAATTAACATCAAATGGAGGCAACATGCATCTAAGCAGGTCTCAATTTTTTTGCTGAAATATTATTCTTTTTACGTGGTCATTCATACTACTAAATAAAGCCAACTGCAATCAGACTTCTCTGTGAAAGGTTTATGTCCCTAAAGAGACCTGCATGCAGAGATAATCTCCAGCTTAAATCAAATGTCAAAGCTGTAGAAACTGTGAAGGAACCACAAGATACTCACTGGATGGTAGATGTTATAGAAGCTCTTGCAGGTTGGGAATGAATAGTTTGGATCAATGCGTTTCAGGCCTCGTACAGTCAGGAACATTCCAATCGGAGACCCAAAAGCAAAAAATGTCTCAGGGTAAATTGCCAGCTGAGGGTAATCGATGGACACCTGTGGGAGTAGAGACAGGCGCAGAAATGGGAGGTAGTGTGAGAAGTTAGCTAAAGTGGAACTTACAAAAACATGTACATCATTTATAACTCATGGACTTGTTTCTTCAGTGACACAAGTCAAGAATGAAGAGATGACCACTCATGCAGCATAATACAAATGTATGAGCACAGATACAGAGTGTTCTCTGCTACAACGCTTTGCTTTTTGTTTGAACAAACTGCAACAGAGTCATGGGGATTTCTATAAAAAGCTGTCACTTCAATTCAGTTGCTAAGATTGCACTGTGTACAAAGGAAACATCAAGTCAAAGTGAGGTCAAACACATCAAGAGACAAGGCCAGAGGAGAACGTGGACACCATGTGAGACACACCTGTCCCTTGGCTATGCCTCCATTGGACTTTCCAGGCAAGCAGGGAGAGGAAAAAAGCAGCAACGGTGACGAAAAAAAGCAAATTATACATTTTGCGTGCTTATCTACTACCTGTCCAATGCCGACATCAAAGTATTCGTAGTCCACAGCACCGGTGGTAGAAAGTCTTTTGTGGAGCAAGGATTCTTGATCCGGCGGTTCTGAAGACTGGTTGCCCTCCCTGGTAACCTGAGGTGGACTAGACTCCAAGGTCTGATACCCTGGTGCCATCCCATAGTCCTTATAGAACAGAAGTCATCCAACTTTGTAAATAACCCCAAAAACAAAACAGTAAATGCTAAAAAATAAATAAAATTACTAACAGCCTGTTTCTCACTGATTTATCCATTATTCCTCACAGTATATGTTAAGTAGGGTTAAATATAAAAAGTAACACCTCCTAAACCCTACACCTGAATAACGGCTGACCTCTGGAAGCCTCTTCTTCCTGATGTAGTGCAAAATCTTCTTTCGGGGTCCAAGAGGAATTCCTAAATTTCGAAGGTCACTGTCTTGGCAGAGAGCCTAAAGAAAATAATATAAAAATGTGGTTTTCAAAATTTGTACAGTATACGTAATCCAAAGGTCTCAGTCTTATATTTCTATTTCTGCAGTACTCATTTGACATGTACAAAGATTTGCAGAAGGTTCATACCAGTGAACTGATTAACAACCACAAAATTCAGTGCTGCATCAAATCCCAATAAGTACATTGAAGTGTGTGGTTCCAATTTAACAAAAGTTCAAGGTGTTTGAATACTTTTTCATAACAGTTTATGAAAAAGTAGACTGATGCTTGCAATACCAGTGACTCCATGTCCACATTTTCTGCCTGTAGAATTTGCAGGTACTGCTGGAGGTCCAATTTAGTCAGCATCTGCTCCAACATGTCACTGTTCAGAGCAAAGTGTTCTCCTGAAGGTACCTTAAAAACAGAAATAATTCTCTTAGGAGTGCGCTTTTCAAAACAGAAAATAAGATGAAGACATTCATAGTAAATTTAATGTCATACTCCTTTTGCTCTGGATCTATTTTTCTGATTGGTTAGCAGGTCAAACAGGATCAGAGAACCTGAGTGACAAGAGAGATGACACACTTCAGTAAAAACACTTTGTAGATTACACCTGCATGTGAATGTTTGTGATTCTGTGTGGGTAAAACTCTGACCCAAGCTGTGTCCTACAACAGAAGTTTTTCCATCAAACTCTGGGTGTCTCTGCTTAAAGAGGGCATGTAGCCGGTTGATTTCTGAGGCCACTGTGTCCACTATGGTCTGGCAGTAGGTAGGGCTGTTGTAGAAAAATAAGTCCAACAGAGTGTCGTTGGTGAAATGCCGGAGGCGGCTGATGCTGGGCAGAGTGATCCTTTGAATGTCCCTAAAATATGGGAAAGGAGGGAGAAAACAAAAACAAGAGCACAGAGGAGTTTTTTTTTTTTGGCAGTTGTGACAGACCTTTTTCTTTTCTGCCATTTCTGCTTATTAGGTTACGTACTCATCCACACCGGTGGCATCCCCGTGCAGAGCGCTGTGCCAGTTGACAGGAAGGAACTCAACTCGACCCACATGGCCTTCCTGCTGAGAACGTCTGTAGTGGGAGGCCAGGAGGGACAGCGAAACACTCCTGAAGTCATTCACTGAAAAAAAAAGATGAAAATCGAACTGAGTAGCTGATGCACATTTAAGAAAATTTATGCGCAACCACACACACACTCAGACTCACCACACTGTATGATGGATCTAAAGCGTAAATCACATGCTGGACCAATCCCATGCACCATAAAGACCAGGTGATCCACCTTCTCCGGTTCACCTGAAAACAAACTGACATGATGAGAGCTCCTGGTAATGAGTTTATCTTTCATTATGATCTGACAGCAAAAGAACATGCATACCATCAGGTATTTCTACAGAGACGTTCTCCACTCCTCTCTTGACTGTACAAGGCCGTGACTGATCCGACGGAGAGGAAGCCCATTCATCCTGCAGTCCTATTGGCTGATAATGCATTATCAGCTGAGAAAGGGACAAAAAATATTGAGGTTGTTTTTGTTGTTTAAAAAAATTAAACAATAAAATTAAAAACGTGTAAAGCATGTTTTGCTTTACATGTGTGCTTACATCAGCTTTCTTTAGATTTAAAACCATTTGCATTGAATTGGAGTTTCATATACAGTCACGTATATACACTCATTATGTAAGAACAAAATGCATTTATCAAAAGAAAACTTTAAAAAAAAAAATCAATGTGTAATATAGTTTTATTTCTCTGTAAAGACATTTAATTACAGGTAAAAATCAAAAGTAAGAGCCAATAAATGACAAAAATTTCTTACAGCTGAGGCAAAAGACTCCATTCCCTAATAGCTAGCGTTACCATTTTGGTGAAATAATTATAGTGAGATGTTTCTTGAGACCATCTACTGTAGCTGTCTCTCACATTGATCTAAGGAAAGTTTGTCCCACTCCTTACTTTCAACTGTGAGACATTTGAGAGGTCTATTGCATATACAGCCCATTTGAAATCACCCTGCAGTATCTCAATGAGATCAAGATCTTTATTTCAACATAGGACTTTCCTTTTCTTTTCAAACCAAATAAACCACATTTTCTTTTCAGTTATGAAATCCAGTATGGGGTCTACATCATGAACCGACTCTGAACACCAAACCTCACCTTAGGGTTGTGCAAGATGACAGTTTCTCCAGTGGGAAAATCCAGCTTCCTTTTCCATTCGTCTAAGGTCACTGCTATCATATAGGCTTCCTGAAAACTCAGCATAGTTGAGATGGATTATTGGTGGGAGAAAATAACATGCATGTCACAAAGTTGGAGAGTAAAGAAAGTCTGAAGGAGAGTTTAAGAAAAGCAAAAAAATGAATGTGAGATTACCTCCAAACGACTGCTGAACTCCTCAGAGTAAGGAAAGAATCTTGTGTCTTTATCTCCTTTGTAGAACCAGGTGCAGCGGCGGACCTCGGTGGGAGCTTGGTCCCAATAGACAGCAAAGCGCATCCTTTTCTTGACATGTACATCATAGCGCTCCCCTTCCACAGCAACCACAATGTCCTCTTTCTGTTCTTTTACTGTAAAAAAAATGATAAATTATTTAATGTTTCTATTTCAAAATGGTTAAAAAATAAGTACTCATGTGCTTTTCTCTGGTAATAAATAAATATATCAACTGATTGTAAAAAAAAGAAAAATTAGATTTTTTTTTTCCACAATTGACTAAACTATTGTACTGTATCAAACAAAATTCTTCAGTAAAAATAGCTCCAAAGACAATAAAATACAATAAAAAATACTATATTTATAAAGCCCTTCATTACTGATAATGCCTCTTGTTATTCCAAGCTTTTTTTTTACAAAATGCCAATATCATTTGGAAAGCATTTGTGCATTGTTAAAGGAAACAATAATAACTTGACCCAACTATTGAACCTATCGACATTTATGTTTCTAGATAAATATCGTCTAGAAATGTTACGTTTCTAGATTTTTACTTAGTCAATTGACATTTGTAGTTATATAAATTGGAAATGTAGAAGGCTGAAGGTACACTAAAAATTAGGTTTAGTGCCCTACCTTGGTTCTGACGTCATATTTCAGTCATGGGTTTGATTTGGAGGAACATTTCCTTTTCCAATTTAACTGACTTAGTAAGAAACCTTAATAATCCCAAAAAGCAAACTTCAGTGTTAGCTGGGAGAGCTCTATGTATTGTCTTGGTGTTGCATTTCAATATTGCGCAGACACAACATGACTTTTTTTTACTTTAGTTTCACACAGTACTATATTCATTCTGTAAATGTGCGTGCCGAAATAACAGTAACTACATGTACTGTTTCACCTATAGTAGACACTTATATAAGGACCAATTAAATTCAGACTAGAAATGGAAAAATTTTCCACATATCAATTTCACTACAGATGCTTAAAAATTTATTACAGTGGAATTCATCAAAACCCCTCAGAAACCAAAGTTCACCTGATAGGACTACGTCCAAACATTTAGAGACAAAGGGGTGGGGGATGTGTCAACTGGACTTTGCTTCAAGAATCACAGGACTATTTTCCAATTGAATTTTTTTCCAACAAGGAAAGAAAAACAATAAATAACAAAATATTGTGGAAGTGTATAACACTTCCACTATAACATAACTTTATTTCAAACAGCTATTAGTATTTATAACGACATAATAACAGTTTATGTCTAAGACGCTTATTGTTCCTTACCGATATGGAAAGCATTTTCTAGTTTGTCAGAGTCCTCTCTGCTGAAAGGATGCCAGGAGTCGCTGTCATCTGCCTGACGACAGAAGAACCAGTGAGGCTGCACCTCTTGGTACGGAGGTGGCACTGACTCCATGTCCAGCATCTCAAAAGAGGATGTAGAGGAAGGAGAAACCTCATCCAAAACAGGAGAAACCTGAAGAAAAAGAAATACATATAAAGGCATTACCTCCTCTTGATTGAAGCTATAATCCTCTGTAATGACAAGAAAAATACCTCCTATTGCCGGTTATTTTGTGTCTTCCTTTTTGCAGAGCGGTTCACTGGTCAACCCTGCAGTAAGTGACCAATGTCTGCACCCTCCTACTAAAACCCCCATCAAGTGAGCTCAGCCCATTACATAAAGCAAAGGGCAGTCAGGAAACAAAAGATCAGCCCACCTCTGGATCAAATGAACAAAGCCTTGCATTCTTCCCTCATCTACAAGCTTTGTCTTGTCTGTTCTGCTGATTCCAAGGTGGCCACCGCTTGTAAACAATTTCTTTCCACAGAATTTCTTATGCCTACAAAACAATACAAGCAGTAATACGGCTCCTGTCTCAGCGCGCTGAACGGTAGAGCCTGCCACTATTTGACACAACATTCGCCCACTGCGCAACTGCCAGATCATTCAAGTTGTTTACACTTTCCCAATCTCATTAAATAAGTATGTGCACAAAGCATGAGTACATTCTTTTGTAAAGATTGAGAAACTGGAATGTGATTGGAAAATACTTCCTAAGAATTAAATCCCACTGATTCCTTGAAAAATTTTACTTTTTGTAGGTGCATTATTAATGAGCTGCAGAAAAACAGCTAATGTGTTTTGAACTTCTCGAAAATAACAAACTCAGGACTGGTAATTAAAAATGCTCCAGCCCAGCTGTAGGTATGTGCTGTGTTTGCTGTCCCTTGTGGAGCTCTTGCCAACATTTTTCAGAGTGTGATCATCATAAAAAGATGTCAACTTTTCTCCAGTCCCCAAATAGAAGCTCACAGTTTCTTGTTTAGCCTGTGGTCATGCAATAAAGCCAGGATGCTCAAAGTTATATTTGCTCTACAAAGCATGTTTTCTGGTAAAACTTTACTAATCTCTTTTTTTATTTCTCACTGCTCATGTCATTATTGCAACATTGACCAGTATCATCATTTTTTGCTAGTTTAGCTAACATCATCCAGCCTGAGGCTGAACATTTCGTGACCCTAAACCTTTACATTTTAGGATGGAAAATAAGATAACCAAATGAGCTTAAAGTATGATTATTAATAATAATGGCTACAAGGTGAGTTGGCAATGCTACAGAAATGCCTTAATGTCTATTTTTTCAACACAGACTAATTATACCCAGAAGCATCTGTCGGAAATAAGACAGGACATTTATAAAAACGCATTCAATTATGGAAGCGAAACATGCATGAATCATGCAAAATGCTTTGTGAAGAAGGACAGCAAATAAACATACTGCAAGGTTTAAAATAGAAGCATTTGCATCATTATATGAAATCCCATCTGCAGCCTCACCTGTGCCTCTGCAAGAGACAGTTCGGCCTTGCTGGCCTCAGGTGTGTTGCATGTTGCAGCAGTCTGAGTAGGGTTGGCAAATTCGGCCTGGGTGGTGGTGGTGTTGGTGTTGTTGTTTGGGGCAGCCTGAGAAAGACCCCCTCTGTCACCCTGACTGGATGACATCGGCCCGACCCTCAGCTCTTACCTGAGGGGTGGAGCACTGTCACAGGACCTGGAACAGCCATATGCGCAAGGATTAACAGGTAAACAGACGACTGCTGCATAACCTGATGTTATCTTGAAAGAGCATGATAGGTGGTGAAGCTGAGAAACAAGACAGATTAACAGCGACTAACACCTTACTTAGAGTTTTAAGGTGAGGTGTTAACTCCTAATCGTCTGATTTAAAGCCTGCTTAACTTCTGCCCTGTAAGTGCACTGAAATGGAGGTAAACAGTTTGGTTTCGACCAAATATAGGTAATAAGGGACGCATTATACCCTCGAGAAATTTTCGGAATAACCTTAGACACAACCAGCTCATTTTAACCTTCACCTTCACGCACGTATTGGCCCGAAATGTTCTAAACAACTCGAAAAAACCCCAAAACAAACATAACGTTCAGGCCATGGGTTGATGAGTGCCATGCTAGCTGCGAAACAGCGACACGACAGCTAAGTTATTTATTTTTCTTGTCTTCCAGATGTTTTAACGTCACGACATTAACAGCATTAAATAACTGACAAAAACTCACCGCAACCGTCTCATATAGACCGAAAACAAACGGCTTGTGCGGGCGTTATGTTGCTCGGTTTGCTAATGCGGCTAGCTAAGGACAGCCTCCTGTCAACTCAGCTGCTGTCAAGATATGTTTAGGTGTCGTCGGAAATACGGCAATTCAGAAAACGTGTAGTCAAACGTTTTCCGAAAGATTTACCCCACAAAACAAACAAAGGACAACGATGTTAGTTGGCATGAAGTGCGTTTACAATGAATCTTTTCTAAAAGGTATACTTGTCATGTAATGCACGATAAATGCTATTTTAAAAGGAGTTGATACAAACCATTACGCAACTGTAAATTTTTCTGGGGGGTAATATTTCACCGTAACACATTAGTTCAACAAATGTGATGGTAACAAACAGAAGGTGAAAACATTTAATAACATCCACCCTTTTAAAAGAAATTTGAATTTACAAGAAACTTTAAAGGCAACATTGATAAAAGCAGAGTTGCAGCAGCTGTAAATTAGTCCGTACAAAAGATTATTTGTGAAGTAAAAGCAAAGAGTGAATGTACAAAGGGGAAGAGCCAAATTGCTGGTCAACACTCCAGTTTCAAATTTAGGAAAGAGAATTGTGGGATTAATGGGTTAAGTAATTTACTTCAACTCGATGGGCATATTCTTTTTGAAAGAAATACAGATGATGAAGTTCACTATGAGGATGGGTATGTGACCCTCGAAATTTTCTTAACGCCACCATGCAGTTCTTTGTTTTTTTGGGGTGAGGTGGGGGGTCCAAAATGTTACAAATACTTTTCTAAGAGTTCTCTATTTGTTAAAAGAAAAAAAAAACTGACATAGAATGGCTTAAACACATTCTGAGTTAAAATGACACATATATCTTAACAAAAGATGACATGTCAATAATTATTTATGCTATCTCAATAACTAATGGAAAAGCCTCACTGAATTACCTTTAATTACTAAGCAACTTTTGCATATTTCCACTGGTTTTCTTGATGACTTGTCTTTTGCAGAGATTTTTAAGGATTTGAAATGCCTTTTTGTCATCACTCTAATCTTTTGTTCCCTTCTCAGCTTCTCCAGGTGTGAATAATTTAGGGCTTGTGCCGCAGGATTAATGACAGAATAATGAAACTATTTAAATTCTGCCACCCCTTAATTTTCCTCCCCCATCTGGGAACTTCTTTTATATCTTCATGGAAGCGCCCCTGGCACAGTCATTTCCATGCTCAGCATAGATGTCATGAGGTCAATAAACTTAAGTCTATTTAGTTTTTTTTTTTTTTTTTACTTGGTCTGGTCTCGACTTACCTGTCCTACAACTACAGCTAATTTAGACAACGCCCTGCTTTACTTCTGCATTCAAGTTTATTTTGTCGGATACCAGTGAGAACAGACAGGTGACATTTGTAACCCACACATCATCAGTTTTGTTTAAACTGAGATACTCTCAGGTATGTGTGTGCTGAAATATAACGTAGTAGGTGTAGTCCACTACACAATCACAAAGAACCGCATCACACAGAGATACACCCATCTGTGGAAGTTCAACCATGCCTTGTTGTATTTTCTGCAAACTGACTTATCGAACAGTGCAGCATGGTGGATCAACTTCGTGCTACAGCGGAAGGATTCATGCAGTTTGAAAGATACATTACAGCTGTTTTGTTTTACTAGATGTGTCTTACTGCATTATGTCTTCTTCCGACAAATTGAAATGACTTTCAAAACTCAACGACAACATAAAAGCTGAATATGTCAAAAGCTTTGTGCACTATTTTCACTTCTACTTGCAGGCTTATAGGGGAGGAGTGAAACATGCCTCAGGGAGGAAGAGTGAGTAAAGTTACAACAAAGACACACCCAGTCCAGCAAAGTTTTTGAGGCATCTGTGGAGCAATAAGAGGGTGTGGCCTTTTTTGCACACTGGGAACAGATAAGTTGAGTTTGCCTTGTAAAGAGGTGCATGAGTCACAGTCCTGAACAGTGAGCCGTTTACTTTCACTCCACTGGACTCTCTCTCTCTCACACACACAGTCCAGCTGCACAAATCAAACCCCCTTTTCTCCGCTCTCTTCTGCTCTAGCAGTTGTTAGACAAGACTTTTTAGGGAGTAACAAAGAAGTAAAACTTCCAGCCATGAAGGACAAAGTGAAGAAAGGAGGAGGAAGGAATCAAGTCAAAACTGGTGAGTAATCCCTGTAATCACAGGTTTTTCTCTTGGCCCCTTCTTTTCCGTTTAGTGGATCCTTCTCGTTCGAGAAGAATGTGTGGAAGTAGGGTGGGAGATCTGGCACAGCACTGACGCTCTAACATGGCTGGTGCTAACTTTCTAGCTGCTTGGGAGAAGTGCAGTTCATTTTTTCTGTTTTTAGAGCATTCCTGATCCTGACACATTCCTTACAAAATGGCTACCCCCCCATAATACTGTAACAATCTAGTTATAACAATTTCATAGAGTAGATTTATTATGAGAAGAAGGAGCAATGCTCTCAAGTGTGACTTCTTCGCCTTTCTGAACATTTGCCACTCCCCTTTTCACAGAGTTGAATGATTGAATTAGAGTTCAGTGTATGTTGGCTCATCTCCAAATTAGACTGAGTCAAACTTTTCCCTGTAAAATAATAAAATGTTGGCACCACAATAAAACTGAAAGGTGGTGAATTTAATTACCTTTGTGTTTTTACAATTACACGTCAATGACAATGCGGTTTTGTATTAGTTTATGTTATTTTAAACTTTCTTATAATCTTTAAAAGTGGTCTCAATTCTTCAAAGTTTTTAGAACGTCTCTCAAAGTTGACCATGCAGAGGAGTGTTTGTCAAGCAATTTAACACCGACTTATGGATCATTCATGCATAAGAAAAATAGCAACAATCAGAGCCATGTTTTCACATTTTCATCTTTTTTAAACATCTTTAACCACGGTGCTATTAGCAGTTTTCACTTATATGTGTCAAATTTCTAAGTTGCTCCAATTTGAGCAAAAAATGACACATTTTCTCAAAATGAAAACTGCTGTTTAGAAATTGAAATGAGGCTCTCAAAGAAGCTTTTTTTTTCTGTTAAAATAAAGTAGCAACTCCTGTAGAGAAAATAAAGGATGCCTTCTTAGCTACCACAGGGGAGGCGCGCTCCTCCAGCCAATAGCGGCTACTTGATGACTGGAAGCGTTCCAGTCGTAAAACAGATCCAGATTGACAGCATGAGCAGATAATCTACTGTAGTAAGGAGAACAGTAATCACACACAGATCAGAATTTGTTGTGTTGTGGGCCTTCAGTATTGAATGGAAAAAGTCAAACTTTTTGTGTCTCTCATTACACTGTACTGTCTGCTGATGTCAGATCTGGGCGTGGTTGTCATTTCACCTGGAGATGACATCAAGACCAGCAGGCAAATGCAACAGGTTTAGTAACAGATCAGATTGGGGAACACGCCGAATCCTGCTTTGCCTCTGGTTCTACATGTGTGTGTAAATCAGTAGCTACGCCCCATTTATCTTCTTCTTGGCATGTTCTTCTCTTCCTATCCATTTTTTATCATGAAGACTCTTCAAGTTAGCTGACGGGGATTTTTGAAAAGGTCTTGATAAACAAAATAAACATAAACGCACTGATAAAATCAGAGCATATCTTCTCAGTGTATTCAAGTAATCTTTTGATAATAATATTTTCCAGGAGAAATTTTCCATCATTTCCTCCTGTTTTTACAGACACTGTAATTATTCACAGTTAGTTTGGTTTCACTCCGTCTCATAGATGTAATCAGTGCAGCCAGCGGAGATGATGCTGTTGATATCAAACAAGATGAGGGCACAGCGTTTCCTGTCAAGATCCAAGGAGCAGGAGTCGAGTCATTTGAACTGCAGGTATAAAAACAACAGTAAGAGGCGAGACGGCATTTTACTTTCACCCTCGGCCATAACCCACAAATTCATTTTGCGTTCGTGTCTTGAGATCCATTCTGTGTTTGTGCTGTGTAGGTGAATGCATTTTGGCTCGTTCAAGATGCAATAATGGCCTTGCTGTCAAGGAATGAGGTGTGCCCGCGTTCGAACTTGTCTCTTTCTCTAGCTGGGACAACACTGGATCCCCACTCCGATCTGCAAAGCATCAGAGGCCTTAAAGCAGGGGCTCTCATTCGCCTGGTGGAAGGTATATTCTTTTATTTCAGTTTGTTTCTTCTGTGTGAGTTCTCGCTGTAGCTGCACGATTGAGTAATGATTAAATCTAGTGACATGACATATTTGTCCTATTGCTGGTTAGTATCTTACACCAGTATTTTAAAAATATTTTCACCCCATGAACGTTTTCACATTTTGCATATAAATGAAGCCTCCTTAAATCCACTGTTTTAAATTTGAGCTCCCCAATAAGTCTAACTGAATTTAAGCTATGTTGCAAAGGGGCAGAAAATACAGCTTCTAGATGTCCAAAGCTTGTAGGTAGATACTCCAAAAGACTTACTCGTAACTGCTCTTGTACACAAGGGTACAGAAAATGGATTAATGCTATTATTAAAAGGTCAGATTTAAACTATCTCAACCATCTGCTCACCACAATGTTCTGGATGCTTTGTTAGCAGTGTTGTTCATTTCACAGGTTCAGCAGACCTTTCCCACATCACTGTGACTTTCATAAAGACAGTCAGGCTACACACTGGATGCTAACTAATGCATGTCTCCGCAGAGCCTTATACGTCCCACTCTGCCAGGGTCCACTTGGCTCAGGTTGTGGAGCTGCTGAGAGCGTCCGGACCTCACGATGCACTGAGAGAAGGACAATCACCAAGCGTACTGGAGACACTCACACACACACCTGGTAAATGCACAAAGAAACAGCCCACTGAAAGAAGAAGGCAACAAAAAGTCACAAAAGGGTTTCTGACTCATACTGAAATCTCTCTCTCTGCCCCTACTACAGACTCGAGCCTACCAAATGGAAAGAGCCTGAAGCGCTCATTAAGCAATTCAAAGGGAGAATCAGCCAACCAGAATGGACCCCCACCTGAGTACCTCTTGCCTGGCTCCTCAGAAAGACCCCTTATGGCTCTGCTGCCACACAGTTCTCAACCAGAGGTCGATTCATACCAGAGTCTGTCTGGGAATTTGACTTGTTTGACCCAAAGAAAGCACAAGTTTACCATTTTCCTCTTCATCTGTGTTTCAACAGGCCCCCAGTTCCCTGAAGGACTTGTCCCTCAGCTGCTGGCACCCCCCACCAGGACACAGGAAGCTGCAGGGAGACTTCATGTACTTGACAGTGGTGACAATAGAGGGTCGGCATTGTGATATCACATCTTGTCCCAAAGGTTTCTTCCTGAACAGGTGAGCACAGTTACAACAGAAATTATCTTATTTTCTGTCTTGACAGCAATAATTAAATAACTAAGTGTTTTGATACTAGAACAATATAATTATGCAAAAATATCCCATGTTTTTCTGAAAACATGGGATGTTCAGGTTTTTTTGGGTGGTGGGTGTTATTAATAACACAAACCAATAATCATGAAGTTGGAGAAAATGAATGCAGTTTTTAAAATGTCTGGTGTGCATTCATTTGTGTTCAGCCATATTTACTTTAATTATACTAAAATAGAATTCACCTGTGTGTAGCTTTTGTCAATAATATCAGTTCTGTTAATTCTTCAGTGTTAGACAACATAGTTGAGCACAAAGTATCGTCAAGAGTGAGGAACACTTAAGACAAGTCAGAAAGAAGGCTGGGGAGAAGCGTAACGCGCAGTGAGGTTATAAAACAATATCCCAGGCTTTGAAATGTTATGAAAAGCTGCGTAAAGCATGGCTTGAAAGTAGAAAAAAGGGTGACATGTCTGCAAACTGTACAAGGAGATTAGTGGTTATCTAAACTAACATGCCAGACAAGGACAGCATTAATCAGAGAAGCTGCCAAGATTTCAGTGGTAATTCTCATGGAGCTTCATCATTAATTCAGCATTTAGGAGAGTCCTGAAAGAAAAATATTTTAGAAGCTGGATAACACTTGAGTCTGGAGAGGAAGTTCCCTTTCCAACAGGACAGGACACTGAAACACTGCCAGTGCTACAACATAACAGTAGATCAAAGTATTTCCAGGTCATGGTCCAGAGAAAATTTACTGAGACTTTTTGCAAAGGAGATTCAGTCTCACTAAGTTGGACATATTTTGCAAAGAATGGGCAGCAATTTTAGTTTTTACATATGAAAATTTAGTAGATATACTTAGAAAGATTTGCAGCAGTTATTGAATAAAATATTGCTCTAGAGGCATGCCAAAAATGACCAGATTTCTGTTTGGAAAAACAATCTGAAAACCACGGATCAATTTATTTCCATTTAACAATTATTCATTAAAATGACATGTGTAAATGTTCTAAGGACATATCTGGCTTTGTTGGACATTGCATGTACATCCATCCATATACGCACTATATGGATGGATGTTCATTATTGCAAATGAACAGTTTTAACGTTGTTTTATATTTCTTTTTTTATATCTAGGTCTACCCATGATGTATTTGACCCTCGTCCTGCACAGTCTACTCCAGTCTGTCACTGTCTCACCGACTTGCTGTGTCATGTCAGTCCTACTTTCAAACAAGCCTTTACCACACTCAAAAACAGGTAAGTAATATTAAATACCACTGGATGCTGTAAGAACTGGTGTGGCTGAGTGTGATGGATGTGAATCTGCATAATGCCTCTCATTCTTCAGGCCACCACAGCCACCAGTAGAGGCAATGCCCACTCCTTACCACACGCTGTGCTGGCTCGGACCTCCCTGCGCCTCTCGAATCCACAAGAACACTTTCAGTAGATTGGGGGTGGATGAGCAGGCGGCAGCACAGGTTATATACCACACAGCAGTGGTTTGCTGTCGATTTTAATTGTGCATATAATGCATAAAACATATATATACCAAGTCTAAGCAGCTTTGTGGGTCTCACCTGTAGGCTCCAGACTGGAATGAGGAGTTACAAGCAGCCAGAAATCTTTCCCAGGGGAGTCTGGAAGAAAGGCTGCAGAGAGACAAAGTTTTGCTACAAGTAAGAAATAAGCCAGTGAATTTTTTGCGCATGACAGAAGTGCAGTTTCTATATCTTTCTGGATTCCTTTGTCGGTCCTCCTCTTTTTCACTCACCCCTCAGGTTAACAGTGCTTTCGTAAGGACTGTTATGCAGGCAGCTGAGACGGTTGTAGATGGATTTGTTGAGCCGGTAAATGGAAACCCTGAGGACCCAGCATTCCTTTGGAGAGGCCTGTTCATGAGTCAGGGGGTCGCAAGTCCAGCGTTTGGTGGTGAGAGAGGTCGCAGGTAATAAAAGCCTAAAGTCTTTTTGCATACATGGGAGAGAAGATGCACAAAACTGAACATTTATGCAGACTCCACTATTGCTGTCACTCCTTGCAAAGATTTGCATAAAAACAGCACAATAAATTGTGCAAGTCTCGTACAACCTGAGATGAGACTCTTTGCTGCAGTTCTCTAAAAGTGAGCTTTGGAGATGTTTAGCTTCCTTACAGTTCACCTCGCAGTGTGTGGAAAGAAGATAAACTTTCGTTCTTGACCAGTTGTACTATCATACTTCCACATGATCAAAGCTAATTGAAAATAAGCATACTTCAGACTATATGTGCACATTTAGGAGAGTTATTTTCTTTTCCTGTTTCCCGAATCATGAATACTAATACTTATTTGCCTTAGTGAACTGTTGTTCCCTTTCTGTTGATAGGAATTAATAATGAAATAAACTGTTATCCTGTGTTACATTGTACTACTTTTTAACATAATATACATTATTGTGTTTGGTTGTGACATAAAAAATTTTTAAGTTCTTATGTCTGGAAACCTCAGTACATGATGGGTGGTAAAAAGACTTTTCCAGTTGGAAGTTTCCATTCATTCCCTGTCAATAGTATGATTTGATAATATTTTTTGCAATTGTAGGCATTATTATGGATGCCGAGTGTGATACTCATAACTCCTATAATGTGATTTCCTCAGATGATAAGTATTTCAGTATGTGGAGTTTTTCCCTCTGAAAAAAAGTTAACTGAATTTTTAATGAAATATTTAGTGTACTACTGTTAAAAAAGATTAAGGCATTTTACAACTTGGGCAGGGGTTTCTAATGGATTTTTTAAAAAATGTATTTTCTGATCTGCTTGCAGGGCAGCTCAGAGGTTGGAGCTTAAATGCGTGCAGGCTTACAGTGACTTAGAGGGGCTGCAGGGGCTGCATACTTTACCCACAGCCATCGTGGACTACAGAGGAGTGCGTCTGTCGGCCCAGGGTCTGGCCCCCGGGTTTGAAAGCTCAGAGCAGGACCAAAAAGATTCTCCTGCTTCAGGGTACTTCTGACCTGTGACCTATATTTGAACTGTGTGAGACTTCTATTGTCCTTTTGGAGCTAAATCTGTTTCTTCTTCTCTCCTCAGAGGTTTGCTTTATGGGGTGAACGCAGGGCCCCAAGAATCCCGTCAACGCAGACGGCTGCTAGCCTTATTGGCTCAAGCCGCCAAAAGCCTGTTCATCCAGAGACATGTTGTTGTGGCCCCCAAGGGTCACCAGGTGCCTCTGTTCACCTCCCTGGACGCTCAGGGGCTGCTGGGGGCTGATGGGAGGTTCTACCTGCTAGACGTATTCAGAAGCTTCCCAGTTGATGCCAATTTCTGTCCAGAGGAGGAAACACAAAGTCAGACAGCTGCTGGGGAGGAAGAGAGCAGCAAAAGCTGTGAAGAGAATGAGGAAAAGAGCAACGGGAATGAGAAACAAGGTTGGCCAGAGAATTATCAGAGCACTTCTGGGCTTCCAAAGAGGTTTCCTCACAGTCTCTGTCGGCTGAGGCCAGAGCTGGTGCAGGCTTTCATTCAGCACAAGTGAGTCCAATGTGAAAGAACACTTTTACATTCAGTCACAACTTTATTTATTATTATTATTAAGTTTAATATTCTTTGTTTATTTTCAGACATTGTCAATTTACCCAACATGTGAAGGAGAAGATGGATGAAAATGGAGGGTTTGAAGAATGCGCAACAGCTTGTAAGGAGTGTTTCAGCACATCCTCGTGACAGGAAATTTAAATTCTGTTTAACACGAAGCACACATTTTAATTGTGGACCAATATTACTTTTTCCCAGGTGACTCTCGAGCGACAGATGCCGTACGAGCTGCATGCAGAGACGTAGGCTCCGTCAGTGACATTATCTTTGAGATGCGCTTCAACCCAAATGTTTTCTCTCCAGGTATGCACTTTAACTGTACCTTCTCAGAAACAACAGACAGACAATAGATGTTTACTGGAGCATACATTTCTTGTGTTTTACATTCAGGAATAAGTTTTCCTTCCTCTGAGAGTGCGTCAACAAACCTGCAGGAGAAGTTGCTGAGAGAAGCTGCAGCTTTCATTATCACACACCAGATACCAGACTTTGTACGTGTCTTCAATGTTTCAGATTTTGTGCAACAGGGAAATTCTCTGGGACAACAAAATCAGTGCATAATACGTTTTAATGATCGTCTTTACAGTTGCAGTGCTGCCTACACAGCAATGAGGCGCCGATGGACGGAGCATCTTTGAGTCAGGCGCTACACCAGAGAGGCATCAACCTCCGCTACCTGGGGCACGTGGTCAAGGCTATTTCCCAGTCAGAACACAAGGAGCAACTCAGGCATATAATGGTATGTTTAATTTCCTCATATTTAATTCACAAATTTAAAATGGTCTTATTGTGACTATTTTTTTAATCATGTTCTTCTTTCTCCTGTTTTATATAAAACAGAGATCAACAATAGGTGAAATTTTCACACGCTCAGCAAAAAGAGTGTTCAACCATTTCCTACAGGTACTTTGCAGCATTCAGTAATAACTCCAATAAGTTCTTATGTCTGGAAACCTCAGTACATGATGGGTGGTAAAAGACTTTTCCAGTTGGAAGTTTCCATTCATTCCCTGTCAATAGTATGATTTGTGTCAAACATTTTCAGTATCGTACTGCAGGTTTATCACAACGGTCTGCTTTAAATTTGAGTCTTGCAGACTTCCCCCTTTTACCTCCAAATGTAACAACTATCATTTGGCCTAAAACATCACTTTAAGTTTTTATCAGACAGATATATTTCCAAAGAAGGTAAATGAATCTGGCTGCATTTATGTCTGCTTTCCTATAATGTCACACAATGAAGCAGTGTGACATTAGGTCACACTGTGGAGTGTAGGTGACCTAATGTCACCAACACTTAAGGCGACACCTCAAGTGTTGTATCAAATGTTGTGAATCATCCTTATAAAGTCTTGAGTTGCACCAGCAATGGCCCAAAATGAATACGACAGTTTCTGTCCGTGATGAGTGCATGTAAACGTCCAACTGGTACTTTAACATTTTCTGTGGTTCTCCACAGAAAATGTAGCTCAGCATCTCTTCATGTCTGCATAGGGTGTGGACGTACCAAGCCTGTCTGCAGCCATCAGTCATTTCCTCAGTTGTCTTTTGGTTCATCACTTCACACCCTCTCCTGTCGGGGAGGAGGCTAAGAAAAAATCACGGAGGCGTGGCCGTGGGGCCGGGGCCTCCGAGAGCACTCCCTGGAGCATGCTCACTGGAGCTGAGCTGTGGAATCTGGTCTGCCAAGATGCTTTTGAAACATATGATATCTCTGACTGCCTTGGGTGAGAAGTCACAGACCTCGCTCATTCACCCCCTTTGTGTGTTAAGCAATGATAAAGTTAATGCTTAACCCCAGCCCTTTTCTCATAGTTCAAGTCCGAATCACTTGGTGGAGAACTATGGGCTTCAAAAAGTCTCTTTGCTGAGAGAATTCTGTTTAAAGACCGGAGTGCAGGTAATCAAATATTCAGTTTTGTTTCTTTGAATCAATACTTTGCAGTTCTAAAGATGCATTCAGGATAAGACACAAGGCATATATTAGAAACACCCTGAAAGCAACATCACCCTGAAAGCAACATAAACCCTCTGAAAACACCACTGAGAACTCTGTATCTGCACCAGCTGAGATTGAGAGACTTCGTCCTCGAGAGCCAGAGCAAAGCGCCCTTCAGTCCTGACGACATCCTTAACATCTTTCCTGTCGTTAAACACATCAAAATGCCGACTGCTGATGCTTCAAAGGTACACCGAGCTGCACAGACTTCCATCCAGAAGGGTATGTCTATAAGAAAAGAAAAAAACTATTGAGCATACTGTATGTTCAACACATGCTTTTGAGTGGCTCTTATGTTTATGAATCCTCCATTCTGGTGTGTAGGTCTGCTAGATCAGGCCCACGAACAGCTGAAGGAAGCAGCTTACCTGTATGGCAGAGTGTGTGATGATCTGGACCCTGAGGCCTGTAACTGTAACAGCTTGTTGGCCAAAGTCACTTTCCTGCAGGGGAAAGCAGCTGAGGTATGCTCACAACTTCACAGCCTGTCAACTTCTGACAGTAATGACAGTGTAGTCCAGTTATGGATAGCTGTGGCTGATTACTTAAAATATTGCTTTGTGCTTTGCAAAGTATTAATCCTCTTGAAATGTTTTCACCTTCTGGCACATTACACCCACAAACATAATCCTCCTGTTTTAAGTAATTAACCAACTTAAAGCAGTGCATAATTGAAATGAAAGGAAAACTATGCATGGTTTTAGAATTTCTCAAGTTTACTCTAATACTGTACTATGTACAAACAATTGCCTTGAGAATTGTCAATTAGTTAGTAAATGTAGTTCCTCTGTGTGCAGGTTTATTTCAGCATAAATACACATTTATTTATGCAACGTTTTATAAAACTTTTTCATCTAAACATTAAATAAATATGGCACGATTGCAGACCTAGCAAAACATGGCTGCCCACCTAAATTGGAAGGTCTTGGAAGGAGAGCATTACCAGAGAAGCTCACAGCTCAAGAGGAAATATCAGTTGACAGATTCTGAGCTGCACAAAACAAAAGTTACATATGTAACAACGGTTCCATGAATCCCGGATTGACCTTGATTTTTTTTTTTTTTTTTTTTGTCCTGAAGGCTCGAAGTATTCAGCTGAAGACAGTGGTCATTAGTGAGAGGGTGCTTGGCTTTGACCATCCAAACACTATACAGCAATATGTGAGTACAGCTCCATGTAGATATTTGTCATCACTGTTTACTCATCCCAGTTGTCACAGTGTGAATATTGTCACTGATGTGTGATTTATAGGCACTCCTAGCCGTGTACGCATATGCTGGAGGGGAGACGGCCCTGGCTCAGAAATGTCTTCTCAGAGCTCGTCTGCTGATGTTGACAGTGCATGGAGAAGACCACCCGTACACCGCAACACTAGATGTAAGTCAAATCAAGTCATTAAAGTCTCACAAAGAAGAAAACACAGGTTTTGCTCATGGTTCAGCTTTTCCTCCTACTTGTTTTCTGGTAGAGTTGTCTTGGCCTGGTGTTGACAGAAGATCAAACAGGGCAGTTCCTTAAGAACGCTCTGAAACTTAACACTTCATTTTTCGGCTCCACTGATCTGCATACCGCTCTTAGGTATGTTAATTACAGCTCTCAATGGAAATTTGGCTTTAACTCAGTAGGTTTACTTACTACTTCCATTTTTTTTCTGTGCAGCCACCACCTCTTGGCCCAGTGGATGTGCAGTAAAGGAGACTACAGAAGTGCTATGACACATGAGAAAGAAGCCTTCTCTGCCTTTACATCCTTGGTTCGTAACTCTGCGAGACTGAGAGAAAACGTCAGAGGGCTCATTTTCTTTGTGCCTTTCTGCTTAAATTAACTTTCTATTCCAGTTTGGAGAAGATCACCCACAGACGAGCTGCAGCAAAGAGTTCCTGGGAACCATCACCAAGCAGGCAGTCAAAGTAGAACGCACTCTCAGACAGACAGGAAGTGAGTCTGCTGAGCAAACCGTTGAGGTAAGTGTAAGAGCTTGTATATATATATATAGATTATCTAAAAGGTGTAAAAACATACTCAGGTTGTTGTATGTTCTTCTCTCAGTGCCTAAGCCCAACATCTGAAACTGTTCTGGAGCAGATGGTTCTGGTTACAGGGATCAGGAGGATTACACGCAGGTAAATATATTTCTAAAGACTCTAAGGTGTGAAATCAGAGATAAAAAAAAAAACGATTATTAAGATGACTCGCAACAAATCTGTAGTTTGATTTATTAAAAAGATTTTCTAGGTTTTCTATTAATACCAATTTTTAATCTCTTTGTGTTTTCATAGTGACAGGTTCCAGGAGTATAAGCAGAAACACCTGGAACGAAAGGCTGCAGCAGCAAAGGAACTGGGATTCAAGCTCCCAATCTGGCCTGTCAACTCACATCTTGTTAGCAGCTTGGATAAAGAAAGTGGGAAGGAAGCTGGTGACAAAGGAACCGAAGCAGAGATAAAAGATGCAGAGAGTCAACAGGAGAATGTGTCTAACGACAGTGGTGCAGGTGTCTTAGCTAACGGTCATGTGGCAGAGCCAGCTGAGCGAAGCAAACATGAAGAGAAAGCTGATGTGGATACTAATGGAGAAGTTGGAGACGGAGAAGCCCAGACAGTGAATGGTGGTGAAGTGCAGTCAGCTTCAGGGGGGAAAAATAGGGAAATAAATGGAGATGCGGAAACAATTCCCAGCCCATCTGCCCTGAGTAGTAAACTAAGCTGGGCAGATATCGTTTCAAAATCTAGCAACGGAACTGGAGGCAAGGCAGTAAATGGAGTCACTGCTAATGGAGCAGCTGAAGAGTGAAAACACTGAAAACACACACAGGCTTGTAGGGCCGAGCTTTCTAAAGACACTGCTGTAAGATGAAACTAACCTTGGATTTAAAACGTAACGTGTTCAAAACAACAGGAAGGTATTTTTAACGAAGACGAGTATTCTTTCATATTTGAGATGTTTCACTGTCACGGATGCTGTGAGAAACTTGTTTGGCTGCAATTTTTTTTTTTGTTTGTTTCAAAAATAAACTTTTTACTTTGCTGTAATAAACAAATTTAGTCTTCTAGTAATAAAGCAACCTGGTTTTTGCTGCTTTTCCTGAAACTAGCATGAGCACAAAAGTTAAAATCTTGTTCACCAAGCGAGAGAAAAAAAGTTATTTTCCAGCAAATATTTGAACCATATTTCAGAAGTAGATTCTGTTTTCTTGACAAAATGAAAGCATAGTGAGTTTAATATCAAGATTATCCTAAAGTCAAGTTGTTGTTTTTTTCAATTGAAACAACTGAAAAAGTAATATCTCAAAATGGTCTTCAGTATTTAGCAAGTACCCATTTTAATTAGTTTAATTAGATGCACTAGTTCTCGACGTACTTAGTAGCGATGCTAATATTTGTCAAAATTTGGATCTTACATATCTGACATTTAGAACCTAGTTCCTTTCAAGTTAGCTTTTGCAAAAAATATTGGTTGTCAGAACTTCACAGAACGGAAACAAAATTTTTGGTAATGCTACTGCAGTTCAAGCAAAAGAAACATTCAAAAATATGAAAGTAGTTAATAAACAGAAATAAACACTCAAAATAATAGGCATAAACTAACCCAATGAGAGTAATTACTGCTAAATTAAAACCAAACCTGAACTAAATATCTTCCTTTCTTCTCCCGGAAAGCCTCTAAACAAACTTACAATGATGCTGATCTGTCAGATTGAGCATTTATTTTAAAAAAGGTGTGTAAATGTTAGGTTTGAAAATACATCCATTGTTAGCTAAGACCTGTCTCTGGAGAGTCTGAGACGGGTGTTTGTTTCAGTATAATTTCTAAATCTGAGCAATGTTGGTATTGTGGTTCAGGTGAGTCCGCCCAAGTAGATGAGGGGAGTTTGTTAAGTCGGTCTGAAGGAAAAGTGATAATTGCTGTATCACTGAAGACGTCTATCAGACGGGAAGGACAAGGCAGAAGTCTCTCTTCACACAAATCCACAGCTTTGCTGATGTAGCTGTAATCCCGCTTCAATTCCCTCTCGATGGTCCTGCAGGCAAAAGAGGAAAGAACATCATGTTATCTCTGCCATCATTTGCAATACGGTCTCACGTCATTAATTCCTGGTACACACCTCTCTCTGATGCCGCTGAAGCAGTTTCCGATGATCGTAACCAGAGACAAGCAGCGTGGGTTCCAGTTCTGCCACAGCAGATTGTTGTAAAGGGCTTTTCCACAGTGCATTAGATAAAATAAGGTGGGCTTAGAGGCAAGGCGCTTCCCCTCCTTCACAATACAACAAAATAAGACGTTTCTTCCATACGAATTGTTATAAGTTACGATAAGGTGCAATAGCTGTAAATGTTGATGTCCGCCTAATCTACTACTATGAAAGTATTATTATAAATTACAGGCTAAAATAAATAGAAAACATAGAAAAGCTGACTGGATCTGTGATTTGATTCAGCTAAGTAGTAAAATATAATGCAGCTACCTTTAATACACATCTAACAGTGTGTGTCAGATGTGTAAGTCTGAACAAATAAAATGCATAAGCAGCCAAAAACTAACCTCATTTTCTGTGAGCACAGTCAAACCCAGCTCTCTTAAAATGTCCTTTTCTGCGACAGAGAATGCAGGATCATAAAGAGAGCAATCCTTCGAGGGAATCTGCACAGAGAAAGAAACAGCAGCATACCATCTTAGATTAAAACACCATTTAATAAATCTTGAGGTATAACACGGATGAAATTGATTCCCTCACATGTCCTGCATCCAGTAGCAGCAGCAACATGGCAAGCTGGTAGCGGGCTGAGACACAGGAAGAAAAGGAGCCGAGGCCATAGCACACACACTCCAGCTGCTGGTCCTCGTCCTCCTGGCCTTCAGTCTTTATACTGTCTGAAGGTCTTGATGGGGATGTTGAACCTAGAAGCTGATCTAAAGATAAGATTTTCGTCAGGTTGCTACCAAGATCCTTCAAGAACAAGGGTTCAGTCCCTGATAGAAGTATTCATTCCAACTAAGCCCTGATTTGTCCTGGTTCACTTTATGAAATCCTCCAAAGCGTGCTTAAGTTTGTGACTGACTGTGACAATATGTGAAAAGGCTCAAGGGGAATAAATACTTTTGTAAGGCACTGTAAATACTTAGCTGTGCACTACACTTACTTTTCCACTGTTGCCAAAACTCTTCAGCTCTCAGCTCAGACCTAAAGGAGAACAAATAAAAGAAATTAATAGTGTGTGATGCTGATCTGCTGAACTTTGGACTGAGGATATTCATTGGGTTGCAGCTGATCTTCATTTCTTACACTGTCTCTCTGATCCGTCTGACAAGTTTCTCAACATCCAGCTGCTCCTGAAGACATACAGAGGGGACTTGTTGGTGAGATCGAAATTTCCTTGATGCACCTTTTCCCCGTCGAACCACCTGCCACTCTTCTACAGATTCCGACGACATGTATATATTACTATGCAGAAATATATGCGGGAATGTCATAAAAGGTATATTTTATGATGCATATTTTTATTGCAATTGTCTGCTGGAGAGCGTATAGGCTGGGAAGCCGCCAACACGAGGGATTATTTTGAGAACAACACAGAAGTTCCTCTTCCGGGGTCACGTGATTTTTTTTTTTCCAATTTAAAATGGTAGTCCACAAATTAAAGGAGGCGGAAAATAACGTAGTGTAAAATATTGTGCACACATGCGAACTAACTAAAATCAAAATAATTTGCAAAATAAAAAAATTAAAAAAATGAAGTAATATAAATATTTATAGAATGCTCTGAAATATAGAGACATAATACTAGAATTGTTTATCCAATATACAGAAGCTGAATAATATAATATAATATAATATAATATAATATAATATAATATAATATAATATAATATAATATAATATATTCAATTATTGACCATTAAAATAAATATATTTTCGTGCTTCTCAACAGAATAACTGGAGTAAAAAAACAAAAACAATTCAGTTTTTAGCAGTAAAAACAGAACTTTAAACGTAAGTCGGAACAGACTTTTATTTTGTTCGTATTCATGCCTATGCTTTCGTTATGAACAAGAATTGATGTAACACCTGTAAACCGGAAGTACTTGGATCTGCTAAAACGACCGTTGTCGTTAGCAGAATTGTTTCTATTTTCTAATTTAAAAAAAACATGCTGTTGATCTCGAATAAGAATACTACATAAACTTTAACGTGAGTATGATAAAATAATTAAATGTTTTCCAATTTAAATTGTTTCAACGTACAGACGTATAGATTATGGCCCACGTTAGATTTTGCTAGTTAACATTAGCTTCTTTATTTGTTGTCGCTAAAAAGCAATGTGTAAATATAATGTTTTAACACTTGTCTTTTTTTTGTTAATATTTTATTGTGGATTTTATTGTCTGAGCAAATTTCTGCTACAAAAACAATATCCTATTTGTAATCCTATTTGTAGTTTAAAGCAGTAACATTTATATTGTTTCTGAAGGGAAACGCAGTCTTTTCTGACACTTTTAAAACAGGTACAAGATTTTGTTTTCCCCTCAGTTTTCAATCAGAAGTTTTGATTACCATCAGGTCACCAATTTTCACATATTCTTCTGTTTTGTTTTTTGTGTTTCTTGCCTCAACATTTAGATGTCCATGTCTCACCTTTACGGGCGGAGGGAAGAGGAGGAGGAAGGTGTGGAGGTAGAGAGCTTTGAAGTGACAGACTGGGATCTGGCCAACGAGTTTAACCCGGAGCGTCGCAGGTTCAGGCAGACCAAGGAGCAGGCCACCTATGGCATCTGGGCTGACAGGGATTCAGATGAGGATGAGAGGCCAAGCTTCGGAGGCAAGAGGTAGTGTCACCCAAGCTGATTTCTGTTGACAAGTAGTAATAGGTTCAGTTAATGTGTTTTGTAAAAAATATTAATACCCAGGGCCTTTTTCCATTACAACCACTAACTTAAGTACCTTTAATTTAATATGTCAGACCAACACAAACTAGAAATCTGGTTTTATACAAATAAAAATCTTAAAATGTTACATTCATTACTACCTAATCCAGGTCCAACTCCTCCACGACTTTCTCCCTGACTTGTCTGCTGCGTTACTTGTTCGTTAGCTGGTGTTGGCTGAGGCCTTCACAGATCAGCTGAAGTCATGCTGACATTAATTACACACAATAGGCTCTATTTGCCAATAAGTTGACATCTGAATTAATTTTTTTTTACACTAGATTTTATTTAATATGTTGAATACAAATGTAGCAAACAAGATTATTTTGGCCTAGCATGTAAAAACTTAATGAACCTATTAATATATAGACATTTGATGTAACATTAGTAAACTGGAACATCTTGGAAATGGTAAGGTGATAATTGTCGTTAGCAGAATTGTTTCTAGTTTAAATAAAAACCTGTTGTTTTCTGCTAACAAAATCATTTGTGGTTGGACAAAATGTGGAACATTTTTATTATTCAAGGCTCTGTAAATGGTTGTGATATTTTTTTTTTCTCCAGGTCTAAAGACTACACTGCTCCAGTGAGCTTTGTGAGTGCTGGTGTGCGTCAGACTGCAGCTGAGGAGAAACAGCAGCAACAAGAAGGAGGTTCTGATGACTCTGATGATGATTCCCCTCCAGTTCCTCCTCCTCCACGTGCGACAGCTCCCAAAAAACTTCAGATGGTGAATTTATTTATGTCTGCATTTTGTCCATTTGCTAACCATTAATTTGAAGAAAATACAGGGAAGACTAGCAAGGCCTTCTTTTTAAAATGCTTTGTTTTTCTAGGGTACTTTTGGTGGGAACCAGTCCCAGAGGTTTGCAGGTGGCATACAGTCTGGTAAAGGCATTGGAAGCTGGGAGAAGCACACCAAGGGAATTGGACAGAGACTTCTGCAGAAAATGGGTTACCAGCCAGGAAAAGGTTTGGGCAAGAATGCTCAAGGTGGGTAGAACTGACAGTGACATCGTCTTGTTGTGTAATTTTGTTTACATTTCAGAGGAGAGGTGGTGTAGTTGGGAAACTTTAACATGAAGTTCTCTGGCATTGCTGCAGGTATTGTGAACCCCATCGAGGCCAAAGTTCGTAAGGGAAAAGGAGCAGTCGGTGCTTATGGCAATGAGCGAACTCAGCAGAGCCTTCAGGACTTCCCCGTGGTTGACTCTGAAGAAGAGGAGGAAAAGGTAAACTACTGGAACAGATGTCGTCATTCACACTTTTCCGATTTATATCCGCTATGGCTTTTGCTTTTCATAACCTGTATCCTGATCCTGCAGAGCCTCTTTAGCGTTATTTGTTTTTGTTTTAAAGGAATTTAAGAAAGAGTTAGGCCAGTGGCGTAAGGACCCGGCTGGGACTGCAGGAAAGAAGAAACCAAAGTACTCCTACAAAACTGCAGATGAGCTAAAAGCTAAAGGTAAAATGGCTTATCGGGGCACACCGGCATCTGCAGGAGAGCTGGCACAAGTCAAGGTATGTCAATGCCTTAGATTGGATTCCTTCATATATGTTCGCATGGATTACACAACAGTTTTGGGGGAGTTGGGCTAATGTGTTTAAGCTTGAAAATAAAGTTGCTCTCACATTTATGGCCCTCACACACTAGAGTATTTTGTGAATATACCTTCTTACTTTTTCAGGCATTGAAATCATTCTTATTTATTCCTCTCCTCTCTCGTACATCATTGCTAGCTTTGAATGGTTTTACATGGATTCTTACTCATTAAATTTAGAAAGCAGGATTTTTTGTTTATATGTTAGCAAATGAGTCATAGATGTAACAATGTTAATTTTTCACCGGGAATACTACCTCTGGAACAAAATGAAGAGTTCTGGCATGAATATCTTGAACATGTGAGTCCATTGAAGCCTGCTATTTAGCGTTTTAAATGTAATTTTTCTATGTCTCTCCTGGTTAAGGTCATAGATATGACTGGCCGAGAGCAGAAGGTTTACTACAGCTACAGCCAGATATCCAACAAGCACAGCGTTCCAGATGAAGCCCCACCAAGCCTGGCCACTCGCGATCAGAAAGGATCTGGCTTTGCTCTCCCTGAGCTCGAGCACAACCTGCAGCTTCTGATAGACCTCACAGAGCAGGACATTTTACAGGTGAGGGGAAACGGTGAAGTGCATTCAGCAAGAGCAAGACTTAATCTTCATAAAACATTAATAATCTGAGGTACAAATGTAAGAGTTACCAAATGGTTTCTAAGCTTCATTTCTTTCCCTGGTGCATGTTTTGCAGTCCGCCAGGCGTTTGCAGCATGAAAAAGACGTGGTTGTTTCTCTGAGCCACGAATCTCGAGCCTTGCAGAGTCGACTGGACACAGAGCAGAATGCCATTAAAAGAATGGAGACTGTGTTGGCCTTGGTGGAGCGATTTCCGACGGAGGAGACGGCCCCGGGCGAGGGGCCAACTCTCCAGGTTTATGTTACACTGATTATACACTGTAGACACTCTATCGTCAAGCATTTTGAGTTTTATCGTCCGAACCCTATTCTTTTAATCACTTCTTCCTCTGTGTTCAGGAGTGTGCCCGTATGTTTGAGACCCTGCAGACTGATTATTACGAAGAGTACAAGACAATGGGACTGGGGGACCTGGCTGTCGCTGTTGTACACCCGTTACTCAAAGAGAAACTCTCCTCCTGGGACCCTCTCAAGGTATTCTTCTACTATCATCACAGCTGAAGAAAATTATGACATCTTTTAGTGGTGCTGCCAACATGTTTGTCTGATTATTTCAGGACAGCTCATATTGTCTGGAAGATATTGGTCAGTGGAGAGCAATCCTCGAGTCCCAGGACATGCACTCCAGCGGTCCACATTCAAACATGGATCCATACCACAGGTGATTTTAAACAGAAAAGACAGACTCAGATGTGCCTTGTGAAGAATTTGTGCCAAACAGAATTTCTATCGAGTCATAATTGACGTGAGTTTCTCATTAATGTTGAGCTTTTAACAAAACATTTAAAAATGTATTCTCTTTTTGTGGGCAGAGTAATCACACAATTAGAGAATTTTAAATACAAAAAGTAAGTGCACAAATTAGAATTTGATGATATTCTTTAATCCCCACTGCATTAAAATTATGCATGTAATCTTAAATATATCAATAATGATATTTAGGTAAATCCTAATTAGCAGGTTGCAGATAAATTTTGCACCTATGAAAAACTGGCCTAATTCTGATGTATTTGATAGCTCTTTTTATTAAACTATTAGTAAGGGTGAATGTATATGCATTTCTAAATACATTTCTAAATAAGTGTAATCCTATTTATATTAGAGAAGTCCTTAGTCAATTAAAATATGTAAAATTAATTATTGTTTGTAAAATTCAAGTTGTGTCAATGTTTATAAACATGTATTAAAACACCTTATTTTACAGCAATTGTGCTGATTATAAGAGGATGTCAACTTCTGCCACTATATTTTAGTTTGTGTTTGTAAAGTGTGTGATGTACGTTTATTCATCCAGACTGTTATGGGAGGTGTGGATCCCAGTGATGCGCTCCTGTGTGTCCAACTGGCAGCCTCGACTAGTTGGGCCCATGGTGGACTGCTTGGATTTGTGGGCCCCTCTCCTCCCCCCGTGGATCCTAGATCAGCTGCTGGAGCAGATGATCTTACCTCGACTGCAGCGAGAGGCAAGACAAAGACCGTCTCACATGATTGTGTATTCTCCCTAATATCAGCATCAGAAGACAGATTTAAAGAACTTCTTCCTTGTTGACACAGGTGGATAACTGGAACCCTTTGACTGACACCGTCCCCATTCACTCCTGGATCCACCCTTGGCTGCCTCTGCTCCAAGCCCGTCTGGAGCCTCTTTACCCACCGATCAGGAGCAAACTGTCCAACGCTTTGCAACGGTGGCATCCAAGCGACGCCTCAGCCCGCCTTATCCTGCAGCCGTGGAAGAATGTATTCACGGCAGGCGCATGGGAAGCCTTCATGGTGAAAAACATCATCCCTAAACTAGGTAAGTCTTAGGACAATGTTTGGTAAATCCATTAATGAATGTGTACTTTGCTGCTCTCTGTTCTCCATTTGTTGTGCCTGTTACTAATGGTAGTCTCTCTTCTATGCACTGGCGAAGCCTTGTGTCTGGAAGAACTGGTTATCAACCCTCACCAGCAGCAGATGGAGCCATTTCACTGGGTGATGGACTGGGAAGGCATGCTGTCGCCCTCCAGTCTGGTCTCGCTTTTGGATAAAAACTTTTTTCCTAAATGGTTGCAGGTAAGTGAACGCACTTGGAATAAAACAGATCTTATGGACATATAAGCAGATCACTTTCAAGTCTGTTCATTATTAGGCTAATTATGTAGTGAGATGTAAGTAGTTTAAATAACATTAAGAAATTTGGAAATTTTTTTGGACTATGATTTTTTTACAATCAAAGGTAATTAAATTCCAGCCAAAAAAGTTTAACTACCAACAGAGTCAAGCAATATTAATTTTATTATACAACTGTAAATGTAATTGTAAATTTAGGAAAGGAAATTATTGTGAAATACTGCAGAGTAAAATAACTTTTATGTTATGTATCTGTGCTGGTTAAAGGTGCTGTGTTCGTGGCTGAGCAACAGTCCAAACTATGAGGAAATTACTAAGTGGTACCTCGGCTGGAAAAGCATGTTCAGCGACGTCTTGTTGGCGCAGCCACTCATTAAAGAGAAATTCAACGAAGCTTTGGACATCATGAACCGAGCAGTGTCTTCAGGTATGGTACATTGTCCATGTTTCTTTAAAAGATGTACTGAAGAGTCTTAAAAAAGTTGTTTTGCCTTAAAAATCTAATATTGCATCTCAGCTTGCCTTTCCACTGAAACCTAACGTAACACTTGTTCACTTTTGCAACCACAGGGGGATACATGCAGCCAGGAGCAAGAGAGAACATTGCATATCTCACACAGACAGAAAGACGGAAGGACTTCCAATACGAAGCGCTGCAGGAGCGCAGGGATGCTGAGAGTGTGGCTCATAGAGGCATCAGTACTGGTGTGCCGACAAACTTTAAAGATCTCATTCAGACCAAAGCAGAGGAGAACAACATCGTCTTCATGCCCTTAGTGGGCAAACGGCACGAGGGGAAGCAGCTCTACACATTTGGCCGTATTGTGATCTACATAGACAGGGGCGTTGTGTTCGTGCAGGGGGAGAAGACTTGGGTTCCCACGTCTTTGCAGAGTCTCATAGATATGGCAAAGTGAACTTGGACAGACGAAGCTTTTGGTTTGTTTTTTTATAAAACGATTTAAAAAGTAAAGCAACTTTTTCATGTAATTTTAGCACAGTGGTTATTTGTCATGTCATGTATATAAATTTAAAAACTGTCGGACTGAATAAAAATGATGACCATTCAGAGACTACTTTTCACAAATAAAACATGTTTTCTATTTTTCTTTATTTATGAATGACCTCTCAGTTAGAATTGACATCCCTTTAATGCAACTTTGGACTTTTTATGGAAAGACGACGTACAAGTTTGGTCTTTCAGTCCCTTTTTTGCAAGTTTATGACAGATCTAGCATAAGCCAACTCATTACTTTCATCATTGGTGGAACTATAGTGGGAATTTTCTAATGAATGGAACATCCTGGAGTTTTCTGACTTGGGAAGAACTACTACATCTCCCTCAATAAAACTTAGACTTTAGATACAACACTGAGCATCCATATCAGTAGCTAGGAACTGTCATAGAAAGCTGAAAATGTACTTTGAGCATTCTCACCAACTTTAACTAGAATAGCATAAAAATGCTAGAGCAACACAGAAAAGACAGTAGAGTCACTCTCTTTTTTTGGAGACCAAATTCTAGTAGAGACACAAAAAGACAGCCCTGTGAATAATAAGACCTATCTTAATCTGTCTATAAACTGTTAACTTGCTGTTGATAGCGGTAAGACAATCCTGGTTAAATTAATCAAGAAAGGTAGAAAATGTACAATAACTTAATTCCACCGATGAGTCTTACAAATTTCCAGTAATACTCATTTGGAAAAGTTTCATGTTTTGTTTCCATATAATTTATTGTAATACAACAAACATGACAAAACATTTTTGACACTGAAAGAGGTACTCCTTGTTACCACATTATAACAGTAGGTGGCAGTCTTATTTCTGCTTATTGTGGTTCGGTTGTTGATTATTGGCTAATCCAGGCTTCCGTCGACATTCGGCGCTTTGTTGTAAGACGACATTACAGCTCTTTTTGTTGATAATTTATTACTAAACTATTATGGTGCCATTTTTTTTCAAACAAATTGGTGCATGAGCGTTTTTGAAACACAATAATAGACAAATCCTATTCATTATAGTCGTCAGGAAAGACGACTATTTGCGGCTGAACCTGTTAGCAGCTAAGCTATCACAGGCTATGTGGCTAGCATTAGCATACTTCTAACATGTTGCTAAACTGAGGTTTCGTGTCGTTTCTTTTATCCGGTTTATGCACGTAGGTAGCCATGTCGACCGATGCCATAAAGAAGAGAAAGTCGAAGGTTCTCCGCGGTGAAGGAGGGACCCCAGAGACCAAGCGAGGCCGGGGGGATGTGGACCAGGTAAGCACAACCAGAGAACCGACGCTCTGCAGACAGTGTGTCTTCATCTGACTTCATGACCATTTTAATAAAATAAGAAAAACAACAGATAAAAAGTTTTGTGTTTTAAATTAACACAAAAACCCCTTTAAAAATTTCTATAAAATATGACAAAAAAATAACTTCTGTAAAGGAATAATTTAGGACACCTCTGTATTTAGCCCCACGTAAAATGTCAAAAACTAGTTTTAGTAATTTCATAATCAATGCAAATGATTCGACCACGTTTTCTCCGCATGTTGGTGCAGGTTCGCCCCTTTTTAAGTTTAGGATATTTAGTTCTGAAGTGTTGGTGAACTCAAAGGTAAGATTAAAAGCTGTCTGAGGCCTTCAGATTGTTGCAGGGATGTGAAAAGGCTTAGAAGAAGAACCTGAAAGCAGTCGACAGGTGGGGGACATTCAAAACAACTGTCAGCACAAACTTGACATCCATTAAGCTCAGAGATGCTCATCATCACGCCATCCACCGTGAATTCTTGTAAATGTTAGAGTCTGTCGGAGGAAAATATGAGGCCTAGTGGAAAACAATTAAAGCTGAAGCAGAGCTGCACCTTTATTATGCATGTATGATTTTGTGTCCTTGCTTTATTGATTCTATCTTCTCATACACACATTGGCATGCTTATGTAACCATAACCAATTGAAATCACATAAAACCATCTCCAGTCACATATAGTCATGGGTGTTAGTCTTGTAAATTGCCATGAGAAGCCAAAGGAGAGTTTTCCAACTTTTGTTCTCTATTTAAATGCATCAAATTAGGTTATTTTTTGTGTTATAGTCCAATTAAATTACTTTCTTTCTTAGATGAAATTGTGATTAACTGTTGATGTCTGAACAGTTTCTTCCAAAAAACTATATTTCATAGGGTGTCGTATTTTTTCACAAGAGATTTTATTGACACTCATCTAGGACAGTGTTGATATCTTGAAGGAAACAAAAGAGAGAGGAAAATATTGTTTAACTGCAACCTGTATCATCATGGTGTCACAAAGGGGGGACAAAAATGAGGAATTATGACCAAAAATATTTTGTTTTTTATTTAGATTAATTGAAACCATTTAATATTGATAAGACAATGAGAGCAACAGGGAAGAGGTGACCTATAAATGCATGTGAATTCTTAACTTTTTAACTATTGCTTCATGCAGGACGTTCGTGTCTATAATGAGGAGGGGGAGCTGGACGGCAGGGACCCCAAGCAGGACTACCTGCAGTACAAAGAGTCCTGTGAGAGTCTGGCGACAGTCATGAGTGAGATCCAGGAACTGAAAGCCAACGGCGCCAAAGAGGGGGTAAAACAATCAATTCAGCATAAATATTGTTTCCCATCGTTCCTAATGGAGAGTACCTTAATTCAATTCAGTGTGGTGTGTTTTGTTTTCTTCTCAATTATGTATGGGGTTGATTATTTCGCTTTTGCGATTCAGTAAAAAAAAAAAACAAGTACTGCTTATACATAAAAGGCACCTATATACAGAATATGTACTGTACTTAAAACTGGAGTTTTAAGTAAGAATTTGTTAAAACAAAAAACAAACAGAAAAGGAAAAAGACATTATGCCAAAATTAAGCATCATGGTTGCTATGAAAATTATCCAATAAAATGACAAGAAAGGGAACTATCAGATCAGCATAAGCGAATGAGGAAATTTTAAATTTCCATCATGCATAATCATACACATTGATCAGTGACTAACTACTTGCTACATTTAAAACATGTCTCTTAAAATTGATATTTCTTCAAAGGAATCAATAATTAAGAAGGGAAATATCTCCAAGATGTCTGGAAGTAATGCTGCAGATATTTAGCTTCTCAGATTCCACCCCTCCTTGTATCTGCAGTGTATGCAGTAAGAGGACCTTAAATATCTATATATCTAACTGGTGTGTTTCTCCTTAGAATGCTGAGGTGGAGCTGAGACGCATGCAGGGCTGCATCCACTTCATGAACCTGAAAAAACTCAACCGTTTAGCTCACATGCGTCTAAAAAGAGGGCGAGACCAAACCCATGAGGTAATTCTTCCACAGATCTACAATGGAGTTAATGACAGACAAAATAAGTTGAGTTGTACTGTTCCATATATTCTCAAAAAAAAATGCTGATGCAAGTTCCCTTTGTGCTGATCACTGAAGGAGTGTTGAACTAAGCACTTTTGTCCTTGCAACATCTAACTGCAGTAGATGCTACAGTCTGCAGAAACAGTTTGAGTGCGCTTCTGTTAGATTGTAAATGTTCGCTGTAGATCGTATTTGAGCTCATTAATCTTTGATTTCACATAAACCTGGCTCTCAGTTTTGGCGTATTGTCAGGTATAAATGTATTTGTGTTTGTTTTCCGTCCGTCAGGTGATTCTTCTGGTGGAAAAGCCTCACCAGCGATTTATGTTTCTGTCCTCAGGCAAAGCAAAAGGTCGATGTGCTTCATCTTCAGCTGCAGAACCTCCTCTATGAGGTTATGCATCTTCAGAAGGAGATCAGCAAGTGTCTCGAATTCAAGTTAGTGTGAATTACTCTTTGTTAAATTAAACATTTATAGTTTTATTGAGACAATGTACGTCACTGACGTTGCACCAGTTTACCTTGGCATAAAGAACAGGAAGACGGTGCCGTGCAAAAATATTTATTTTGTCATGTTACGACCTCAGAGTTTGATGTGTTTTATGTGATAACCCAACAGAAAGTAGTGCATTATTGAAAATAGATGATGTATTAAATTTTATTTCTATTAAAATCCTGAAGTGCAGCGTGCATTTGTCTTCAGCCCCCTTTACTCTGCTACACCTAAATAAAACCAAGTGCAACCAGATTTGGTCACATAGTTTTATAGAGTCCACACGTGTGTAATTTCAACTCTGTTCTGAAAAGGCCTCAGAGAACATTAAGCAGTAAACATCTTCATGAAGAAGGCGGCATCATCGTGCTGCGGGGTTTATTTTCCTCAGCAGAGACAGGAAAGCAGGTCAGAATTAATGGTAAGATGGCTGGACAACACAAAGCAAGAGAAACGGAGGAACGGTTTAGATTAAAATGTTGTAATGTGTTAGAATGGCATCGTCAAAGCCCAAACCCGGTTAAGAATCTACCGGAACATTTAAACATGCAAGTTCAAAGATCCTCTACATTCAAACTAGCTGAGTTTGGTGTGTTTTGCAAAAAATAATGGATAGTAATGTAATTATCTGTTTCTTCTGGTTGCAGCTGCAATAAGAAGGAAATGGCAATTAAAAAGGTTCTATGAAGTCAGCTCTATGTGCTGTTTCTTTTACAAAGAAAAGTTTTCAGGCTTTTCTTTGTAAAACATTTTCAAACCCATATTTTCTTTTCTTGCCACTTCATAAATGCATATCTTGGTACGTTATATTGGTCCGACATATTAAAGAAATAATAAAATACATTGAAGATTACGGTTTAATGAAGTTCAGTAGATATTAACACTTTTACATGGAAATGTGTCTGAAACGTCGTTACAGTAAAATGAAACTTTAAAGACTTTGATCAAAATACATATGAACACCGCAGTCCAGTTACACTTAAAGCAATCCCCAAATGTTTCACATTTTCAGATTTATATTTTGTCACATTGATTAGCATCTTTCCTGCTTCAGATCCAAGCATGAAGAAATTGACCTGGTGAGCGAAGAGGAGTTCTTCCAGGACGCTCCGCCGGAGATTTCCAGGCCCAGCCTGACCAAAAATGATCCCCACCAGCTGACACTGGCAAGACTGGACTGGGAGCTGGAACAGAGGAAGAGGTGAAAAACTGGAAGCAGAGTCGCCCAGAGTTGGAATAACTTGGTGTTGCTTTTATTAACTCTTGGAGAGGTGAAAGAAGTTGTTAAGCGTTAGTTTTTGGAATCCAGGTTGGCGGAGAAATACGAGGAGTCACAATCCACAAAGGAGAAGATTCAGAAGACCATAGAGGTAAAGAAGGAGCATCTGAGAAGCCTTCAGCCTGGACTGAATGCCATCATGCAGGTACGTTATAAAAAGTTGAAGGAAAACAGACAAATTTTGTTATTCTGTTTATGTTCTAGCCTAGAATCAGTTTGAAATTCTCAGCTAGATTTTGGCGACTTTATTTGCAAATTCAGTGATGACCCCTTTTCCCCTCATGCTCTGTCTCCACAGGCGTCTCTCCCGGTGCAGGAGTATCTGTCCATGCCATTCGAAAAGACCCAGAAGCAGGCAGAGATCGCCCGTCACCTTCCTCCTCCGCTCTACGTGCTGTTTGTTCAAGCAAACGCTTACGGCCAAGCCTGTGGTGAGTCAAGACGGAATATATCACAAATAATTAAGAAATTTGAGTTTGACAGCTCACCATGCAGTTTCGATTTGATAACTGATTTGTTTTTTTCATATTTTAGACAAGAACCTGAGTGTGTCGATCTGCGGTGACGTGGACGAGGCCAGGGCCCTTTCCAAGCCTCCTGATGATTCTCAAGGTACATGCAGCGCCGTGTGGATGCCCCTGGAGTCTGTCCACATTAAAAACTCAGCTTCTGTCCATTTAGTTGGATTTTCTTTTTTTTTAACATGTCTATTCTTCAAAATGTGACATTTTTGTTGCCAGATGATGAGAGTGATTCAGATGCAGAAGAGGAGCAGGAGAAAACGGTGAGTTTCAGGACAGGATGCACACACACACCCACACACACACACACCCACACACACACACACACACCCACACACACGCTCAGAGGTTAGTGAGTTCAGTTGTTTTATAAATATACCCGTCTCTGGGTTGGACACAGAAACCCTTGCCTGAAGTTTTGCTTTCCACACACTGTGGTTGGGTGGCTCAGAGAGTGGCACCGATCGATCGATGTCTACATCCGGAGGCGAGTGGGGGATTCTGGGAAATATTTACCCAGACCGGGGAGGTGACTGTAACCCGAGTCCGTCTGGGACATGCACTCTCAGCAGCAGAGCAAAGCAGAATTTTAGCATCTAAATGGATGAAGGTTTAGTTGTGACTTAAAGATATGATTTATGAACTGAAGGTTGTGACACAGTTTTGAAAAAAAACAATGTTTGAGCGAGAGGGTGACTTTATTTTCTAAAAGTTTTAGCCATCCATCTGCCCATTTTTCATCTGTCTGTGCATTGGTTTTTCCGTTCATCCATCCATTAGTTTGTTTATTCTTATAACCGTCTGTCCATTGATTTGGCCGGCATTCACCCATCATCCATGTGTCTGTCTGCCCGTCCGTCTGTCAAACCAAGCAGTAAAAAGGCCTGCGTTGAAAATCAACCAGCTCCAGTCCTCAACATCCACTGTTCTGTATGTTTGTCCCTAGTTCAACACAGTGACTCATTTGTCTGATTTACCTGTTCATCAAGTCATCAGACTCTAGTGGAGCCTTTTAGTGAGCAACTTAATTGCTTCATGTATGTTGAGCCAGGAAACTCCTGCTGTTGTGGGCCTGCTCTATTATTGTGCCCCCAAACTCCCTTTTTGCCTTTCTCAGTCTTTTACCATCAATTAATTTCTCACCTTTTTTTTTATTTTACCTTTTAATAAACTTCAAAGGTAAAAGTTAAACTTTTATGTCATCACGTAGTGCTCTCTACATCCTCTCATTTAACAAAAGAAAAATGTTTCTTTCCATTTCTCCACAGTCTTTTCAGCTATTTGCTTCTCTAACTGCATCTCATAAACATCATGAAACATCTGCCTTTTTATGTTTTCTAATGTTATGTCTTGGTGGCTGTGTGTTTGACAGAAGAGAAGGAGGCCGACAACAGGTGGACAGCTGGACGACAAAAGACGAGAGATGCTGAAAAGACACCCTCTGTCTCTCAGCTTGGACCTTCAGTGTAAAGGTAAAGATTTTCTCCATTTCTTTTTCTTTTTTCACACACCATACATCCTAATATTTACAGTTGTTTTCTCATGCACACTTTGTAATGTGACCACATATTTGCTGTGCTGCGATGTAACTCTATATTTATGGTTGCACGAGGGAGAAATCGTGAGCGGCTCTGCCGTGGCATGACACCGCTTGACCCTAGTGTTCCCTCTGCTGGCAACAAAGGGAACATGGTGACAGATTATGGGGGAGATCTGCATTGCAGGCGTAACTCTACCTAATGTGGGAGGGGAGGGGAGGAAGTGAAGGGAGGTAGATACTTGCAGCATCGTAGGTCTGCAGCACCTACAGCATCTTGTAAGCGTTTTCTCTCTCTGCTTTGTTTCTACCCCAGTTTCCCTTCATGATCGCCCCTCCCGCCTCCTCACTCTGCTGCCAGCAGCCTTTTTTAGTGCAGGAAAAGCAAAAAGAGAGTAGCATAGGTGTGAGTGATTGACAGCGTGTCACTGAGTTCAATGTTACTGCAGAGACAGTATGTTAAAAGATGACCATCAGCATAGTGCGTGCTCCCCAGGTGCGGTAAGCTGCCACGCTGACCACGCCCTATTGCTGCTCTCCAACACCCTGCAGTGTGAAGTAAACCCACGAGGGCTATCATTGGGAGGATTAATGAAGGGAGGATGAGAGCGTATTACGATAGCAGTGAATTGGCTTTTCAGGATGATTTATTTCCCTCATTATCCCTACAGATGGCAGCACTCTGCATCTCTACTTCTTCTACCTGATGAATCTGAATATTCTGACCGTGAAGACAAACGTCTCTACCTCCACAGACCTCAACGCGGCCATCAGCGCTGGGTGTGTATAAACTCAACTCCGTGTGAGGGCTCCTATTCAAACTGGAAAACTCTCAATGTTTTTACCTCGTCCCTTAGTCCAGTGAAAGAAAATGGTGTGGGAAAAATGTTTCCCACCATGTTTTCAATAAGTGATATCCATCAGTCTGTCCTTTTATCAGTTGTTGGTCTCTTCATCTTTTCATCTGTTTGCCCCTTATAAATCAGATTGTCCATCCAACTAGCTGTACTGAATAATTTATCATTTCTATTTAAAAAGGCCTCAATTAAAAAAGGAGGATGCAAAGAAAAAACTAATATGCTAATTCCTTACATCTGTCAGTAAAGCTAAAAAGAGAAGTGTTTATTAATGACAAGTTGAATATTTTACATACCAAGGACTGAGAAATCTGAAAATTCAAGTCTGATAAAGTGTTGGATTTATCTGACACTTTATCACACTTTCTCATAGAAACCCTGCCTTTTAAGAGCCGAAAGATACTGGAACGGTGTTTTCTTTTCTCCAGAGAGCTTCTTAAATCTGAAACTCTCCTGAGCTGTCTCTACACCAGTGACCAAGGAAGAGAAACTCCCAATCCAGCCAATCGCTACCAGTTTGACAAAGTCGGGTAAGGACATCGAGCAGCAGTGGAGAATAAAAGACAAGCTCTAGATTACAATGTTACATGTCAGTATATTCAAGAAGGATTAACATGTAATTCTACTTCAGGATTGTTTCCTTTGCTGACTATGTGGAGGAGCTGGGATATCCCTACATGTGGGTCCAGAATCTGGGAGGACTTCATTTCCCCACTGAATCATCAGAGGTGTGTGCCGACACCCTGAGGTGCCTCAGGAAAGCAAAGCTGCTGCTGCTAAATGCCGGTGTATGTCTGTGTGTTTCCAGGGCGTTCTGGTGGGCAGTTCTCTGAGCGCCAGCCACATGGAGACCACCATGAAGCTGCTGAGGGGGCGAGTCCTGTCCCGCTTGGCTCTGCACAAACAGTTTGCTTCTTTAGGTGACTCACTTTACAACTTGTGTTAAATAATCTTAATTGTGGATCGCTGTGCAAGAGGTTGACTGTGTTTGTGGCTGCAGAGCACAACATCATTCCGATCTCCGCCGAGTGTCAGCACCTGTTTCCTGCCAAGATCATCTCCCGTCTGGCTCGGTGGACCACCATCACTCAGCAGGATTACTTGGTAAATTCAAGAAGAAACCACTTCAACATTTTCATGACAAGTTCACGTTGTTCATGCTCAGTGTAATCTCATCTGAAGGAACTGCCCTACACTCGTCATGTAACTGAAGCCGGACTGGCCAGAGAGACAGACTTGTACTTCATGGCAGTTGTGGAAAGAGGAACAGGTGAGTCCAGTCACTGGACGCCATACATGAAGTAATTTGTTGTGAATCTTTAAAAAAGAAAAAAACCCATCATGGCTGCTTTCCCTTTAGCGCGTCTTCACGCCGCTGTGGTCCTGAGTCCCCGCTACCCAGAAGTCTCTCCTCTGTTCTCTCTGTCCCTCAACTGGAAGGGAGAGTGCAGTGGGCGCAGCGATGACAACCTCAGAGTATGGACATTTCAGCTTATTATATCCTCAAATTCTGTTCTCAGTTTACTGTTTTGGTCCTGTAATACAATAAGTACCTTGAAAAGTATTCATCCTCATTTAACCTTTTACCATTTGTCCCTGTCGGGAGGCCTAAATGTATCTTATTGTCGTTGGGAAACACAAAGTAGTGCACAACATGAAATGGATGAAAAAGTGAATTTTCATACATTTCTACTATTAAATATCCGTCCATACTGAAATTGGTCTTTGCTTGATTTTAAGCGATGTGTATTGTTTTGCAAGATTGTATGTAATATTTTGTCATCTAAACATCGTTTATATTTTTAGGCCATGGAGAGCGAAGTGAATGTGTTCAAAAACGAGCTACAGGGCCCAAAGCCTGGGCATCAGCTTCTGACCAATCAGATCGCACGCCTGTGTGTCTGCTTGGACGTGTATTTGGAGACAGAAGTGCAAGATGACAGTGTGGAGGGACCTCGGGAGTTCCCACGAGAAAAAATGTGTCTGCGTACTGTCAGGTATCCAATTTTGTAGAAATGATAGATTTTTAATTATTATATAATTGTGTGCTAAATAAATTTACCTTTAACATCCTCTCTCTTTCTCTGTTTTTTTTTTTTTTTTTTTTTTTTAATTCAGGGGTCCAAACCGCCTGAAGCCGTTCAAGTACAACCACCCTCAGGGATTCTTCAGTCACCGTTAGACCTGCGTCCACGTTTGTCCTTCTGAAATTGTTTGTACCTCTTGGCAACATAAAGTCCTGTTTTAAAGATTTTGCAAATAAAACATTTCCTTGTTGTCATCTTTAATGGTCATTACGATTTGTCTATGACTAGCAGGCTCTGTTTCACACATCGTTTTCCATTCCATCTCTTGATTGTCCTCTGTTCTCCAGCCTTTGTCTTTCCTGCTCTATTTTTAGCTATGTGGGAGCAGGCCGATTATTATTCCATTGTGGTTCAGTGGAGAGGTAAGCTGAGTCATTTCCACAGAGACAAACGCACGCAAAATGCAACATTTTGCATTGCGTGTGCAGGAAACCTTTGACCCCTCTTTCACTGTCCAGGCTTTCCCAGTGGCAGGGCAGCTTTCCACTTGGCATCGTAGCAAAATTCTCAATTTTGCTGAGATGCTTTTCATTTTTTTGATCAAACAAATGTGGGAGGTCCTTTGTCATTTTGGAAAGAGGAGATTTTCCTTCATCAAATGTAAACAGTTCTGCAGAAAGCTTAGATTAAACCTCACCCTCCCTAGAATTAAAAAAAGTGTTTTAAAGAGAAAATGTGGAGATTAAGAAAACGATTCAAACATCTCAACCTTTATTTCAAAATGTCTAAAAAATAAAAAAAAAGATTTTGCATAATAGCTGAGCACAAATTGGTGTGTAATTTTGAAGTGGAAGAGATACATATTTTTTTTTTACAAATACAAATCTGAAAAGTGTGGCATGCACTTCTTTACAACCTTTCTGAAGAAATATCTCGCAGAACCATCTTTCCCTGCAATTACAGCTGCTTTGTCTTTCCATGGCTTAAGACCATTCTTTGCAAAAATACTTAAAGCTCAGCTTTTATGGGGGGGTTTTACAAAGCAAAGGTATCAAAATATATTTAGCTGAATTGTAATGTTCTCAGAGGATACCAGATTTTTTGTATATGTGTTAACTGGTTATGCTAGTGTACAAAAGAGCTGTAGGGAGGGAGGTTCATTTAAATAGCTCCATTTATCCACTAGCAGGACGTCAAATGAAAAACAAAACAAAAAATAAAAATGTACTAAATATGCCAAACATTTAAAAGCTTTGCATGAAGTAAAACAAAAACGCTCATTTAAATTCACATTTACGCTTAAGTAATTAATGATTGTGCAAACAGGTAATCAGATTCTTTAAAAAAAACTGCTGTAAGCAAAATTGATTTTACTCCTGATTTGAACGTGGCGGCAGTTTCTGTACAGCTCAGGTTTTCGGGGAGTTTAGTTCTGCTCCTTGAAATGCTGAATTAGCTAATGATAGCTAATTTAGTAGCACATTTCATACTGCATGATCAGTCAAAGTTTAATTTGAGTCTAAATCGACACCAAAGTTTAATGTTTGCCCTGTATTTATCCTCACTGAGTCAAGTTCTGGACACTAAAATCTGTTTTCTGCCTTAAGCTGGAGGGCACTCTGACTCATCCACTCCTTGGTATTTCACCTATAGGGAGTTTAGAGGGTTAAACAAATGATGGCACAATGCCACTGAGGCTCCAGTCCCGTATCAGTGATCAGGAATCTATTTTTAGTGTATGTGGAGTATGCATCAAAAACATGCTGCTGTGGTGGGAGGGGCTGGAGGCAGAATAGCTGAATAGCTGCAGGAGGAGGAATTACTTTGCTTCTAATTTGGTGCTCTGCAGCTTTAGTGAAGTATTGTTTGCAATGAGGACAAACCTGCCGGAGCATGCATCCTCAAGAGTCAGCAAAAAGTGTGTCCAGTGTGTCTCAGAGAAAGGTGAGCGTTGCCTACCCACCTAATTAAAACTACAAAGGCCTGTTTTCTTGCTTGATGTGTCAATTCTGCAATTTTTCACATCTGACAGTTTGAATGAGGGAAACCACACCCTGCACACTCAGTGGCACTCGAGCTGGGAATTTCCTAGAAAGATAATTGTCTCTTATTCAGTTGACATAAACAGACATAATCAATTACATCTGTCCCTATTGATTGAACAAGCGGTTTCTGAAAATGAACAGCCTCTGCTGCTGTTTTTACACGTTTATCCCCTCACCTTGGTAATAAGAAATCAATAGCACTAAATTGGATCATAAAGGCGCTGCTGTTACTTAGAAGTTGCTCCGTGAAGACAGGACTACTGATTTATCCATGAGCGTGATCCACTGCGTGTGAGGCAGGGTGCAGTGGCTGCTGAGCACGGGCACAGCTCCCCCTCTCTTTAGCCGCAATGCAGTGCAGTAACTCCCGGCGTTTTACCTTTCTGTGGTCTCACACCTTGTATGAGAGCTTCTGACGCCTCACTAATCTTTACCGAGAGTTCTTAACGCTGCACATTTCTGCAGGACTGTAATGTTTAAAAAAAGAGAGAAAATGATCCCACACAGACTTTTTATGTTTTTTTTGTTTTTTTTCATTGTTTATTTACTGTTTCATTTTCCATATTCTCAGCAGTTTATACATAGCACAGTCATCATTGTCTTAGCATTTGCAGACTGGAAGAGTGAGACGCCATCGTTCACCTGTCTGGAGAAGCAGCATTATTTGTGCACAACGAGCAAAACTCAAGTCTTCCTTAAATTATTCATCTGTAAATAGAATATAGAGATTTCTACCTCCCTTAATAAACATATTTATACATATTCAATATTGCTCACAATCATAAGCTTGACATAGTTTTGACATCTCTGCCCTTTGAAGGCTCATGAGGGCCCTGCGGGCCCCGTCAGGATTCAGTTTAAATGCACTTGATGTCCGTTAAGGGCGGTTGTCACATTCACATAAGGACTTTAGAGCATTCTGTATTCACTACAGCCATACAGTCAGAAGCGTTAGGGGGTGAAGGGGGGGTAGATGGCCATACTTGGGGAGCGGTGGGGTTGTTTGCAAGAGAAATCAATATTGCTTACATACTGTTACCTGCCTGAACAGCTGGGTGCGCCCAGCTCCTTCTTCCTGCTCTGCACCCTTCTCCTTCCTTCCTGCTCAGTTCTTTGGCATCTCCTTCTCCTCCACAGGTAAAAATGCAGCGATTGGTCTCACTTCTTGGCCTTCTCCTCCTTGGTTTCCTTTGACTCAGTGCTAGAGGACTTTTCAGCTTTTTCTGCCTTCGCTCCTTTACTCTCCTCTTTACTCTCCTCTTTACTCTTCTCGTCTGGCTTCTTCTCCTCCTTTTTGCTCTCGGTTTTCTCTGGTTCTACCTTGGCTGCGGGTTTCTCTTCAGGCTTTTTTTCCTCTTTCTTGCTTTCGGTTTTCTCTGGTTTTTCTTCAGGCTTCTTCTCCTCCTTCTTGCTTTCGGTTTTCTCAGACTTTGCCTCAGGCTCTGGTTTCTCCGGTTTGGGAGCGGCGGGCTTCTCCTCTTTAGCAGGAGGACTGCTCTCTTTGGGCTCAGGTTTTGGAGCAGGTTTGTCCTCAGCGGGCTTGCTGGGAGTCTCGGGTTTCGATGTTTCTTCCTTTGCCTTCTCGTCCTTCTTCGCATCAGATTTGTCCACCTTCTCTGGCTCCTTTTCCTTGGGTTCCTTCTTCTTCTCCTCCTTCACAGGTGGCTCTTTCTCTTTCTGCTCCTCTTTGGCTGGCTGAGACTTCTCCTCTTTCTTCTCCTCCTTTGGGGCGTCTTTGGCAGCAGCAGGCTTAGCGCTCTCCTTTTCTGGAGATTTTGGTTCGGGGCTCTTGGGAGCTGGAGATTTGGATTCGGGGGATTTACTCGGAGGGGATTTTGCTCGTCTCCTGCAGGAGACTTGGCAGGGGATTTGGGCTCGGGGGATTTGGCTGCTGGTGATTTGGTTTCTGGAGATTTTGGGGGTGATTTGGATTCTGGTGATTTCACAGCAGGAGATTTAGCTTTCTCTTCTTCACCTTCTTCCTCTTTCTCTTCTTTCTCCTCCTCCTCCTCCTTCTGCTCCTCTTCCTTTCCCTCTTCCTCCTTCTCATCTGCTTCTTCACCCTCTTCGTCCTCTTTGGTTTCCTCGTCTTCCTTTTCCGCTTCCTCCTCCTCTTCCTCTTCTTCTTTCTTTTCCTCCTCTGCTTCCTCCTCCTCTTCATCATCTGCCTCTTCTGTCACCTCTGTCACCTGTGTCTCATCCGTCTGTTCCTCCACGATCACAGTGTCTGAGATCTCCTCGCTTTTTACTTTGACGTGGGCTGAGATCCTGCTCTCCAGGTAGGTGTAGGGGCTGCCGCCTGACACAAAGCGATTCTCCTCTCCCTCCAGCAGTTTCCTGTTTCAAAACCACAGTTGGTAAAAATATTGGCAGGAGTGTCTAAATAGTAAAAAAAAAAAAAAAAAAAGATGTGTGCACTTTTGACCCTAGCAAACCTGTATGCAGCAATCTCAATATCCAAAGCCATCTTCACATTCAGGAGCTCCTGATAGTCCCTGAGCTGGCTCGCCATCTCCCATTTGGTTGTTTTCAACTCGTTGTCAAGCTGATTGATGGTCTCCTGCGAAACGAAAACACAGAAGCCTTAAGATCAGGAGTCACACTGAACATTTGAGGAGATTATGTGTGAGTGGGGCGGGGGGAAGTGCCTTGTCCGGTACCTGGAGTGAGTTGATGTCATCCTGGTGTCTGTCTTCACTCTCCATCCGCTGCCTCTCCAGAGACTCCTTGGCTCCTCGGAGGGTCTCCAGCTCGATGGTGCGGCTCTGGAGCTGGCGGCGGTACTCTGCGATCTCCTCCTGGGAGCCGCGGATCGCATCCTGGTTGGACCTGGCAGCATCAGACAGGCGCTCCATGCGCACTGCAGGTGTACAAAATAAAAATAAAAATCCAACATTCAGAAGCCACGTTTCCGTTTTAGTTTCGCAGCGCCGCTTTTTATACATGTCAGGTTAGATGTGTCGTCTTCAGACTTGTTGGCAGTCCCTTCCTTCACCGCTGGGAGCGGGAGTAACCTTGACTCTGACCATCTGTCATTCAGTCTGACTTAGCGTCCTCCCCTTAAGGAATGATGCTCTGCTGCAGTCAGCTGGACTCAGAGGTCACGCAGTTTGTTCTTTTTACTCACTGAGAGCAGCATCGATTCGGCTGCACAAGTTTTAGGGCACGTTGTTGGATTTGCAGCACAATAAAGGCTTAAAGGTCAGACGAACTGTGACTGTACTTTTTATTGTCTTTTTTTTTTTTTTGGTACAAAAGATAATAAGCCAATTGATTATAGAAGGTAGGTACAGGTACACAAATTTAGAAGAAGACGCACTGATCAATTGGATTTTAATTTGACCTGCTGTCTAAGCAACGCACTGTGTCCTTGTCGAGGAGTTTTATTTTTTGCATCCATTACCTTAAAAAATGCACCGCATGCAAGGGCAGCGAGCCAGAGTGCAAATGAGTCTCCTCTCTGTGTGCCATCTCACGCAGAGCTGTCCTGCCTTTCTGCGAAAATGATCATTATGCGGCGTCGATGCGGGCCAACAACTGCGGCGCATTTAATTGAAATCCGAATTGTACGTCAAAATATGTTTTTCTATTTTTTCTTTTTTTTCTCTTGGAAAAGTTTGCAACCAGGTAACCGATGCGTATTAACAGACAGCGTTGTTTTATGTGGGAACGAATCACTGCAGCTTTTTTATCTGACGTGCAGAGAAACGGCTTCAGCACCATGGACAGAGGGACTTTGCAGCTTTTGCTCTGAAACTTGGCCAGCCTCACCTTTGAACCACTCCTCTGCGTGCACTGCGCTCTTTGACGCGTGGCTGTCCAGTTGCGAGCGGATCTCTCGCAGCGCGCTGGTAACGTCCGCCTTGAGCGTGTCCCTCAGGTCGAAGCTCACCTGCGCGCCCTGAATCTGCGCCAGCAGCTCCGCCACCTCCTCCTCGTGGTTCTTCTTGAGGAAAACCGCCTCCTCTTCCAGGGCGCGGAGCTTCTTGTCCAGCTCCAAGCGCGCCAAGCGGCACTCCTCCACGTACTTTTTCATGGCGCGGGCGGCCGCCTCCAGCTCCTCGCGGTTGCGCGCCTCGTCCTCCAGCCTGACCCGCAGGTGCTGGATGTCTTCCTCCAGGTGTTCGTGCTCCAGGGCGGCGCGGGTCTTCTCCCCGGTCAGCTGCTGCAGGAGCCCCCGGAGGTCGTTCAGCTCTCTCTCGTAGTGCTCCCCGACGGAGATGCGCCCCGCCTGGCTCTGCCGCAGCGCCGCCGCCTCTGCCTCCAGGTTGCGGTTGTGCATCTCCAGGTTGCGCACCTTGTCGATGTATCCGGCGAAGCGGTCGTTGAGAGCCTGCAGGATCTCCTTCTCGCTCCTCCGCGTCATGTCGCTGCTGAAGGTCTCCACGCTTTCGACGGAGGCCGGCTGGCTGTAGGTGAGGCGGCGGCGCTGCTGGGAGTGGAAGCCGCTGGAGGACACGGACGTGGGCCGAGCCTTGCGGTAGGAGCTCGGCCCCATGAAGTGGTGGTCCACTGTGAAACTCATGCTGGCCAGGCCGAGGGAGAACTGACTGCAAAGGAGCGAGAGCGCTGCGCTTTTATAGGAGGGAGGGAAAAGTCGCTAGTCAGCACAAGGGCAATGTATTTTTAAAGAGACAGACCCCAAAAGAAAGAAAGAGAGAAAAAAAACAAAAAACAAAAAATCTACCGGCTGCGCAGAAATAACTTCGCACTGAGCAGCTGAGATGCTGAAACTACAAACCTCAATATTAACTTTATATCATGCAATACGCATCTTAGAAATCACCTCATCTACTTTATATATATATATATATTAAAAAAAGGTGGAAAAAAGCACCACAATTTAAAACATGCAACCATGTCGCATTTCAATCCAACACTAATATGTATAAACAGCTCAGATTATTATAATATTTTCTTTTATGTTTTAATATGTAAAACCATGGTAAGGGTGAACTGGGGGGGTTCAGTGGGTTCTGCTGATGCTTTTTTTTATTGTTTGCTGCTGCAGTGAGTTTGCAGATCAGCCCTCCTGGGGATCACCTCAGCTACTGGGCCATTGACAACTTTCACACTTGCAGCGTCTGGCAAAAGTATTCACATCCCTCCTTTCCTGTTTTGTCAAGTTGACACAAGCTTGGCTTTATGTCATCAGGATTTATATGGAAGAGCAATACAAGGTTCAACTGTGTAAAACAGAAGGGAAATGAAACATGATTTGTAACTCCAGCTTTAACATTTTTGTCTTTTTCACTGTGCATCTTGCGTCCTACTTTTCCTGCTCTCAGAAGGCAACCAGATCAGTTATGATGCTATTTGAAATCTGCCATATTTGCAAACATAGCAGGAATTGTTTCATTTCAGCCCTTGTGATTCAATCAAAATGTGTTATATGGTCCACGCCAGACGGTTACTTTTATTTTTGTTGACTCATCCCTCCACCATCCTCATTCTGGAAATGTCAGAATAGAAAATAAGGCGAAAAATCTAAACATGCAAAATATTCGCACCCCTTCAACTCAAATATTGTCATAACAACAGCACACATCTTTGGTTTTTATTGGGATTTTAGGTGACACAACAACACAATTAGCACATTGCTGTGAAGCTGGAGGAAAATCATTCATTGTTTTCAGCAGAAACTTGAATAGTTGCGTAATGTGTTACGTTGCGTCAACACTTCTTTTGCTACAATTCCAGACGTAAATCTTTGGGAATGTTTCTCTATTTCTATGAATATTCATTTTCAAATCACCTTCAACAAGATTTAGTTCTGGACCTCAGGACTCTTCCAACACATGAAGATACTTGGATTTAAATCATTCTATTGGACCTCTGCATTTTTAGGGTTGTTGAACGTGAACCTCTACTGGCTCAAGTGTTTTGCAGCCTCCAACAGATCGTCCTGTATTTAGTTTAATGGATTTTACCAACAATTTAAAAAACATTTCTTGCTAACATTTACAATTTCTTCAGCATAATGCTCCCACCACAGTGTTTCATGTTGACCAAGGGGTATGCTGTGCTCAAGGGGATTTCAGCTTTTTGTCGCAGGAAAGTAAAAATGTTATATTTTGGTCCCTGCTTCTCCTGCAGCTCAGGCAAGCAGGGAAACTGAGGTGACTAATTAGCACAGACAAAAACTGCAAAGGAACTACGAACTGAGGGGAAAAGACTACAGATCTGAGAGTAATGAATTCAACATCACAGAGAGCAAAACACAAGAATAAACTCAGAAACTGAACACTATTCAGTTTCTGAGCTGGCAAGACCTTGCTAATGATCACACAGAAATAAATCAAATATAACAAGACCTGAAGAACACAAATGAAAACTAAACAGCAAACACTAAATGATCATAACAATTAAGCACTATACAGAGTGTTAGTCTATCTAAAGATACCCATGACAAAATCTGAAGGCGTTTAAATACTAGAGCAAATCATTTTCCGGACATGCGTACAAGCAAGGGCTACATTTCAAGCTTCAAAAACAAAAATACTTTTGTATAATCCAATGATCACTAGTATGTTTCTGCATGTCTCTGTCTGGTTTAAGATGATGCAAATCACTACATAATGCATAATATTCTGCAGCGCCTTTTACAGTGTATGTGTCAGTGTGTGAATTCTGCTACAATGACACAGCATTATCCCAAAAAGTGAGCTGCTGATGTGAAGAGCTCTCTGCTCTGAGAATAGAGCTCACCCTGAAGAGCATGTGCAGCACCTATTGATTAATTGGGGGTGAACGAGTTTACCCGGCGCACCTCAATCTGTTGAGATCTAAGATGAAGAGCAGACAAACCAGCGCTTTGGTGTTTCCTTTTATCTACTGTTTGTCTGTGTGATGACATGTTTTTATAGCATTGACTCTCTAGACAGCACTGGGATAAATCAGCATTTTATGCCTTCCACTGATATTTTTTAAGTTTCCTGTGACGCTACTCTAATAATTACTGACACAGTCATTTCCATCACTCATGTTTGGGTGGCTGAAGGACAGACAAGACGTGTCTCTCTCTCAGGGCTACGTGGTTTATAAATAGAAAAGAATCGTCTGAAAGCAAACGAGATGTAAAACGATCTCATAATAGCATGTAGATGTATTCAAACCTCTTCAGTGGCTCAGTGTATTTACTCCACAAATCTGGATACTACGAAAGAGGAGGCAAGAGGAAAAAAATGTTTAAAAGATAGCATTAGATGTGCACATCACCCTGAACTTACCATCCTTACTGAAGTAAGGAGGTGGCAGTGTCATGCTATGGGGATGCTTGGCTTCATGAGGGACAGGGAGAACGGCAAGAGGGATGAAGCTGGATACAAGACATCCTGGATGAAAAAAGAAGACATAAAACTCCTGGGAAGGTTTACTTTCCTGCAGTTTTAACCAATATAACTTTATATATTAGAATGAACCAAAGTCCAGACATAGAGGAATGGGCAGAAATGTCAATCAAAAATACAAAGCTTGTGGAGAAAAGTCCAAAAAAAAAAACAACAACAAAAAAAGTCCTGGATCTGTAATTGCAGTCAAGGGTGGGTTTTTTTTCACAATTTTAACCAGTTTGTTTGTACGGTTTACAAAATGTCGTACTTTGTAAAAATTCTGCATTATGCACTACTTTTATTGGTCACATGAAATCCCAGTAAAATACATCAAAAGTTTAGTTTGTAAGGTTGTGAAAAGGTTCAAACTACTTTTGCAAGTGGCTATTGGAGTGAGATAAAATAAGGAATAAGCAAAACAAAACCTGTATTGTAAATATCCAAGACAACTTGCTCCTCGGAGAGAAAAAATATCAACAAATGCGGGAAATGTCTCAGGAGAACAATGTGTTATTTGCTTAAATTACGTGCAGCAATGTAGGCAAGGAGGACGTGCTGAGAATCATAGCTGTCAGGAATGCCCTTTAGACTGTCCAGTTATTTGAGTCTATGAAGGAATGTGGGGGATGCTCAGGGTTGAAGAAACAGCAACAAATTGAGCCATGGCAGCCCAGGCTGATGCAGGGATGACATCAAACACACAGAATGATCTAAGACAGATGCATCTGGGTGAGAGGACAGAGGGTCACCTTGTGCAGGGACATTTAGAAAAATGGCTGTCCCAGCAGGCTCAAGTATGACTCAGCCGTAACGCAATTAAAATCTGGGTTTGTGTGCAACCAGATTCCTATATTTGATTAAAGTTTCATTTTGTTGGAATCCATCATTCTGAATAAAGCTACAAATTTAATGAAACTTAAAAATGGCGTTTATTTTTGGAAGATTGCAAGCAAACAGCGGCTCTTAACAGCTTGAGGGCTGTTGCAGGATAGACTGAATGAAGTTTCTGGAAGAGGAGCCGGGCCTGGCTTCCTCACAGCACCACCTACTGGACAGTCAACAGAACTGCTCGTGCCTTTCACAGATGGACCCACCTGGGGCAGCAGACCCGCGCAGCTACTAAGAGGTCTTCCACCAAAACAAACCCAGCAGCTGCTTTACGGGTGGAGGTGAGTGAACTGACCATGGAACTGAAAAGACTACATTCATTTATAGAGTCATAGTCAGCATCATCCGACACAGACAGGTTTAAAATACAGCTCTGAAAAGAAACGGGAAATGAGAGGTGCATGATTCAAACAAAGTTTGGAGAATTCAGGAGTTTGATAAGTTAGAGAATTGCAGAAGGGGTAATAACAAGCCTTTGGTTAAGACTAAGTGCTGCACAGGATGGACAAAACCTAAAGGAAGGTGGAGGGTTTGTAAACAAATAAAAAAAACAATTGAACTTGTAATGATTCAGTGTAAAAGCAAAAAGGAGAAAATGGGGAAATTTGGAAAAAATTAGGAAATTTAAAGAAAAGTTGACCTCTATAATCACAATATTCGTCAACCACAAATGAAAAATGTTACAATTATTTTTTAATTTTGTGGCTGTGGTTTGATTTTTTTGTTTCTTTGGATCCACACTCTTTACAGGCAATTTACCTTATTTGCCAACTTGACCTGACAACCTGACATTACATTATTCTTCCTTTCTGTTTTGGTTAGCAGCATTTGGTTCTGTGCCCCACACTCCAGACTGGACGGTGGCGCTAGTGCGCCTCTCGGGCTAATGCCAGAAGAAGAAGTCTTCACGGCAGTGAGGTTTTGGACTTCCGGTTGTGAACGAGGGAAAGTTAAACAACCACCAGCAACTTTTTTTTTTTTTTTTTTTTGACCATAAACAATGTTGTAGTTTCTGACAAAATGAATCAGTCAACAAGTTTATTGGAAAGCTGGACTCTGGAAAATAACCAGCTAGCTTCTAGCTGTAAGGTAAATCCCTGTTATATTTATTTTAACGGCTAAATGTTAGTCATAAGTTTTAGCTATAGTGTTGCTAATTTTCTTCGAAGTTGCGGTGGACCAAGAACGTAAAGTGGCATGTCTGCAGGTAGAAAACTAAGATGCATCCTTATGAAGTTTGTCGTTTGTTTTGGACTGATTGTTTCAGCAGCAGGACGGACAAGACGCACCGAACCGAGAGCACAACCTGTTCAGGCAGAGACGATGGTCTTCTGACTTCCACAAACTTCTCAGAAAAATACAAGGTGATTCAGAGTCCTCTATTTTTTTTTCCCCACCCCACCAATTACAATTTAAAATAAAAATCCTCTTTCGTTCAGCGGAGTGTCTTTCTTGGAGCGTTTTCACATCAGGATTTTGAAGACCAACAAACCCTCATACTCAGCATTTTTTAATGCCACATTGAAGCCTTTTTCTATTTGTTAGATATAACTGTTAATCAGAATAAAATAAATGACAAAAGTACCTTTTGTCAGCAAATGAAATAAAGTGATCAAAGTTCACTATTGTGTTTGAATAATGCAATGATTGTTGCCAACTCCAGAATTTGTTTTGCAAGGACAAGAATAACAGATTTTAAAATACAGGCTAAGTTGGTTCTGATGCAAAAAAACCCCAACAAAAAACAGCAGGAAAAATGCAACATACCCCACTAGGAAATATAAGACTTCTAATTTAAGTCGCTCAAGGTTAATGTTTTCGGCTTGAGTGTCCAGAATGTTACAAAAACTGCAGAAACAATTGAAAAATTTGACTATGAAAGTATAGAATTTTGAAATGAAAACTCTTAAGGAAATCTGTATGTTACTCCTCAAGAAAAGCTCTCATTTATAGCTCATGTGTTTCTTGTCCTGCGTTCATCTCTTTCAGGCATTCCTCCTCATTTGGATCGTGCACAGCTGGAGCTTTCTGTCGTTTATAACACTTGTGTGTGCTTTACTGCTCAGTCTCAGTTTGATGAGGCTGAGCTGCTCCTCACACAGAGCGCCCAGAGACGTAAGTTTCTGTCTGAAAGCACAGGAAGCTTTTACTGTACTGTTGATCACACCAGTTAGTGCCTTAAAGGTAATCTTAATCAGACAAGGTTTTGCTATCACTCCTACTGTTCACGTTTGTTCCTGGTAGTGCTTCTGATAGCAGGAGATGATCCTGGTACTTCTGACCCTTCTGTGCTTTGGAGAGCAGCTCTTAAATCAGTGACTGGGACAGCTTTGCATCGTTACGTCCTGAGCCTCCTCTGTTTGCAGTGGGGAGTATGGCTGGCCAAGAGCCGCCTGAACGCCGTGCAAGACTTTCAAGTAGGTTTTGAACAATTTTTTTTTTTTTTCCTAAAGAGTTTAGGTGGCAGGTTATTTGTTTGTTTTATTTTCCTTTGTTATTTCATCACATATGTCCAGTAATGACTGAAAACTTGGAATGAGTAAACTTTCATTCAACAAATGTCTTTATCCAAACTTTGTTGACATGATCCATTTGTATCAAAAAGTCCTTCTTCAACAAGACTATTAGTTTTTTTTAATCTAATAACTAAAATTTTATTGTTGTTCTGTCTTTTTTTGCATACAACATAATAAAGTGTAAGCAAAGACTTGTATTTTATATTATATTTAATAAATTAAATTAAGTTATTTTATACATAATTATTTTTATTTTTTTTTACCGCAGTGTAAATGTCAAATATGATCAAACTGAAGTTAAAATAAAAAGAAACGGGGTTAATTTCAGTTTTGAGAGCAGCTCCATAGGGAAATTAATCTTAATCTTTTAAACACTTTAATTAAAAGTAATGTGTAAAATTTTCACTACACACACACATATCACTTTTATTTATTAATTGTATGTATTTTTAATGGATTAATGACAATTGGAGTAATCAAGATGCTAACATCGTCTAAACAACAACATTTAACACTGGCAGTAATAAAATGGATCTTCCATATGAAAACACACTCACAGTCACCGCATTGTCCAAAAAGCTGGATGCTATTTGTTGTGGATGTGCTATATTCAGGACAGAGTAGAGTAAACAGGACAGACTTATAGCATACTTTAGACCTCTTCTTGTGTGTCAGAAATAATTTCCTGCAAGATAGCGGAAAAAACCTCAGTTGGCGTTATAGTAATTTTAATTTCAAGACTTGCAGCCTGGGATGGGTTCTGCTTTCTTTTTCTGAAATGTTGAGCAGTTTTCCAGAACTTCCTTTAGACCAGTTAGCGTGCTAACCCACAGACTCTCTAAATTCCTACAAACCATCCAGTCTGCAGCCATTCTGCTCACCAGATATCTGTCTGTTGCTTCAAGACTCCCCTGAAAATTCAAAACCCAAATGCCTCACTCTTCATCTATCATTTGTTTTCTCAAACTCTGCAGTGTTTTATCTCGGTGTAGGTTTGGTTGTTATCAATGAAAAAAACAACAGAACACTAATTTTCTTTGCTGCAGGAGGAGATGTCTCTTTTGGAGGCACAAAGTGGAGCAGTTTGGAATGAAACAAATATTCCCGTACTAGTTGTAGACCCAAGAAGGCTTGTTGATCTGTTGAAAATCTGCACTGCAATTGTCCAAGGTCAGCAACATTTATACTGGTTGAGTTTTTTCAATTCTGATTCCAGTATTTGTGACTAAACAACATTTAACATTTAATAATATTTTAGCTCTATGCTCTCTAACACACATTTAATTTTTCCATAATTGTACTTTTTTTTCTGAATGGCTAAAGTTATCAGATGGGTTTCTTATAGAGAATTATTAACTATTTCTTTTTATAATGACCTCAACTGAACTTTGTAACTGGGAATAACAGTTTACGGTTAGTAGTAAAGTGAAACCAAACCAAAATAGTGCAGCATGTTGGAAGAGTCAAGCTGTTAGAAGACAAAAACAAGAACAGGAAGAATGACATTGGAAAGATAAGTCAGTCTTTCTAATGTTAGTTATTTTTAAGCTATTTGACTCAAATAGAATAGAATAGAATAGAATATTCTTTATTGATCCCCAAGGGGAAATCGCTTATTAATGAATGTGTATATTAATAAAAACTATTATATATAACATATATTTCTGTAGTCATTTAGGTTGTTGGGATGTTTAAAGCCCCAAATTTATGTTTCAGAGTACAGTAAAAGTAGTGCTTATCACAATTTCTTTCATTATAATGCTTCAAAATCAATTGAGACATTTGGAAATTTTTATGCAAAAAAAATTTGGAGTGTTAAAATGAGAAATTTGTAAGAATGACCAGATCTGACACCTCACTTGTTTCCTTCTTCACCTAAGAAGATCAATGCTGTTCCTCTCTCCTATTAGCGGGTGTTGATGAATAACAATCCATGTGGTTTTGCTCTTCTTCCTTTGTTTTAATAAGGTGCAGAAAGGCTGACTGAGGGTTGGAGTGTGCTTTCTGCTCTGCAGGCTGCTTCTGCCTCGCCTGCTCCCAGAGCTCTCATCGCTTACACACACCTCCTCTCAGGTTCCTGCCTCGCCCTTATGGTACATAAAGCTGCTCATACGAGCCATTGATAACAGAAAACGTAGAGTGCTGGGTTGTTTCATTGTCGTGAGCATGTGTGTGTTTGCACTTGACTCTAGAACCGCCCTCAAATGGCCCTGCAGTGTTACCGAAAGGCTCTGGAGACAGACCCCCGCTGTGTTTGTGCTCTCTATCAGAGCGCGCTCATCTACAGGCAGTTGGAAAACTTGCAGGCGGAGATACAGGCTCTGCGCATTCTGCACTCAGTGAGTAACCTAAATAAGAATATTTGCCCAAATAATAGGATGCTTTTTGTTGTCTTACGTACATGTTAATGGATACAAATAAATAGTTTTCATAATAATTAGTGGTTGGCTTCCAAAAGCATTAATATCCTTAAGTACTTCCATGTTTTGTCAATTTATGACCAAAATACCTAAATGTCTTTTATTAGGATGTTGTGTAATAGCCCAACACAAAGTAGAAAGGATAATTACATGTTCTCATTTTTAACCAATATAAAGGTTTTACAAAATCACCCTTTTATAGCGACAGGGACTAAATTTTAGGTCTAGATTTTTGACTGGGTCAGTCCATGAATTCATACGTAAACTTTGATCTAAACCATAATTTGATTCTATGTTTAGCATTGTTTTCCTCCTGTTTCTGTTGCAGCCTCTAACAATCTTTTCCAAGATTGTTCTGAATTTAGCAACAACTATTTTCACTCTTCCATCTGATGGAACACATCCCCACAGCATGATGCTGACTCCACCATGTTTCTCTAAGGGGCTACTATGTTCAGGGTGATGTGCAGTGTAGGATTTTTTTTTTGCGTCATACATTGCTGCTCAGGCCAAAACGTTCAACTTTGGGTTACAGAAAAACAGTCTATAATAACATTAAATCACACACAGGTTGATTCTAGAACCTAATCAGGTGTTTATTTAGGCATTTCAGTGTAAAGGGGACTGAACGCAAGCTTTCATCATTCTTCTGAGATCTTTAAGTTGGATAACAGTCCTGGATTTCCTTCCACATATTAAATATGCACTACTATAAAACATTAAAGTAGTGGGTTGTGGAACAAATTGTAACAAAATTGAAAAATGCTTAAAGCACATAAATGCCTTTCCCCAAATACTGTGTTTTGTAGTTGACTAGATGAGCAAATAAGTGAAAAACTAACTTTTTATCACTGAAAAATATTAAGTGAGTTCCAAGTCTGGATACTGAAACAACAAACCTCTTTTCTTCCGTAGATTTTGCTGTTACCCTCGAGTACAGAACCTGCCATGGCTGCAGGCCCTCTCCTCTCACCGTCCTTATTTCTCTGCAGCCAATCACTGAGCAGCCTGCTCTCTGTCCCGTCTGCCCTCAGTGTCCTTCACAGTCTGGCTCTCAAATGCGTGATCCACGGCAGGTGAGAGAAGCAGCATGGTGTCCATGTGAATTCCTTTCACCAGCACAGATTGTGTATTTGAGAACATGTTAACTTTGTTGCTAAGAAATGACAGTATTTCTGCTTGTTTAGGGTATCAGAAGGCGTGGAGTGTTATCTGGACCTGCTTGCTGCTCTTCAGTCAGAAGATCAACATGGAGTAAGAGCAAACATGTTGGTGGACCATTTCCAAGAAGTCATCAATGAAGTAGTATTTATGAAAAGTGTTGCTTTGCATGTTTATGGCCTTAGGTTCATGCTGCAGTCTCCACCCTCCCCAAGTTACCTAGACTCTACCTTGAGGCTGGAGCTGCCTTACTGATGGCCCAGCGGCCTGCAGACTGTCTGGCACTTTGTGATGAAGTCATCGAGGCGACTCTGGATCTGATTCCAGAAAAAGTGTTGCTGGAGGATCCGGGGGATGGGAAAGTGGCCGGGAGCAGAGAGATGACAGAGGAGACAGAAAATGGGTTGGTAAGGCTGCTCTGGACAGCAGTAGCCTACCTCCTTCAGGGTCACTGCTACTCTCAGCTGAAGGACTGGAAGCAAGCAGTAACCCACTACACAAGGTCTGTGGTTCTGGGTCTGGACTGGTTTTACTCAGACTGTTTCTGTGTGGAATTCTGAATAAATACACGACATGGTTTTCTGCACTGTAGGTGTATCAACCTGTTGGTGAAGGTGCACTATAAAGACACAGGTGGAGTATTTTTAAAAAGTATTTTGAAGTGGATCTCTAGTCAGTCTCTTCTTAATTGCATGTTTCATTACAGGTTTCTCACTGCAAATACCCTGCACTGATGAAGATGCTAAGCAGGGTGTAGACTTGTGTGTCCTCCAAAGACTAAAGGGACTTTCCTTAGCTGGTAGGGGGATCAGCTTCGCACAGATAGACCGGCTGAGAGAGGCTCTGAGAGACCTTCATCTCAGCCGGCAGGCCCACCCAGGTATGCACACCACAGCTGTGAATAAGTGAGTCCAGCTATGATTAAAGATGCATAGCTCACAGTGTCCTCTGAGTTCTGATCCAAGCGTATATGATAGTATGTTAGCGCCCTAAAATAAAATAAAATAAAATATTTGTTTGTTTTACATGTCGATGTATAGGGAGTTTTGTTTGTAAGTAAGTAATGCCATGTTTAAAATTTAAATTAGTATCTTAAATGCCTTCAAATTTGTCATCAGATCAGGATCTCAAAAAGGTTTTAAATTTCTATGGTAAACTCTACTAGACCCTCTCCAAGTAGTGTATTGTTTCTGTGACAACAGTTGGTATTATAAAAGAGTATGAGGTTAGCAGGATTATGGACACAAAAGGAAAATGATCCAAAATCATCCAGGCTGAACTCTGAGGTTAGCAGTGATTGATGCAAATAGTTCTGCAATGGAGAATCAAGTTACGGGTGACATTTCATCAAGGCCATTTTCATTTGTTTATATGTAAGCTTCGACTGGCCCAGTAATCTAAAACAATGCTGTCATTGGATGCCATTTAACATTTGTTGATTTTTAGCAATGTTTTTGTTTGCTGCAAAAAGTAATCAAAAAGGCACTCAGGCCTGCTGCTGTTGAACAGAGGATGTGACAATACAGATGCAAAAATAACCTGTGTCTATAAACAAGAAACCACAAAATACAGATCAAATGTCTGTGGAAATACTCAGCCCACCTGCAGGTTTTGTAAATGGAAAGTGGGCTGCTTTATAGAGGTGAACATGTCAGATTGTGTATTTTTGTGATTTGATGATGTCATTGTGTCGAAATAGAAGGAAATATGTTATTTAAAACCACAGTGTGTGTACTTGTATTACATTGTCCTGTTTTCAATCACATGATCGTCCAATCCTTTCGGCTTCAGAGGGTGTGAATGCCAGGCGGTGGTGTGGGGAGGTGCTGTGGAGGCTGGACAGGAAGCAGGAGGCGGCTGCTTGTTGGGAACAGACCCAGAGCCATCCCATTCCATCCTTATCAGAGTGAGATACTTTAAACTCTGCTCTTGCACAGGCTTTTCCTTTTTACTGAAATTCATATCAACCAGTAACAATCTGTTAGATTGGAGTTTGGGGCTTTAAAAGGAAGAAGTGAAAAAAATTAGAAATTGTATAATTTGAATTATTTAGATCTGATTGAAAAACACTGATTGAAAAACTATCTACAAATATTAAAACCTATTTGTAGATAGGGTCTTCCTATCTACAAACAGGGAAAACCTAATTATAACCTGTTTACTTTGTTTTGTTTTATGGGGGGAACCTCAATTCTCTTGCAGGGCTCTTCCTGTGTATGCACAAGAACTTCAGTCTGGACCGTTGCTGGATTTGGCAGAGCTGCACCAAAAACTACAAGAAGCTGGTCCTGCCTATTCGGCTCAGAGAATAAAAAAAGTAAGTCTAATCGCTTCATGAATGTTTGGGGATCGCCTCTGCAATAAAACTCAAAATGCTAGCAAAATAAAAATATGACAAGAATGAAATAAAGAAACTATATTTGTGAAAACCCATCACTTGATCTGTGTGTGCACATTTCTCTGGAGGTGTGTTAGTATCATTGCAGCTGCAGAATTTGCTTTTCAGAGCAACCACCCTGCAACTTTTAGATGCTGTCCTGCCCTGGCACACCTGAATCAAATGAATGACTTACTACCTCTGCAGGTTGAATGCCCTTTGATTCAGATGTGCTGTGGAAGAGATGCATCCAGAAGTTGCAAAATAGCAGCTCTCAAGAATAGGACTTTGAGAACCTCTAGACCAGGGGTGTCAAACTCCAGTCCTCAAGGGCCAGTGTCCTGCAACTTTTAGATGTGCCTATGCTGTGCCACACCTGAGTAGAATAATTAGGTCATTAGCAAGGCTCTGGAGAACTTATCTACATAAGAAGGAGATAATTAAGCCATTTCATTCCAGTGTTTTGTATCTGTGGCACATCTAAAACTGTGTAATATATCATGGTTACACAGCTGATCACTCCACCACCTGAAAAACATCTTGCAAGTTGGGGCTTTGAGAGCTTTTGTTATAATGTAAAGAAATTAAACAGATTCTGACTAATACTTTTCATTCATCCTTTGTCTTCTACTGTCCTAGACTTAGTTAAAGGGGAACTGGGTCCAGGAGTTGTGCCACAGGCAGACACTGAAACCTAACCTGGAGGAAGCAACGCAACTTTTTCCAGTTGAGCCTCGGACTTAGAAGTCAATCCTCGCCCCACTCACTTCATAGGTGGCTTCAAACCATTCCTGTGTGCCTGGAGGATTGCAGTTTCAAGATTCCAACAGAACCATTTTATTTGCAAAAAAACAAAACATAGCCTGATTTTCCAAAACCAGACACTCTCCAGGTGTCTGGAGGGGACATCACAAACAAAATGTTTGACATTGTTCTGGATTTTGTTGATTCACAAAACTCATAAGGATCAATTGTGGCATAATGTTCTGTTTTGCTATATCCTTCAATACGTGACTGGATAAAACTATTTATCCCTGGTTTGTTGAACACTAACCACTGAAAAAGCCAAAGTTCTAATGTCTAAAAATTGTAAAATTATACAAATCATGGTGAAGAACAGTGAACCTGGATTAAGTTCAGATGAACTGTTGGACTACATCTCCTTAAGCTTCAAAGTTGGGACTGGAAATGACATGTTGTCAATCACTGTACTCAACCACTAGATCAACTGTCTGATTTTAATTTCAAAAAGCCTTGTTTATTGTTTTCTCTCTTCCAATGTGTGTTTTCTGCCTTAGAGAAAAAAATTTGTATCACAATCTGCTCTGTAGAAGTACAGTGAATTGTATTGTTTTAGACAGAATTATTTTTGAAACAAAAAAGTCAGGCTTAATTTTTGAATATTTTCAGGAGAAAAAAAAAAAAGTCAATTCCTTTCAGTCACAAATCATTTTAAAGCCCGGACTGAGTCAACATCACTGTTACTATGAGCAAAACAAAAAAAAATTACAGGATTTATATCAACGCGGTGAGCGTTAATTGGATGAGTGGTGTTTAATAATAGGCCAATAGAAAATAAACTTAACGACCTCTTCCCTCTTCTTTGTAACTGGCTAAACTTCACAAGTACCCTTGGTGACGATAGCCTCTACACGTCTGATTGGTGCTCGAATTTCACGGAGTGGTTCCAGCCAATCAGAAAGCAGATTGTGTATAACTCATGGTATAACCGTAAAGAAGGCAAAGGAAACTGCTGCTCTTTCGTGTGAATGCACAGAGAACGTCTAGTAGCGAAACCGGTCCAGCTCCTTTAACATTTAGCTAGAATTTCTATATTTATTACCAGCAAATCAGGTGGACGACCATGGCTTCGGGAGGGGAGTAAGTATACAGAATCTTCAGATTGGCTCAAAGGCGTATTTTTTGTTGCAATGGCAGCTAAGTATTACCCTTTAAATGTCTAACGTTCAGAATGCTAATACATGACGAATTTGCTAGCATGAGAGCTAATGGGGTCAGTTACTTCATTCTCCGCAGTATTTTCTGTAGGTTAAACACCTACTACCATTTGTATGTTGGCTTCTTTATTTGTTATTAAACTGTTGTCACCACACACGGTCCTTCCTGGTCGGTTAACTGTATTCACTAACTCATTTGTATGACTTCACAAAGCGCAGTCATCGCTACTCGAATGCTAGCTTTAGCTTAGCAACACTGTCAAGGCCAAAGCCATCCACGATCAAAATTGGCCTATTCACCGGTCCTGGTTACTCATTATTTAAAGTTTGTACTAAAAAATGAAAACATTATATTTCAGCTGTCAAGCTTGTCAAAAGTTTACCCGACAAGCTAACGATTCTACGGGACCAAACGGTTGTGACGAACTGCTATGCTAAACGGTGCACCAACGCAGGCTAATTCAATTTAGGCGATCGGCAAGCCTTTATGGATCTATTCAGTTAGAACAAAACTCTTGAAATTAGCTTTCTGATCACAGCATAAACAAGGTCACGTTGAGATTTTGCCAGTCACAATGTAATTTTAATGGGATTTCTTAAAAGGACGAAGGCTGCTAACAAAGTTTTTTTCCCTCAGATTCTTTTGCTGTGTCATCTGCGTTCCCCTGCTCGCCAGCCGGCTAGCTCCAGGCTAACCTTAGCATGCTGTCAACGTAAAAAAGAAACTACCAAAACATTCAGCGAAGTTTCTAGAAAAGGGCGACATTTTAAATTTAGCTTAGTGCTTGGTGTGGTCTTATGACTGTAGAAAAGCATTTTTGAATTTTCTGTGCGTAACGTGATTTGGTGGTAGTTGGGATGTTGAGCAAACGACCTGTTTGCTCATATCAATACAACGTGGGCCACATATCTTTAGTAGGATTATCAATAGAAATGTAAACACTCCGCCACAGAGGCAAATTAACATCCGTCTTGTTGTATGTCTACAACAAGACATTTATTATATATTTGAACAATAAGGTAAAACGAAACCAAGCATTTGTTTAAAAAGAAAAACGACTCCATTATAAGACATTTCTTACCAGTTGGTATTGAATAATCAACAGGCTCGGATTGCTCTGTATGTAATTAGAAAAGAGTATGATTGATTGGTGATATTTTATGGGATCAATAGGTCTGAGTGGAATTTGAACTGAATTTTATTGGACCTTTTTCTAAAGTGGTTTGAGATTCCAGCTCAGATTTCTTGTGGGTGATGCTAAAGAAGTGAATTGCCCAAAATAAAACAAAATCTATTTCACTCAATTTTTCTTTTCTTATTGTGCCAACAACTCCATGTGAATTTTATTGTTTAAATATTTTTATTAATAATTTGTTTTGTCATAAAAATGATTCAATTACACAAAGTAATTGTGTTTTATTATAAACAGTTTTATCCTCCCATTTAGTTTGATTTTAATTCCTTTTTGGAAGTTGACTTGCCCAAGATATGGAAGATTGTGACTAAATAGCAAACAAAATAACAGTTTCCTTAATGCAGACTATTAAGAAATCAATTTTGTCCAAATGAGTAAGAAACATTACACGATTTTCTACCAGGTCAACATTTGAATGCAAAATCGGCAGGACACAAAAGAAGTCATATACAATGAAGATTTTGGTACACACAATTCTTTAATTTGCATCTACTTTCGGGATGTCTCATTGAGCCCAGCTGTGATCAGAACTAGGGGTAGAGCATGTGGACTCATAATGTTATTACAATAGTTTCACAGAATATAACAATAAAATGCTTAAAAACTATTTACTTCTATTTTAGTTAGTTTAGTGTCACAGTAATCATTGCCTCACAAACACAAATGCTGCTCTTGAATAATGTAACTATTTGTATCACTAAACTGTGCACAGTACCTTGATTTAATCAATATTTTCAACAGTATCATATTTTATGAGATGCTGTCTTTTAACAAATGGTGAAAATATTAATTAGAATTTATCATGGCAATTATGAATCAAAACTTTTACATCCCAAACAATACACAATAAAATAAATGCCCACCCCTAATCAGAATCAGAATCAGTGATATTGTTTGCAGAAAATAAGGAACAGTTAATTTTAAATTCAATATTATATGAGATTTGAAGATTTTGTTTGGATTGATATTCAGTATTAATCAAAAATACCAGAACACAACAACTAATAAACCTTCGTACAATATTTATTATAGATGTAATCTGAATGTTTTTATTTACTGGAACAAACGGAATTAGGTTGGGATGAAAAGACAAAAAAATTATTTGACCTTGAGCTAATCAAATATGGCACTAGGCTTTGCAAATTACCATGTTTTCATACTGGAGGAATTCTGCATAAAAACGAAATAAAAAAAAATGTAATGTCGTCATTGCAAATGTTATTTTCTGCATAAACATTTGAGTATTTTGCTATATAAAAAAGGGCCCTTATGCTGAGGAGTAAGATTATTCAGTCTGACCCTTTCTTCTGTTTCTCCTCTGTAGATCCAAAAATGATGACCTACAAACTGCCATTCTGAAGCAAAAGAGCAGACCCAACAGACTGATTGTTGATGAATCCATCAATGAAGACAACAGCGTGGTCTCTCTTTCTCAGGTAAACATTGAGAAGTTTTCCACCCACTCCACAGCTGGAGAAACAAAGTCGGATTACGATTTGGTGAGATTCAGAAAAACGCAAGTTATTCTGAAACAATTCAATGTTTTGTATCTTAGGCCAAGATGGATGAACTGCAGCTCTTCCGCGGTGACACAGTTCTGATGAAGGGGAAGAAGAGGCGGGAGACTGTGTGCATCGTGCTCTCAGATGACACCTGCTCTGATGAGAAGGTCCGGATGAACAGGGTGGTCCGCAACAACCTGAGGGTCCGTCTTGGTGACGTCATCAGGTGAGGGAAAACAGAATGTTGTCCAGCTTTCACCTACATTTATGTGTGAATGTTAAGCCATGCTAAGTAATGTCTTCCTCAGCATTCAGCCTTGTCCTGATGTGAAGTACGGAAAGAGGATTCATGTCCTCCCTATAGACGACACAGTGGAGGGCATTACTGGCAACCTGTTTGAAGTCTACCTGAAGCCATACTTTCTGGAGGCTTACAGACCGATCCGCAAAGGTAATTTCCACACCCCATTGTTGCTTTCAACTTGTACAGATATAAGTTGGCATGTAGCTTTGATGTAACTTATTCCCCCCCCCCTTTTTGACTTGTAAAGGTGATATTTTCCTGGTCAGAGGCGGGATGAGAGCCGTGGAGTTCAAGGTAGTGGAGACTGATCCATCCCCCTACTGCATAGTTGCTCCTGACACAGTCATTCACTGTGAGGGTGAGCCGATCAGGAGAGAGGTATGAACACACTTGTCCATATGTTTTAATTTTTGTTATAAATGATGTAAACACTAAAATGTTGAGTCTTCCACCTGCAGGATGAGGAGGAGTCTCTGAATGAAGTGGGCTATGATGACATTGGAGGAGTTAGGAAGCAGTTAGCTCAGATCAAAGAGATGGTGGAGCTGCCTCTCAGACATCCTGCACTGTTCAAGGCCATTGGAGTCAAGGTCAGGCACTTGATTTTTTCTTTTTTTTCTTTTTTTTTTTCCTTATTCAAATATGGAGCAAAACTTGACCGTTTTTATTATAACTGCGAATTGGAATTCAAACAGAACTCGCATTCAACAGATTGATTACAGTTTATTTGATCTTTCAAAAAAGCTTCTTAAACCTTTAAATCACAAGGAGACTTGAGTTATTAATTTACTCTTTGAATGAAGTTAAATCTTGAGAAAGGTGTAGTCTTCAAATGTTTCTGCCCTTTCAGCCCCCACGTGGCATTCTTCTATACGGACCACCTGGAACTGGAAAAACCTTGATTGCCAGGGCTGTGGCCAACGAAACAGGAGCTTTCTTTTTCCTAATTAACGGTGTGTACACTTGGCAACATTTCTGTTTTAAAAGCTGCTTGTATATAGTAGAAATGCTGCCTCTAAACCTGAGCCTTGATTTCATGCTTTCAGGCCCTGAGATCATGAGTAAGCTGGCTGGAGAGAGTGAGAGTAACCTGAGAAAGGCCTTTGAGGAAGCGGAGAAGAATGCTCCTGCCATCATCTTTATTGACGAACTTGATGCAATTGCTCCAAAGAGAGAGAAGGTGAGTGTAAAGTGGTGCAATGCCTGCCTAATAGATTTCAAAACCTTTTTAGAGCTTGCAATAGACTGAAAGTGCACAGTGATTCTTCTGTATAACGTTCTTGTTCATTATGCACAGCTATTTTTTGCTCCTGCTGCAAAATCTGTTCCTTCAACATTATTGCATTGTGTGTTTTGTATTTGTTTTTCAGACTCATGGGGAGGTGGAGAGGCGCATAGTTTCCCAGCTGCTGACTCTTATGGATGGCCTGAAACAGAGAGCTCATGTGATCGTCATGGCAGCCACCAACAGACCCAACAGCATTGATCCTGCTCTCAGGAGATTTGGTAAATCTTTTTTATTTTTTTCCATGCAGATATGCGTGTTAATTTGAGGCTTTTTTTAAAGCTGTGCTTCTGTTGGTTTATGCTGATTAGAGCTGGTAACGAGTACTTGTTTCCCCTTAAATATTATGACAAATGCTGTTCTCTATAATGAACATGAACTCAGTTTAAATAACTGCCGCATCAAAATGGTCATTTTACTACCTGACAGTTTTATATTGACAGGTTTAAGATGCACTGTGGTCCTGATTATACAGGTTATTGTCCCTTGGTGCTAAATTTCAGTTTCATTTTGTAATGAAGATAGGGGTTTTCCTACAAAACAAAATATTGCATAACAGCGCAGGCATTTATTGTTGTTAGATTTGGAGATCAGAGCTCACTCTGTCAGTCATGTCCATCTCTATCCTTCTAGTTCTGCATTTTTAACACATGACTTAATGTTTATGACAGGCTTTATTGAGGGCGGGATATGGATTTTGCTCAGTTTCAAATACACATCTATTACTTCATCTGAGAAAAGGGTTTTAAATTATGTTGATATCCATGTCAAATGTTTATCATTTTAAAACCACTGAGCGCTTTGCACTGACTTCCACTTCCAGGACGCTTTGACAGAGAAGTGGACATTGGCATCCCTGATGCGACCGGCAGGTTGGAGATTCTGCAGATTCACACCAAGAACATGAAACTAGCCGACGATGTTGACTTGGAACAGGTTTGTGCACATTACTCCCATTAGGTAATATGACTAGCAAAGAGGAGTGCTTTTTATGTTTGTTTTTTCTTTTTTTAATAACTACGCCATAAGTAACATTCTGCCATTTATATCCTAACTTTTGTTCCAATAAACTGGCTTAAGTAAACTTGATGCATATGGATAATTAGTCTAAGCATACTTTGGTATGTCATATTTAAATTTCAGTACGTATTTTGTTTTACAAAAAGTTTTAAATGAGAGAACATTTACATATATTGATGGCCCTGAAAGAACTCCTAATATGCAATTCCCAGTTTTGAAAAATCAGTTTTGTGGCGACCTTTTGAACCACAATTACAGTGCCCTCATTGAGATCTTAACGTTTCTGTTTGCAGGTGGCCAATGAGACCCACGGCCACGTCGGTGCGGATCTGGCAGCTCTCTGCTCCGAGGCCGCCCTGCAGGCCATTAGGAAGAAGATGGACCTGATCGACCTTGAGGACGAGACTATTGATGCTGAAGTCATGAATTCTCTTGCCGTTACCATGGACGACTTCAAGGTAAACCTGTAATCTGATCTCTTCAAATGGATTTTAGGTGCCTCAGTTGGCCTGTAATGGCCGTCTTTGTCGATATTAACTCTGTAAACACTGTTGCAGTGGGCTCTGAGCCAGAGCAACCCATCAGCTCTGAGGGAGACGGTTGTTGAGGTTCCCAATATCACCTGGGACGATATTGGAGGTCTGGAAGATGTCAAGAGGGAGCTGCAGGAGCTGGTGCAGGTATGAGAGAGATTATGCTAGAAAGGGGTTCTTTATTCTTTTCAAACTTAGGGTATTTTCTTACTGTAACACTGTTGTCTCTCTGTGCATAATGCAGTACCCCGTGGAGCATCCAGACAAGTTCCTAAAGTTTGGCATGACCCCATCCAAGGGTGTGCTTTTCTACGGTCCTCCTGGTTGTGGTAAGACTCTGCTGGCCAAAGCCATTGCCAATGAGTGCCAGGCAAACTTCATCTCCATCAAAGGACCTGAACTGCTCACTATGTGGTTTGGAGAATCTGAGGCTAATGTCAGAGAGATCTTCGACAAGGTATGTTTTTTTTTCTTTTTTTTTTTTTTTTTTTTTCCTTCCAGGTCAGTCCATTTAAATCCAAGGCTTCAGAGGAACAGTCTTTAAAGTCAGTTTCCACATCAAAATAAATGCATAAAAAATAAAAACGGCGTATAAATAAAGGTTGCATTAGTTTTATTTCATGTAGAACAAATGTAGTGCTTCTCATGTTGACATATTTAATTCATCTTTTTATTTGCCATGTCTTAATTGGAATTTTTGCTAAATGTAATTTTGTTTATAAAAATAGTTATTTAGGTAGAAAACAAATGGCTCTGAAACACAATGTGGATGTTTGCAAGGGAACAGTTGTTCAGATGGATGAGAGAATCTGTGAAATAAACATCAAATAACATTTCACAGCTTTGATGGCATCTTGATCTTGAATCAATTTTTCAACTGAGACTGTTTTGTGACCAACTCATAGAACTCTTTTCTTCATTAACTTTCACAAGTTAAGTGAATAAAATCCTTAGCTTTGCTCTGAATTTATTTTTAGTTTTAGATAATTTTCATATAACATGCAAATGACATATTCATTGTTCTCAGTATCCCTAAGTATATTTAATTTGAATGTGAACACATACAGAACTTTCAAATATAAAATTAACCCCGTCAGCGACTTGCTTCTCAAAACCGTTGTCCTCGTGTCCTCAGGCTCGTCAGGCTGCTCCGTGTGTCCTCTTCTTCGACGAGTTGGACTCCATAGCTAAGGCTCGCGGCGGCAACGTTGGCGATGGCGGCGGAGCTGCCGACCGTGTGATCAACCAGATCCTGACCGAGATGGACGGCATGTCGAGCAAGAAGAACGTCTTCATCATCGGCGCCACCAACAGACCAGACATCATCGACCCGGCCATCCTGAGACCTGGCCGTCTGGATCAGCTCATCTACATCCCCCTGCCGGATGAGAAGAGCAGGATCAGCATCCTGAAGGCCAACCTGCGCAAGAGTCCCATCAGCAAGGTGATTGCACTGTTTGTTCATGGCCTATTTATTGGCATCTTTGAGTTGAGTGTAATGATGTTGCATTGTATTCTAGTAAATATCTCCTAAATAACTTTCAGTCTAGTTTATTTGTATAGCACATTCCAGGAAGAAGGCAGTTCAAAGTACTTCATAAAAACATAAAGTCATAAACATTTCCAATAGAGAAGCCAGTAACAAACATTACGCTTTGTGTGGTGTCATCATCAGAATCAATAAACATTAAATAATCAACACACAGCAAACGTTAGCATTTATGTGTTTAGAAGAGACTTTTAGGCTGACTGTGAAATCAAACCCAAAACAAGATACTAAACAATTTTTACATTGTTTTTTTTTTTTCCTAAAGGATGTGGACTTGGACTTCTTGGCTAAGATGACCAATGGCTTCTCTGGCGCTGATCTCACAGAGATCTGCCAGCGGGCCTGTAAGCTCGCCATCCGAGAGAGCATCGAGAACGAGATCCGCAGAGAGCGGGAGAGGCAGACGAACCCATCAGCCATGGTCAGTGCTCCGTGAGGCAGAGCGTCTGCTCCCTGCTGCTCAACGCTTCATGATCTCACCCAGAACTCCTTCATCTCTGTCCTTGTAGGAGGTAGAAGAGGATGACCCCGTGCCAGAGATCAGGAAGGACCACTTTGAAGAAGCGATGCGGTTTGCCCGTCGCTCTGTCAGCGACAACGACATCCGCAAATACGAGATGTTTGCCCAGACACTGCAACAGAGCCGAGGCTTTGGCAGCTTCAGGTATACTTTCTGATGGGTTTGGCCTATTTATGCCTCTTAGGAGATTTGTTCTTATTGGAGGGCATAAAGAGATTGAGTAATTGGCACATTATTTGGAAGTCATAGCTGTCATTACAAAAGATATTCTTAATTAACAAATTACTACATTCTTAAATTCTGTTTTATTAGTATCTCAATCTCAATCAGTTTACATTCTGACTCAAAGTTTATTTGAAATGATTTGATGCTGGAGCTGAATATATTTCTTCTTCTTCTCCTCCCTCCCAGGTTTCCCTCCAGCGCTGCAGGTGGCAGCGGTCCAAGTCACGGCTCTGGTGGAACTGGTAGTGGCCCAGTGTTCAACGAAGATAATGATGACGACCTTTATGGATAAATACCTACTGCCCCACAGTGGTCGGTCATGGGATCACACCTGTACAAATTCTCACCAGATTCCACATTTTTAGGACTTTGTGCTTCTTTCATGTGTTCCCTTCTTTTTTCTTTTTTTTTTTTCCTTTATTTTGTATAATTTCTCTTGGAGACAGCATGTAGCCACTTGGTTTGCCCTGACTTTGATGTGGGTGGGGAACTGGGATGACGAAAATGGAAGGTGAGTGACTGCAAATGAGGAGCAGAGAAGGCGGGGTTGGCGTTTTTTTTTGTTTTGTTTTTTTTTTTTGTTTGTTTTTTCAGTGGCTTCATTGTCAGTATTTCTGAATGAAAAACATTGCTGATGACTTTTTTTTTTTTCTTTTCTTTTTTAAAATAAACAGTAGCATATAATGTATTACAAATTTGTCAAGGTTATGTTGTTGCAAATAAAATCTCACTAAATGGAGACGTTACTAAAGTCTCTCTGCTGTTTGTTTAGATTAGTTTAAGGGTTTTTAAGGCTTGACTAAGATTTTATTCTATTAGGGTGCCATGTCATTGCTATCATTTTGCTCTCATTGTTTTATCAAGTACAAACTCATCCAGCAGGAACTTTAGAGTTAAGTTAAAAAAAAAAGCTTGTCTCTGCTTTAGAGACCCTGAGTTAATATTCCAGCAGAACTTAGTTTCTCATTACTTTCAATATCGCGTAGCAGAAGGCTGCTTGTGATTCAAGTTAAATCTTTCTAACGCCTCAGCAGAACATCAAGCTAATCATCTCCATGCTACTTGCCACTGATGCAATAATTCACATAAAAGAAGAACCAACCAATACTGTGGAGGGCATGGACATGGCCTCCAGGGTTTACATTCTGGTGCCAACATTCGTTGGTTTTAATGTGATATTCAAAGTTTTTTGGGGGAATTTAATTCACTGGAAGTCATAAGGTACAGAAATGATCTAGAACTAGATCTGTCACAGTGAAACCGAGTTGGATCGTGTTGGAATTAGGCCTGTCACGATAACAGATTTTGCTGGGCGATAAATTGTCTCAAAAAATTATTGCGATAAACGATAATATTGTTTGAAGACCTTTTTACATTGATTTAATGGAAATTACGTAATAATACATGCAATTTCCTGCCAAAGATGGATACACTTTACTTTCAAAAGACACTTAACACTGGGACTGATTCACAAAATAAATAAAACAACCAAAACCAAAAATAAAATAGATTCTTATAACAATAAATGTACTTGAATAAAAACTAAACAACATAAAGCCGAAGTGGAAATAAATACTGCATTCAACCAAAAGAGTGCAGATTATGAAGTCTGTATAGTATATTGCCCTTCAGTAATCATTAGATTTAACTAGAGAAGACATCCGACTGCCTGATGCAATAGTTCAAACTGCAGGATTTCTTAGAACGTTCTTCGTTCTGAGATTGTCACTAGTGTTGTGTGTTACGGTAGATCGTTGTGCTGCTCCGATCTAAATCAAGGATTTATCCAGACTGGGAGAGTGACGCAGCCTGTTGAATGTGACCGGTAGCCAATCAGAAAGCGCGGATTCTCCTCCTGCTTTCTGAGGGGAAACACGGAGGGAATCCCGAACAGCTGACACGGTGCAACCCGAAGTCCAGCAGACATCGGAAACAACATGAATGTTTATTCAACAGTTCGTGCAAAGAAAATATAAATAACTAGGGGAGTTGGAGCGAAATTTCTACCAGAAAACCCGGTAACTTTTCAGCTGTTCTTCGTTAACGTGACATAAATAGTTATAATGATTTTCATTCAGTCAGACTGACACTCGCCACATGCATTGCAGGTAGATTGTAGGAAGGAATTGATTAATGCCTGGTTTCAAAGTTAGTGAACTGGACTCATTATTTTGTGTCCATTGTTGGACACAACACGGTTTCGATCGAACCGTTAAAGCGAGGATTTCTGTCGGTTAATGTGTCTCTCAGGTTTTGATAATGGGCCGACAATGGCGACATAAGATGGTGCAGCGCGCTGGGCAATACACTAAGGAAGTAAGGAAGGGAGGAAGTGGAGAGCAGCGGAGTGGAGCCTTTTTTCATTCAGTGTCATCAACAGTGTGAGAAAAAGGCAGGAAGAAACGATATAGCCGATAATTAAAATGAGGTCGATAGTTTTAATTTATCGTTCGATTAATTGACTTATCGTTTATCGCGACAGGCCTAGTTGGAATATTTAAATATCTGGTGGCTGAGAGGCAGTGCTCTTTGGCCACATAGTGTCGCTCTCACCATTTCTTTTTTTATGTGAATGTCAAACTATGTTTTCCATAAATTTTGTGAATGTGTCACAGGGGAAGAAAGACAGCACAAATTCTGATTGAGGTTCAGTTTTATTTATTTTTCCCATGTCATCTATCTGAGAATCACCTTTAATGTGTTTCTTGAAGGCTCAGTAAGGATCATGGAAGGGAAAATGAGGATGTTCTCCATCCCTCCACACTTTCTTGCCATCCCTCTGTAGAGAGAAAAATGAATATATTCTCACAGAGATTTTTTCTTAATACATCTGCTACTTCAGTCCTGCATGGAGAGTTGTAAACATGTCATGAGGATCCATTTCTAGATTTCTACCAGTTATGTCTCACCTCTACTGTTGGGATAATAAAACGTGTGTTGCGGTTAAAGGAGTCAATACGTTTCATGTCTTCTGGAGACAAGGAAAAATCAAACACCCTTAAATTCTCCTGGATCCTGGAGGCCGTCACACTTTTGGGGATGCACACAACCCCCCTCTGGATGTTCCACCTGCAGAGTGAGATGATAGTCACGTTGCCCACAGTGACATTAGAGGACAGCCAGTGGTGCAAAGTGATACTTTGAGGTGTTTGCCTTACCTGAGTATCACCTGAGCAGGAGATTTATGGTTCCTCTCAGCGATGGCGGCGAGTTGCGGATCTGCCAGCAAACTGGGCTCATCAGGAGATGCCCAGGGTCTGTCTCCGCTGCCCAGAGGACTGTAGGCTGTCACACAAACCGCTGAAGACCTGGAACAGAAGTGAACATGATTTCAGCTGCTCTGAATGCCCCTTATCTAAAGTGTACTTAACTGACCGACAGTGTGACAGGAGGTCTGCTTGAGACAGATAAGGGTGGCACTCCACCTGCAGAAAAAACAGGAGATGCAGTTCATTGAAACCGACATGAAAATATTAAGTTGTACAGAGCCGGTCTAAGATTTTATGGGGCCTCAAACAAATTTTTGTCTTGGGAACCCGTTTCCAAGTAAAACCAAAATACACCAAAATAATCACTCATTAACGTGATCAAGTGGTTGTGTTTTGAATTTGATATGTTGTACCAGTAAGTCAACAGTAATGCTATGCTAATGAAATGTTTTTCTTTGCTCTTGCATTCTTCACGTCACTGGTATTTAATGATGTGCATGAGCTGAGAGCCCAGCCCAGACACAAATAGTTAAACTAATTAATGGCCGAATTGTTGAATTGGAAATGTTTCACATAAAGCATAAATAAGATTTTAAATTTACTTTTTTTAACAACCTTCAAAGTGATTTTAAATTTGAGTCATTCCTGACAAAAGTGATGACGGAACCTAAAGTTTTGAGATTTGCATTATTAGAAAAGTCAGGTTCTTTTCGGGGCTGCTGGGTAGCAGATTGGTTTGCTTTCTTTGGGTCTGCTCTGGATTTTCAATTTGCATTATGTTCTGTTTGAACAGCTGTACCTGGTTCACCACAGGTTTGTGCCTGGCAATGGAGATGATGTCATCAATCTGCCGTGCATTGAAGTTGGACAGACCGATAGCCTTAACCAGACCTTTATCTACAAGGCTCTCCATGGCCTTCCAAGTATCTCTGTAGTGAGTGTGAGAGTAACAAATACTCCCATCGTCTCGTCGAGGCATTAGCTCCTTCCCTCTCCTGAAACATCCACATTGTGTTTCAGCGTAGAAATTAACGGGTTTCACTCTAGGGCACATAATACGCACTGGAGGAGGAAACAGCAGAAAGAGCTGCTACTCACTTAAAGGCCATGGGCCAGTGCATGAGGTAGAGATCCAGGTAGGAGAGACCCAAGTGGGTCAGACTGGACCTGCAAGCCTCTTCAACATCCTCGGGATCATGTTTGGTGTTCCAGAGTTTGGAAGTCACAAACACATCGTCACGCGGCAGAGCCTGGGGTAAATAAAATGAAAATGTTCAGCATTTTATGTCTCATTTCAGAAAGTGAGACTCGTATCACTTAGAATCATCACACAAAAAAATAACTTGGAATATCTTATCTGAACCAAAGTGGGAAATCATGTTTAACAGTGGGAAAAAAAATGGCCATGTTTGTTTTTAAGCTTTGCAAGAAAACGTCTGATTCTAACTGATACTGAATAATCTCAGTTATAATTTTAATTTATTTTGCTGTAATTAATTAAATTTTTTTTTTCAAAAAATAAAGAACATTTTCAAAATTGTCTTGTCATCTATTGTGAGTTAATTTTCAGAACCAAAGGGCCAAGCTGAGTTTAGGCAACCTTGTAGACCGAGATGCAACGTCTTAAACTTGTTTCACACTGAGGAAAAAGACGAACCCTCTTCCACTTAGACAAATGAGTCAGTGAGTCATAGCAGTTGGATAAACTGACATTAAACAAAGCCAATAAAATACTGATGAAGTGCAAAAGGAAGACGAAATCACAGCTCCTCACCTTCCCTGGACCCACCCGAAGAGCCAAAGCATCTCCAACCTCCCGTTCGTTGCCGTACACAGCCGCACAGTCAATATGTCTGTAGCCACCGTCTAAAGCTGCCAGCACTGCCTGCTTCACCTGGCAGCACATATACACTTAAACAACATCCAAGAGCATCCTTTGGATCTGTCTGTTAAATCTCTATGAATATGCATTGCTCTACCTGACCTGGAGCACTCTTCCATGTGCCGAGGCCAACCACAGGCATCCTCTGCCCCGATAAGAGAGTCACAAAGGCGCTCATGTTTCAGAACCAAACGGAGGACAAACGAGTGTGTGAAGGCTCCTCTTAAGTCCTGTTGAAGTGGGCACAGTGATTATCCAGCCATGATGACTGTGTTAATATTCTGTTACTGATTATCATCTGGATTCATGAACTCTGCCCTGCAGCATGTTTTAGTGGATCTCGCATAATACGGAAACTTATAACAGAGCAGATGCCGTTTCTCATGCAGGCAAACTAAATATTTACTGACCTACTTACTGTTTCGCGCTCGCTCTAGCCTCAAAGAAGATCTTCTCAGAGGATTCATAAACCTTCTGTGAACCCAACCTTACCACTAGAAATAGCTGACACAGCTATATGCCATTAGTCACAGCTAATGGCATGCAGCTGACCTCCAGGCTGAGTAATCATCGGCAACATCCTTACCTACCATGTGCTGCACACAATTTGTTCATTAACCACGATTCCAGTTTCACGTGATTCTTCTTCTTGCACAAATAAGCGAGCCTGACTGCCTCCTGACCTGGCTGCAGACCAGAGTGTAATTCACTCAGTCATTAAAGTACTGACCTTTTCTGTTCCTACCTGAGATTGCTCCAAAATATTCTCGAAGGGTCCAATGGGGCTCTTGTGTCCCGACTGAATTTTGCCAAGTTGAGGTCAAAGTGTGTGTTTACCTATCAGTGATGGAAAATGTCCAAACTCCACTGTGTGCTCAGAGACACACAGAGTGAATTAAAAAGCTGTCTTAACTTTTGTTTGTTGTATTGACAGCAGATCAACGTATCTGTATGTTTGTTTGTGCTGGAAATATTCAGTATAGAAATTTTCCTTCGTGTGAAGAGTGACAAAAAAATGTCCTATTTTGGGTCACAGGTCAAAATTTTAGATGAACTAATTTCACGGATGCCATTTTTGTTCAGTCTCCCCCTTACTGATGAATCACAAACGCTGACCTTTAATGGTCTGCAGTGCTTTTAGATGTCGTTCTGAGTTTGTTGGGTTAGTTGTTGATGTAAAGTTGGGGTCATTTTGGCAGCCTTGCCCCTCCTTCATGGAGTTTTGATTCTGTTTTGTGCTTAGAAGAAAACATCCTACCCTGTTTATCGAGCCTTGTCAAAACGTACCAATATTACACTGTCAGGCTGACACTGAATCATCCAATTCAGTGTTAGCCTGAACTAGAATAAAACAATGGCACAAGCTTAATTTCACACATTTGGTTTATTTGTTACATTATTAAAAGTTAATAAATAAGTATTGTCAAATGCAGACAAGCAGTGACGGCGAGTCTTTCAGCAGCAGTACATGTACTCTCTGGTTGCAGCCACACTGTAGTGTCCTCTGAGGGTTTAAGAGGCAGTACAAACAATCGCACAATCAGACATTCACGTCTCTCCCATCCTCGAATTGTTTCCACAATATTTGTACAATATAAAAGTGCATTTTTTAATGCATTTAAACATCCCAGGAAGAAAACATTTTTTTTATATATATGTATATATGTAAGACCAACATCCTGCATAACTCATGCTCATATAAACATCTCTGTGTCTTTACATCACTGATGTAAAATACAAAATGACGAGGAGCTCAACGGGTTTCAGCGCCCCCTGCTGTTGAGAAAAAGGTAATCTGCTTCAAGGCCTGGTTCCTAAACGGGGTGTTCTACTAGCTGTACACATATAAAACACAGAAGCCTTATCAAATCACAAAGCAGTGTGGTTTATTGGTGGCACTGCTCACTTTAGCACCAAGACATGGCCTTCAAAAGCCACAAGAGAACAAAGATATAATACACAACAGAGCAGGGGGCTGTCGGAGTCACCGCCATTCAGTCCCTCGGGGAAAATCCCACCTCTACTTGTTTTGGCACTTTGCTTTAAATTACTTACAAAAATCCTCACTCTCATATCAAATTGCTCCCTAAAAACATTTTGGCTTACTTACAGTACTTTTTAAACTTTACATTGCTTACTTACAGTTCTTCCACCTCCAGATGGTAAAGTCTAACACAGCATAGGGCATCATCTGTTGTGGACTCATGGCTTTTTGTATTTATTACAGTGTGGCCTGTGTTATTGGTTTGACACTGGGCTAAGGCACCTGTATGTCCCTTAGAAAGTGAGCCAGCTAATCGGTGGTGAGCAGCTCAGCGTGAAGGAAAGCACCCTTTGTTGCAAGCAGATTGTTATCAAAGCTCCCGCTGCAGTTGCAGGTTGTGATTGTCTTTTCAATTCAACCAAGATGGGCTAATGTCAACTAGGCATGGGCTGGTACGTAATCCTCATGGTATGACAAATTTGAGCCAAATGGTAATTACCAGAAAAGCTTAAGCCCAAAATGTATGATGTAATCTAATCGTTTTAATTTGAATCCGAAAAAAAAAATTTAGCCCCACTGCATCTAAAATGCCATTACATAATGATCATTATAGGAAAAGTTATTTATTTCATTTATTTATTGGTAAATTGGTTGTCTTACATAGAATTAAACAAAATGTAGAATAAATATCTGGCAAATGTAGTTTCTTTCAGTAACCGTGCTTATTTTGAAAAATAGCGCTCTTTGTTTTTCTGCTTCTTAATCAGGGGTTGATGGTTTATCTGCATGAAAAGTTTTGGGATAATTTCTCTGAGCTGTGAATTTTTCACATGCTGGTTGCACAGCCATGACAAAAACAGGTGACATGCAGGCTAAAGGTAACATATTTGTCCAAAAAGGACAAAGAACTATAGTTGCTCTCATGCTGATTCATATTGAAAAGTGCATTATGTTTGTGTAAAAATGGTTTCCCATTCTGGGTATTGCGTGTGTTTTGGGATCAGCGATGTGGAATCACAGTGTTCTGGGTATGTTATATTATTCTTATATTTAAGGATCAACAGACTATGTTGGAATAAAATGTGATGGTCAGAAAATATTTAACAAAATTACTCGGAAAGTAGGTCCTGTAATGAGTTTCACTTTCATTTTCAAGCATCCCACATGCTGACATGAATGAAGCATCTGTCCAGCTTACAGTGTGATATAAAGTGATGTTGTCATGGCTGCTATCTGAGTTGCTGTTCTTTTCAATTGTGTAGAAAAACAGACTATGTTGGAATAAAAACAGGAAAAAATGTCCAGTTGGACCAAAAACATCCACAGCAGCTCTGCTTATCTGGCAACCAAATTCCAAAAGCTATAGGATTAAATGTGAGTCATCAAGAACCAAAGTACTGAAACTTATAGACGAATCAATGATTCAACACACCTGAATCAAATGAATGTCTCATTATTAGGCCTTTGGAACTTGATGATATGCAGAAGAGATCATTCGGTTATTTGATCCAGGTGTGTTGGAGAAGGGGGCTCCCGCTCTGGATGTCATAATCCTGATTACACTGCTAATTCTTTGGGAAAGCAGTTGATTACGACATGCTGAAGTTTACCAGATGCAGTTTTAAAAGAGTCTAAGAGCTTAATAACAATAATAAATGACGCTTTTCGAGTTTTCATATAATGACATTCTGTGTTATACCGAAACTGCATCCAAATAGCTGAACTTCTCCTTCTTTTAAACGATGAAAAACGGTAGTAGCATACCTTCAAGCAGCTGACCGGCAGTGCGCAGCAACAAACGAGGGAAGAGCAACTCTGTTTTATTCTGTGCTTCAAACAGCAAGAAAAAGTTGCTTTTAACGCCAGTATTTTCTCATCTACCTCTGTAGAATGACATTAAACGGTACAATCAGAATGAAGGAACGGTTTGGGGGTTATGAAACATTTTAACATTTTAAAACCTTTGAATACCTTCAGACCAGAAACCGGCCCATGCCAAGTCTGAACTGCAGTGCTATGTGGAACTTCATGTGAAATTTGACCTAGCAGGTGTCTATTAGTTTGAGGAAGGTCGACCACACTAACAAGTCTACAGATTTAAAATCTATGTCTCTTTAGCATGGAGTCCAAGTCAAGGTGGAGTTATGTTAAAACTAGACCATGCACTGAAAACACTCAAGCTGCTGGTACACTTGAGGTAAGAATAACAACAACAACAAAAAAATCCTAATTAAACATTTCTTTTAAAAAATATCTCAAACTTTATCCTTTTCACAAAAAGACAAGGATTGGAGAGGAGGAGAGCTTATAAAACCGTTGATACGTTTGTAAAAAACAGTTCAGAAAAGAAGTTTGGATAGAAGCCACAGTTGTGCACAGCCCAGCCTCAGCACCGCTTCACTGTCTGGGGACTCATGTGTGTGTAGGTGTGTGTGTGTGTGTGTGTGTGTGTGTGCGTGTGTGTGTGTGTGTGTGTGTGTGTGCTTGGACCAAAAGACAGGACATACAAAGCTAAATTAAATCCTGATCCTGCCAGTCTTTGTCCTTCTAAGATGTTGTGTGCATCAACACAGGACATTAAAACTGTAACTACCATATATGGGAGGAGCAGATGAGGTTGTATGATGGGTAGTTTTATTTGCCGGTGGAGGGCTCAGAGGGGTCCTCCTACGACTGGGGGAGGTGCTGTCTGATAATCTCTCGGGACTGCGGGGGGATCCTGTCAGGAAAACGAACAGAAAACTCCACAATGAGGTCACCGCGCTGCGAAGGGTTCTTGGGGAAAGGCAAACCTTCCCCCCTGACCCGCTTCAACGTTCCTGGCTTGATGATGTCGTGGCAAGGGAGCGAGATGACGCGGTTTTCCAGCGTGGGAATACTAACAGTGCAGCCACACAGCGCCTGGAAAAGAGAGAGGAAACGCAGAGGGTTAAAGTCCATAGAAAGAAATGAATTCCAGAGCCATGAATATCCTAATGACCTAATGTTTCCATGAGGTAAAACTGGAGTTTATCTCTCCCCTCCCCCAAAACACAACATCATGCTGTTGTGTTTTCTGTGCTGTGTGTGTGGAAAACAGAGAGCGTTCCTCTTTAAAGATCACTTAGCTTGGACTACAGCGCTGCCGGGTCTGCTGGAGAACCGCTTCTGGAAAAGAACATTAGGAACTTGGCATCGGAAACGTTTTCAGGTCTTTGTGTGTTATGTGAGTGCACAAGTGTGTCAGCGTTGCACTGGGGACTAATTTTAGCAGCACCCTCATATCTTGGACTAATGAAGTGAGGCAGGAATCGGCTGAGCTCGTGAATAGTTGGAGGGCTTGTCAGATCCACACAGTCATGGCTGGTGGCGCGCACACACACACACACGCACACACACACACACACACACACACACACACACACACACACACACACACACACACACACACACATAAGCATAACCTCCTTATCACAATGTACCATGAATCCAGAGACATGTGGGATTTAACTACTTCACAGGCTTTGTGGTGGGCATTTTTCAGGATATTAAGGCTGAACAGAAAACAACTATTTTTAACTGTGTGACTGAATATCTGAATGAACAACAGACTTTATTTAACACTTAGAAGCAGGTGCTACAAAGAAAAGCAGTAAAATAAAAAAAATCAGGTGTGAAGAGACACAGATGGAGATGAGCACACAGCTACAAACGCGAAAGGTTCGGGTCAGGAGAGTAAGAGTAAATAAACAAAATAGTAACTTTGAAATGTATATGTAAGTGAACTATAGAATAATATATTTCAAGTAGGCTACAGGTAATGACAACTCAGAGTTCACTTGATCAGAAAATTTGAATAAGACCAAAAACATCATATTTAGTAAAGAAGTGTTATGTTGTGACCTGCACAATCATGGGAAAGGTTTAATAGTCGTTCAGCAGGAAGATATGAGCCATGAAAGTTCGCTGATAAGAAATCAGGTGGTTCACAGATAGTCTACAAACTTTAAAATAAACAATTTCATAGTTACTATAATCAATACGGAGTTGTTTTTGAGAATGCATGTGTCCAGCAGCATCCTGAAGCAGATTCATAATGCCAAACATTAAAGAAAATAAACTAAGTTCCAAGTACTATTAACTTCCACTCCGCCAGCTTTTCATAACGTAATTGTGTCTTTGCACAGGCTTAACCTCACAGCACATCTATGTCTGGACTTGCTAAATGTTCTGTTAGGAGCGTGGCTGGGTCTTCTTGTTCTGTCTAATAGAAAGTAAATATGGACCACTGACTTTTGGGTCAAGCAGAGCAGCTGTCTCAGAGCACAGACAGTGTTTTTCCAGCCATGACATCAGCGTCCCGTCATCCATTACATATACGTTGCCCTTTGACCTGGCCTTTTGGCTGCCTTAGAGACTCATCCTCCAGTTCTGAACACTTTCATTCACTAATGCAAATCTTACACACAGACACAGGTTGCCATAACACTGAGAGCACATTGCCATCTGATCAATGATTACATAAGGCTCTGCTCAGACAACAGCACCACAGACTGGCACATACAAACAAGCACTGACACTTTTTACGGAAAGTAAACTCTCAAGATTTTCTCAGAGCCAAACGTCCACCATGCTTAAACCTAAAAGTTCTGTTTTGCGTTTGGATGCAACTGATAAATATCCTCTTAATCAAAAGGGTTGGACTGACGTCCAATGATGATTTACATCGGAAACTGAAGGAGGTGCAACGCAGCCTCTTTCAAATGTGTGCTGAGAACAGAACATGCCAAATGTATCTGGTCAGAACAACTGCAGAGAAGCAAATGAAAGCAAAATACCATTCACTTGAACTGATTTGGTCGTTTAATGTTATACAATGCTTTACTTTTACAGCAGGCATTCATTCTACTTTACACGTTTTGTTCTCTGTACTTGTTTTGAACAATAAAAACATTATGTCACGAAAACGTTGAGGCATTCGTAAGGTAGCTCTCAGAAGCAGGAATGGATAATTATTATATATAACTGGATGAATAAATATTACTGATAACAATGATTTATATTGCAATTTTTTTTTTATTGTAGATGGTTATCAAAACAGACAGTAGGTTGAGATTTATACTTTAACTGATTTTCCACTACAGGCTTAATGAAATCATTAATGAACATCAATATATTTGAAGAAGATTTAATGCATTCATTTTTTTTTTTAGCCATACATTACTGCTTAATGGAAATGAAGTAGTGAAGGAGCTTGTTGGATGAAGGCTGTCGTTTTTCTATTTTTAGAATAATATTTGTGTTTTTGTATCCCAGGCTATGCGCAGTGACAGATGTATTAAAAGCACTTTTTGTTACCACTTTTTCTTTCATTTCAGTAAGTAAAATATCATGGGAACATTTCAAATCCATAGCTGCAAACAACATCACTGAACCATACAGAGCGGCCTTGTAACATGACCTGAGTTCAAGCTTTCCGTGGACTGAGTGGGAGATGTTCTGACGCAGAAAGAAGCACTGAAATACGCTACAAAGGATCCCATTTTGTACATTTGACATGCGTTTTTTTTCAGGGAGGTAATTTCTTGGCTCAATACTGTTACAGGAACAGAAAAGTGGCTCTCCTGCATGACGACTAAAAAGACTTTAAAAAGGTTTACCAAACTAAAAAGAAAAGAGAAGCCAGCATTGAACTGAAAACTCGTTTTTTTTCTTTCACTTGCACAAAGACGGAATAAAAACTTTTAGTACATTATTTATGCTGTGTAATCAGTTTTTGTCCACACCTTCTAATTTGGCTCTGCATTGACTTGTGATATTTTCTTGCAAGAGCACTTGCAATATTTTTTTTTAACAAACCCAAGATATTTCTTTCTCTTTGACAAAAATAAGTTGTTTTAACACAGATTGATTCAGAAATATCAATGACGTACAGCATCATATTCACCATTTGCATAAATTGCTTTGACTATTTTAACACTAGAATTGCTTAAAGATGGCTCCTGTGGAACAAGCCGTTACCTTCAGCCATTGAGTCCAACTAATCTGGATTTACACGAATGGAAATGCAATGAGAGATCTCTACTGCAGGTAAGAATTTAACAAAATATCAGTTCAAAAAACTGTCTATTCAAGCACAAAATCTACTAGAAAAGATTCATCATCTGCTTCTGCGACTATTAAGTTGATGGAAGACAGACGTCCCATTTTGACTGGAGCGCACTGAGCCATTATCATCGCTGCATTCTGGCCTCCTATGGGTTTGGAAAGAATTTGCTTCTCGATAAATCAGAGTGTCAGATTTGAGCTACATCTCCTGTTGCTTGGGACTTTTGGAGATGCTGCAGGGATGAACGTCTCCCATGAGCGTCACAGCATGGAAAAGCACAACTGGCAGCACTAAACTGAGCTGCTTAGCGAGGGATGCTTCTGGCAGAAAACAAAACCGAGCAACCTCATAGCTCGGGAAGAATCCAGCTGTCAAAATATGACATAATATTTAATACTCAAACCTCGAACATCAACACATCCAAACGGTTCTGTTTTGCTCCTTAGAAACAACAAGCTGGCTTTTATTTATGGCAGCAATTATTCCTGTGACAGAACTTGTTTTATGTGTTGCATGACATATTTCACACTTTGATAGACTGGAGCTTGTGCAGCCCGCTTTTGAAGCCGGGTTTTTCACTGCAGCATTTTTGAAGAAAGCAGAGCAGAAGGAGGAGAGATATATGAGCTCATTTTTGCTTAGGAAACTAAATCATCTGACCCACTTCCCTAAAACTCCCAGGATGCAGCCCCCACCCCAGACACATTTTCCCCTACTCTGCCTCATCTCATGTTTAACTCCACCAGACCTAAGTCTCTTATCTGGCTGTGGAAAGATGAGAAGGTTTTAGCTGTGGGAGTTGCAAAGTGCAAACTTAATCGCTTGCAGGTTTGATTAAACAACATCTCCAGCTTTAAATATGACTCAATAAACTCCTTTGCGCTCTCGTCTGTGCAGAGTTGCTGTGTGAGGCCATTGCTCCATTAACTCGCTGGTTATTTGGAAAAGCTCGCAGAAAAACCATAAAAATGGGCTTAAGCTGAGAACAAAGAACTGCACTGACATCCCTGGTGCTCTCGGCGAACCAACCATCAGGTTGACTGTCAGGACGTGGGAACCTTAATGGAAACACTGAAGCAACGGCGCACCCAGTGCCCTCCACACTGCAGGAGCGGCCAATTAAATATCCTGGCAGTTGCAATAATAGAAGCTGGGATTGTCACCACTGTAACACTACAATCCATCTTTATCCGAATGTGTTTGCAGGAGGTGGACGCTTGTGTGCTGTCTTTGGTGTTTATGAATATGATTTCATGCTGATGCACATAACGAATGAGGATGGCGGTTCTATGCCTGTCACACCAGGACACCACATTCCTGCTTCCTCTCTCACATGTGGGTGGCAGAGACTACTGCTCCGACTGATCCTATCCTCCATCAATGACCACATGCAATGAACACATCTGGGACTGAGGAGCAGAAAAAAGTGCATTGTAGGAATATGCACAAGCCTTCAGCACGTTTACATTTTCTCACATAGCAACCACAAATATAAGGTGTTTTATTAAAATCTTATGTGATAGACAAGGAGTTTGCAACCTAAAGAGCCATTTTGCTCTCGGATTAGCCAAATAAAACTTTAGAGCTTTAAATGTCGCGTGACTTTTTGAAAAAAGACAACTTTTAAGACAAACATGCCATTTTGAAAGAAGTGTTTCATTTCAATTTGTAGGCTCTGATATAAAGATAAACTTAAAAGTGGATGAATTATTATTATTATTATTATTATTATTATTATTATTATTATTATTATTATTATTATTATTATTATTTTAAATCACATAGATTTCAACCTGCACACAAGAAAAAGAGATCTAAAAACATATTACTTGTACTTTGTGGGAATCCAGTGCAAAAACTGTGTTGTTGAAGATGATACATGCAGAAAAGATTTAGAAAGTCGCTGTTCGAGGCATTTCTGTTCCAACGCTTCCCAGCTGTGTGACTGCTGGATCCACCAGGAATCAAAATCCCTCTGAAGAATTAGCAACTCATCTGCAGGTAGAGCTACAACGTGAGAAGACCAACAGAGATGAAATAAGTTGGACGTACCTCTTTTAGGGTTATCTTGTAGTTATAAATGATATTGGAACCGTCTCTTTTGAAGTGGGCATGCCCCTTGTCTTTAAGCACAAACACTATGTCGGCAGGAATGTTCTCAGGGGTCTCGTCCCCCTCCTTTGGGAAAGTAATCTTGGTCCCCTCCTTCCAGCCCTTCTTGATGACGATGTTGAGGATCTTGTCCTCCGTTCTCATGCTCCTCCCGTCTGGATTCAGCCTGCGCCGAGTGATCTTCATTCGTTTGGTGCAGCCGTGGAAGATCTCCTCCAGTGAGACCTTCAGCTCGTGGACCACCGGCGCGTCCTGGTGCTTCCGGTTGGTCCCCAGGCGCTCTGACGGGGTTGGCCCCCTCCTCCTGCGACCCTCGCCTGGAAAGCCGTTGTTCATTCCTCCAGGAAAGCCAAACTGTCTCTCAAAATGAGCAAAGGGGTCATCCTCATCCATTTCTGTGTCCTGCTCTGCGCCGTTGCTGCTGTGGTCGTTGTGGAAGGGGAAACCGTTGGAGCGGCTGTGGCTGCGGCTGGAGCCAAAGAACATGTCGAAAGGGTTGGAGCCCCCGAAGAAAGAGGCAAAGGTGGCGTGGGGGTCTCCATGGAAAGTGTAGTGGTGCGTCGAGCTGCCAGGAGCGCCAGAAGAGCTGCTGCCTCCTGTCTTCAAACCTGCAACAGACCAGAGGGCTAAGAAATGGTTGACCGTACAAACACACACTACAAACCCCGTGTATCTGTGACCATCTTCTAACACACACATGGCTCTGACCCCAGCATCAAACACCCTGGAACAGTATCATATTTCTATTACCATTTCCAAATCTATATTAAAACTTCAGATGTAAAAAATGTAGAAAAATGACCTGAAAACGTGTAAATTTTAAATAAAAAAAAAAAGTTTTGGACGTCTGTACAAAATCAGATACCAGACAGAGAATCTCTCTCAAAAAGCAGAGCGATTGTGGGCGGAAAAAAATCCCACAGCATCACCGATCTTCCAGCAGTGACTGAAATACGAGGTCACTGCAAGCAACAAACTCACACAAATACACACATGCATGCACAAAACGCCCACAAATGCAAACTACAGCAGTTGCCGCTATTCATATCGCAGCAGCGTCATGATCTCGGGGTCATCTGTCTGTCAGGGCACTCACACACACATTCATACCAAGATCACAAAACAGCAGCTGAGGAGGACTAGGAGTTATTGGACCTGGTGAAGGTTGTTGACACTATAATAACCAACAATCACACGTAAAATACAAAAGCACGAAGGAGATAACATTATTACTTGAATGACTAAGGCATGTTTGTGTGATACCAGACCTGTGCCTGAGTTATCTCAGTAGAAATGCCCTGCTGGCTTCTTGCTCTCCAAAAGTTTTCACAGCACCCGTTTTCTCCTCACCTTCCTCTCCCAGCTGGTCGTATATGACCCTTTTCTTGGGGTCACTGAGAACCTCATAGGCCTCTGCAATTTCCTTGAATTTCTCCTCCGCGCTTGGATCTGTGTTCTTGTCCGGATGGAAGCGCAGCGCCATCCGTCGGTAGGCCTTCTTGATCTCATCCTCATTGGAACCTTTGGGGATCCCGAGGGTCTTGTAGTAGTCCTTCCCCATACCTGCGCCTCTCTTCAGCTCAGACTGTGCTGTATTGTGTGTGAGACACAAGGACACAGTAAGAGTCTCATAACAATCCTCAGAGACAGATGCTGCTGAGAATGACAAGCCGGATCCATCTCAGCGGCTTAGAATTATGTTAAAAAGTTAATTTATTCAGCTTAAAAAGTTTGACACACATGAATCTGTTATGGTTTACAGCAAATGAAAACCCACAGTTCAGTTCCTGGCATTATTATAACAACACTGGAGCAATAGAAGTTCAATGGTGGGATAAAGTGTGGTAGAAAAAGATGCAGAAATAGTAGGAATAGCCACACCATTTAGACAATTACAAGGCAAAGCATATTTAAGGGTTTGGAGGAGATTTACAATGTGAGGAATGCAGCTGGAGTTAGAATCTCAAGGACCGTCACGCCCTTTGTATGCAGGGATCGAGGATGTTGCACACAAAATGTCACATTCCTTGTGTTAAAACTTCTAACTGGACAAAACCGACTGTTGCTTCTTGGTTCAAAGTCCTATTTGAAGTAAATTTTGCATTTGACGGCATAAACACAAACGGAGAGTTCGCATCTAGATACAGACTCTAGATTGAGTGTATCAAGGTCCAGATACGGAGTGGAGAGACAAGGTTGCTGTTAACACAACCCGGACTTCCTTAACAACCACAGAACCACAAGCTGATCATCTTCTAGCCAAACTGCGCTGATGTAGTAATTCATGCAAAATGAGCTCTGGTCATGAATTCACAGCAAAAAAATTTAAATAGGCCACATTTCTGTATAAAAAGTAATTTTTTTTTTGGGTTATTTGCAATTTTACAGTTTTCTAAGTAGCCAAGTTTTTAATGAATAAGCTCTGAACCAATATCTATCAAGATTAGTGTGGTGTTGGACTGTGGTGTTGCAACAAGGTGGAGATGGCGAGTGGCTTTTAAATTTTAATATAAAATGAAGAACAAAAAAAACCCAAACAAAAATCACAAGGAACGCAAGGAGTCATAGTAAAACAAAATAAATCCAAAAAATCACAGCAGGAACAAACAAGCCAGCCAGGTGAAAGGGGACGAAATTAGATTTAACAGGAGGAACCATCAAGGAGTGGCTGAGAATGGGATTTATGTATACTGGGGATATTGATTACTGAACAATGAATAGATGGATGATCAGAGTGGGCTGACGGTGTGAGGGGAGAGAAAGAGAGAAAATGGCACACGGGTCAAAACTGGATAAACTCGGTAAAAATGAATCTAATACCAACAAATAACCAGACATTAGGAATATAGTTAAACTGGAGTAACAAAGAAAGGAAAACAGAAACACGGCTGATCTAAACAAAGAATTGAAACTAAGGAACAAATAATAAACAAACACAAAAACAACTCAAACAACCCAAGACCCTGGCAATATCATCAAAACTGATAGAAAAAAAACACTTTAAATGCATGTATAAACAATCTATGCAGTCTTTCAATTTACCTTTCTAACCTAAATTATTGAAATACTGATATTTGTCAATTATATTCAAAAGCTATAGAGAACCACTTTATGACCTGGCCAAACAGGCCTCCTTTACATCTGCTTATGGCCCCCTGCTGGCCTGGAGGACTTGCACCAAATCTTGAAATTACACATGGTAGATTTATGAAAGAATCAGTTGGAAAAATCCCAAGAGTTTTAAATTTGTAGCAACACTTAAGTTTTAATTCCTGCAGAGTTACATACACAGATCAGAAGGCAAGTTGTAGTTAAGTGCCTCACCTCGCAGCACACCAACATGTGGCACAAGGAAGCTGGAATCAAACCCACAACTGTCACCACAGTCGCTACGTTACTGATTGAACTGCTGAGCAACAAGAACCAGCATTATTTGAGTGGTTGCTTATGGAACACTTTATATCATTACAAAAAGACATGTGTGGTTCTTCAAAATAATAGCCCCACATGTTTGCTTCATGTGGTGCTGATTAATTTCTGACTTATTCCTTCTGCTATCTTTAAACTTAAATGCCTATTTCTAATTGCAAAATGATGATTACACCCAGTTAACGCAGAGCAGTTCGTTGCATTTTCATATTAAAGTACAATAAAAACAAACCAAAAAACAAACAAACATTAGTATTGAAGAACAATAAAATGTTATGGTTTCATACAACAATGCAGTGATATCTGCTATCTACCTGTAGTGTAACTTTTACTTTTAGTTACACCAAAGACTTGATTTGGTGCAATTAATTTGAAAATATCAAACTCACCCTTTCTCCCCTAATCTCCTAAATCTGTAAAAGAAAAAAAAAAAAAAGTACTGGTGATGGGTTTTGCTGGAAGGGGCCCTGAAATTAAATTCTGCTCAGGACCTCAGACAACCTCAGGCCGGCCCTGGATCTGCCATGCTCCCTCCAGATATCTCACTTGGAGACTTAGTGTGAGATCTATTTAGTGATATGAAGGGAACAGAGAGTGCTGGTTTCACCAACTGTTGCCATGGCGATATGGTGATGATGTAGTCTGAGATGGAGAGCAGAGGAATCCCCTTCATCTTACTGTAACCAGAAGGGCTTCTCCACATCAACTCTTGCCTGGTATCGCTCCAGAATAATTTCCCCCCCCTTTATCACCTCTTTTGGAATCGCAGGAGATTTTGTGTAAGGAGCAGAAGGAAGCAGCCCACTGCAGCCCACGGTGGTACCCTGCCTGAATCTATTGTGTTCAAACCAGCCTGATGGGCAGGAGAGACCCCCCATCACTGCAGAGCCTCTCAACAGGGCACGGCAGTCTCCAGAGAGCAAAATGAGGAGGATTTATAAATGCTTTTTTTTTTTTTTTTTTTTTGCCATCTACTTAAAGAAACAGTTCCAATTTGCGATGCGATGCCAAAAAAAAAAAAAAAATCAAGCTCAATACTTCCGACACATACACGCTCCCCATGCAGGCCCGCAGACCGCGCGAAACAAGCGAAGACAAAGCCCTACCAGAAAGCCCCTGTCAGCGGAGAATCAGATCAGCATGGTCCGGCTCCCTTCAGCCTGTCTCTGCGCTCCTTTCTCCCCTTTCAGCCCCGCTGTCTGCCCAGCCGCTCCGGTTCCGTTGCCTCCTTATAATAACCTGACGTCAGGACGCAGCAGCGACCCGGCGGGGATCACAGGCTCTGAAATAAACCAGTGACCAAAACGCTGAGGTCCGCCCGCCCGCTTGCCTGACGTCTGTGTGGAAAAAAAAAAAAACAACCTCAGAGCCAAATCTGTACCAGTGCCGTGTTGATGGGGAAGCAGGAGCAGACTGGTTCCAAGAATCAGGGGGAGAAACGTGCGTCTGGTTATCGATTGAACGGCGTGAATAACTTAAACTCTGATGGTTGTTTGGGAAAAATCGAGCCCCTTCTTAAACTTTGAGATCCTTTCAAAGTAAAAGCTGTTTTTTTTTTTTTTTTAACACGTCCTTACCGAACCCACTGCTGCGCTGTCCGTCCCTGGACTTGTGCCTGAAATATGGAGCCAGACCAGACCGGACCAGACCCAGCCCCCTCAGCCGGCCTGCAGTAGACTCCCCTCCCCTCCCCCAGGGGTCCTTGAACAACAACTAAAAATAAAAGTTTCAAAAACAATGTATAGTTCTTTCTTTCTTTCTTTCTTTTTGCTCTCATTAGATCGGGGAGATGACGAGGTAGAGTCCCGTTTGGATGCTGATCTGAAAAACAATAATAAAAATGTGGGTGTGCGTATCCGTGCGCGCGGCGCTCCAGTCGTGCCTCGTGCCTGGGTCTGAGTCATGAGATGACTCCACTCACACCCGCATCTTTACCTCCTATCTCTATAAAGACTGCAACCATTAAATCACAGCGTGGAGGCTTTAACTGAACCAGACATCTCTCTCTGTTTCACTTGCCTTCTATGCATTTAATCTAAGGCTTTATTTCCCAGCACTGACTTCAAAATCAGAACCAGACACATTTCCATACAGGACTTTGACTAAGCCGTTCATGACTCAGGGGCTGAAACAGTTATAAAACACTGCATATGCATTTTGAGATGTAACTCTCAACATTGTTGCACATTTATGCCACCCCTGAATACAATGGTGCCCTGGGTGTTAAGCCATCCCACCCATATCATACTACTGTCACCAGCTGTTATAGTTATAATTACACATTTGTGTGTTAAATTCCTTGCTTGGTTATTTTAGCAATTTCTGCTTTTTGTTTTTGTCAGACTGGAGCATCTTTACTCCTACTACTGTTTCTTTGATACTGTAAGTGACCGATTTTGACAAGTTGCCCTCTCAGTTTAGTCATTATTCGCCCACTAATTAACTGTAAAACATTGTGAGTTTAAAAGAAAATGTGAAAATGACCAAGCATGCACAGCATACGAAGTGGATCTGTGGCACCAGCATTGTAGCTGCCGCTGGACGTTGCTGTGGGTGGACACCAAAAAGATTTCTGCTAACAACCAACCAGGAATGCCCTACACAGGCGCAACACTAAAACCTTACCCCCCACTTAAAATCTAAGTTTAGACAGCTCTGTTAAAATAACCAAGCCTTGACCCTTAGGATGGACGCTTAAAAAAAGACCCTTGAGTGGGACTCTTTAATAAATACACAGTTAAATATGTGGTTAATTTAACACGCAGGGAAACCATTAAAAAGTCATTTTAAAAAAGCAGCTTAAGGGCTGATTGCAAAGTTTAAAAAGTGACACTTCTGTTTTCAACAATTTGTATGTCTTCACTGTGTAAATTGCTGTGATTTCTCTATGACTCTATTTCACAAAGTAGTTTTCTACATAAAACATTAAACAAATGATCACAAACACCACATACTGTATACATCCTGGTAAAGACGAGCAAAATTCCACAAAACAAATTCAGTTTGAGTGCATTTATTTAGTCAAACGACACAGAAATGGTTTGTCCGACTCAAAATCAGTTATTTTCCACGACTGTGCATTATCCAAGTCCCCACACAGAAATCCAGCAGAAAACCTCAGTGGTGAGTTAAGAGAGGGAAGCATAGGAGAGGATCCAGAAGTCCAGAAAATTCAGAAATTTAGAAAAGATAATGATCCAACATCCTTCTCTCTCGATGATACAGAGTTACATATCAATGCTGCAAGATACAAACTATGCATTTTATTAAGTGGGTTAATATTTGTGCTGTGATGATTTTGTCAAAAACAAAAAACATTTTTAACATGTGAATTTCATTGATATTTCAGAACGGTTAGAAAAGATGCAGGGCTGCACAGTGGCGCAGTGCGCTGTTGCCTTGCAGCAAGAAGGTCCTGGGTTTGATTCCTGGCCCGGGGTCTTTCTGCACGGAGTTTGCATGTTCTCCCTGTGCATGCATGGGTTCTCTCCGGGTTCTCCGGCTTCCTCCCACAGTCCAAAAAGGTTTTGGGTTTCCAGATTCTCCCTAGGTGTGTATGCATGGTTGTTTGTCTCTCTGTGTTGCCCTGCGACAGACTGGCGACCTGTCCAGGGTGAACCCCGCCTCTCGCCCGGAACGCAGCTGGAGATAGGCACCGGCAACTCCCGACCCCGTTAGGGAGAAGGGTGACGGAAAATGGATGAATGGATGGATAGAAAAGATGCACTTTGTTTAATGGAGAAAAGGAGCAGCACAGTAAATTGTGGACGAAGATTTATATGATGCATGAGAAATAGAGCCATTTGGTAAACATCACGCAATGCATCACATAACACTAAATATCATCTTTGGATGAATCTGAACTATTTCTACTAGTTTTCTTAAACATATTTCTGTAAACTAACCCCTGGGAAACAAACTTGATGCATGCTCCAAACCTGCTGACCTACAGAAGCCAACCTGTTGGCCCGGTGGCAGTCCGAAGTGTTGGACTGCCACCAGCTCCGACTTAAGTCTGGGACTAATTTTAGCTGAATTTGACACCTTACTTTTATACTGAGCTTCTGACTCATCAGCCCCATTATATGGAAATGAGTCAACACAGGCTTTCTGAGCAAAATGTTCCCTCATCAGAGGATTTTCTTGCTTGTTTACAATCGAGAGGATTTACTGCGTGCAGCAAAGTGGAACGATAAACATTTTGCGGGCGAAACATTGAATCTATTTCCCTTTGGCTTCATCAATGTTCTCTGCAGGGTCGGCCCAAGGCAGAAGCAAACTAAGCAGCCGTTTAGGGACTCAAGGCCACTAAGGGGCCCCTCAGTGGAGCTGAGATCAGCTTCACATGTAAGTATCGGCTGATCACAATCCCCCAAAATTAAGGAAATTGGGTCCCAGAAATCAACTCGCTGATAAATCAGTTGGCCAATAAATGTGTCCTATATTATACATGTATATAATATAAACAGCACTGTCAGAGATACAATAAGTTTATAGCGGGTGTGTGAATAATCTAATGACCAGGCTGCTGGTCATTAGATCATTGTTAGCAGAACTAGAGGGCCCCAAAACCACGTTTCGCTTAGGGCCCCATGGAGGCTTGGGCCGGCCCTGGTTCTCAGTCCTGATATAAATAACAACCAGTCTGTCCTGTTCTCAGACAAACATCACATTAGAGCAGCAGTGCTGAAGGTCTGAGTCATTATTGATGACTTTTATCGTTAAGTGCCCATAAAGGCACGCTCAGCAGGACACTCCTGCTCTGATTGGTCGATGCCAGAGGAAGAGCTGGAGAGAGAAATAAAAACAAATTTAAGTTTGAGTCACCGGTGAGGCGAGGAGGTGTGAGAAAGGTGGGCGTCTGAATGGAGGAGTCTGTCTGACACACACAGATATGCTGCGAACAACACACACACACGCGCACACACACACACACGCATACGCATACACACACATTTAACATTCAAAACAATGTGAGCATGGAGAGAAGCTGCTATGCAGAGGGACGTTCAGGGTCATTCTTGTGGGTCCAGCTGAAGAGTCCGTGTGCTTTAGCAGCAGGAAGGGACTTCTGGTCACTGCAGCTGTCATAGAGGAGCAGCTGCTTAGCACCAGAGTCTGATTCATGCAGCCTCAGCTCAATCTGTGAGGCGGAAATGCAATGAGGGAAGCTTCATGAAATTTCAATTAGCCTGTATAAAGTGTCACCAACCGACTCATGGGCCACAAAGTAAACCCACAGAGACGCTGGATTTGGTCAAAAGAGGAAGAATAGTGAGACATATAAGCAAATGGTGTGTATGTGTGTGTTTGGAGTGGGGCGTTAATGTACAAACAAGAAGAAAAAACAGATGGAGAGACTGTGGTACAAACAAGGATCAAGGACAGAGGGCACATGGACAGGCTTCTGGTCCTGATTGGGTCGTCCCTGTTAATCCTTCCCCACCCTGGCAAATTTGGACATGTGGATACTTAAGGTTATTATAAAATGGAAGGATTCAAGCAACATAAATGAAGAAAACAACCTTTGTTCTGATTAGCACACACACTTGAAAGCAGCCGGTTTAGAAAACCTAAAAGCAGAATCACAATAATTATATTCTCTTCATGTACTGATGTGACAGAACTGGATGTTATTTTAACTGTTTTCAGCAGGAATAAAAGTCCAATTTTATCTGGACATGCCCACAACTACAGCTCTGGAGAAAATGAAGAGACCACTTCAAATGATCAGTTTCTCTAGCTATATGTTTGAGTGAAATGAACTTCATTCTTTTATTCACTGAGACACTGATAACATGTCTCTGAAATCCCAAGCAAAAATGTAATATTTATTTGCAGAAAATGAGAAATGGTCAAAATAACAAAAAGATGCAGTGCTGTCAGACCTCAAATAATGCAAAAGAAAACAAGTTCATATTCATTTAGAATCAATAATACTAATATTTTAACTCAGGAAGAGTTCAGAAATCAATATTTGCTGGATTAACCAGGAGCTTTTCAATGGGGTTCAGTGTAATGAGGTCTTAATTTTTTTCCAGAGCTGACAAATAGTAAATATTGAAGAAAGTTATAGGTCCTTCTTTCAGTTTTAATGAAGTTATAATACTCAAATTGTTAAAAAAAACAACATAATTGTTTCCATATGAGCTCATATCCAGCCAGTGTGTTTAATTCTGACTCTGTGCGTATGAAAGAAAATGTGCAATGACTTGACTCAACTTGTGTGATGTAAAGTTGTTTTAAACCGGAAAGAGAGAAGCTTAAGTGCTTTATTAAAACACAAAATTATTATTATTATTAATAATAATCTCTGAGTAGCAATGAAAGCACCAGAACAAAGAAACCAAGAGTGCCCTGTCTGTCACACCAGTCATGAGCTCACCTTCTCTGACTGCAGATGTTTTTGCATAATTGATAACCTTTCAGAGAATGAAGTCACATTTCTCAGCTCTAATGACCAGCGACTGATGTGAGTTCATTCAAATGCGGCTCTGATGCTGAGTGTGCACTGAAACATCCTGGGAGCGGCTATTCCTGACCCAACTGCGGGTCTGCACACTGACGGAGGAACGTGCCAGACAGGCATGTGTCTGCCAGGAATCGCAGCAATGGCTCCTCTGAGAAACGCACATATGTACACAGTGTGAGCGACGCATCCTGCGAGGCCAATACTTCAGAGCAAGGTTTCTCTTGGATCCAGACTTTTTCAGAGTCCTTCACCAGCAGAGCTGTGAGACGGCAGAGCAGACGGCGGACTAAACGGCGAGAGACACTCTCAAGCTATTTTTGAGACGCAAGAAGAGGCAGCAATGAGTCTCTGTAAGCATCTCCTCCTCTTCCCCCCCCCAACCCACTTCAGCCGTTCTGTAACCATAGAGACCGCTGGTGGCTGAGCAGAGGTTTCTCTCTGGCAGACGTGTTGGTGTCAAATGAGGTGGCTGGATGGAAGCATGCACACAAAAGCACAAAGCTCCATTTGGAGACCGCCCCCCTGATTTTCCTGCGTGAAAGCTCTCTTTTTAAATTTGCACTGTACCTCGGGAACATATGACAGCATGTGAAAGCCAGTCACATTGATGCTTGTCAGCGAACGAAGCTGTAACGGCTTTATAAACACCAGAAAGGTTGGGGGCAGAAAATTAACATTCTAGGTCGAGGAAGTAAAGAAAAAAATGTTAGGATACAAGCAGCTCCCTCCACATTTATTGGTGGCCCAGGCAGACGTGGAAAGAACCCTGCTCTAAATGTTTACATATTTTCTGGTAACAAAGAAAACCCTCAGCTTGGTGAGGGATGAGGATCTCCAGGAGAATGCAGATAAAAAAAAAAAAATCACAACAAAGTTTCAACATCAGACCCAGAGATGAACAAGTCTTCCTCAGGTTATCTGAGTCACTTCTACCCAAAGAAACCCCCACATTTCCTGCCTTACAGGACCTCCTTGAGATTTCCCAGACCTTGACAATAAAACTCTTGCTATAAGAAAATGTGTGTTTGGAGCTGTCCTGTTGACTTCGTAAATACGTCTGGTAAGAAATTTAGGTTTTAAATTTTCAAACCACAAATGTTCATCTGACAGATCGTGACTAAAGTAATTATTTCATGGGATTGATACAATATGAAGACTCATTTGTTCTTATAATTGAAGAACGGTGTTTTGATTAAACTTTTACAACATGAATTGATGTCCAGTTTTCTGTCAAATTAGAATCTCAATTAGTGTTAAACTTTTGAATGATTTTAGAAACGTTAAAATAAGATGCTAAGTCACTTCACTGCTGGTTACTTGTGAGTTATTATTGACACTTTTTTCTGAAGCTCCATACCACCAATTTCATCATTTATTTCAAACTTATTCCTGCTAAATTAAAACATAATTTTGATGTTTGATCAGTTGAACCTTATAAAGTATCAAACCTCTGCTATTTTATGGGTTTAACTTACCCTCTCTGATGTTTTTCCATGTTAGTTTTACTAAAACGTTTAGTAAGTCTCAGAAGTTTCCTCGCATAATAACACAAGTATAATCTCGAAACAGCAGGTTGCACATCGAAACACAGCGGCGATACATTCAGTCAACTTTATTTACTTGTCTCGCCTCCTTTGTGCAGCTTGGCTCTGTAGCCTTCCAGCAGAGCATTTCTCGATCAGTGACTCATTACAAGGGGGGGGAAAAAAAAGAAGAGAAAAGCTTTCGACATTAACAGTCCCCATATGACACCGACATCGGCGACGAAACGAGCTCCAGGTTGCCGAAGTGCAGTTCTGCTGTTCTTCAGATGGCACAGAGCAACAGGAGAAACGAGCGGAGGAGAGTGATTAAAAGTTAAAAACACCTGAACATTCGCTTCGATTTCAAAACCTACAGGTCTGTGAATGTTAGATTGCATGAAAGCTCAGACAGTTTCCCCATCTCGCTCTTTTTCTCTCCATGAGAAATACCTGCAGCATTAGCCATCTGTATAACACTGTGCTCACACTACTTTATAAGGAAGCCAAGTGGTTGGGCACATTGGAGGTGGTGCTTGGTGTGCTTTCAGCACACAGATGGATGAAAACAGGACTTAGGCAAAATGAGCAAAGGAAAAACAATAACTACTCTTTGGCAAATGCAAGTAGAGCACTTTTGGCTGAATAATACTGAAAAAATGATGAATCATTTGAGGCATACAGTACAAAGAGTTGAGAAGTTTCAGACTGACTTAGAGCTAAAGATAAAAACTATCCAGCTTCCCTCAAAGGCTCCCCACCATATTTTAAGAACACATTACTAAACTACCAACCTATTAGCTCTATGCTTCCAGTGATCTCTGGACCCTTCATCTTTTTTCTCTGCTGAGATTTCACATGTCGGTGTAAAACCCGCGCCTACACCGCAGCGCTGAAACTCTTATTCATCAATAAATATGCGGCACATCTTCTCCAAGTCATAAAAACACATGTTGCTGAAAGCAAACTGACGAGGTATGAACACAAGAGACACAGAAGTAAAGTGCTAAAAAGCCAGAGATGGGCACAAAAATTAAATATTTTGATTTCTGTCAAAAGTCATGATGCGGTTTCTATCATGCACAGCCCAAACTGGCAGAACAACAGGATCAGCGTCACTTCTTGAAAACTTTGTGCTCTATCACCTTTTCATCTCCGCAAATGTTTACTCTCCCACTTTCAGCTGCGGGAGGCTGAAGTCTTTTATATTTCAGCTGCTTGCCAGAGTAAAAAAAAAAAAAAAAAAAAAAAAAGACAAATCCAAGGCTAACGGATGACGTGCAGATATCTGAGGTCCGAGTACAGAAGGTTAACCAGCAGGGCCAGGAGGCGGGGTCCATCTTTGACACAATGCCCTGGGTATCGGATGAACTGGATCGCCTTATTTAAAGCCTCCTGGAGCTCAGCATACTGCTTATTGCTGGACATGATCTCCAACATCCCCAACATCTGCATCCACAAAGGGGACAAAACAGGAAGTCCAAATTATGTTGAATAAACTATTGCAGAGTGGCATAAAAAAGCAGTTATTGTGCATACCTGTTGTGCTTTTGGAGAAAGCTGTAAATCTGCGGTGGGTTGGAGTCTCAGCCCGGTCTCTGATGGCACCTGGATGGACAGGAACGCTGCCAGGCTGCGGACCACCACCCTGAATCTAAACAGAGATTAATCACTTATCAATGGTGTCACATCAGGATTTCTGCATCTTTCTGGAAGCAAAATTCAAGGTTTTCTAAGACTGTTTTAAGACTACCACCTACTAGAATGGAGTAAAAATGGCTTAAATTGGTAATTAAAAATAAATTTATGCCAAAAACTCACATTTTGAGCTTAATCTCAGAAATTTTTTTAGAAAAAAAAGGGGATTTTTTTTTTTAGTTTGAAATGTCAAAAGTTTTCAAGCAAATTTTGTACTTTTCAAACTCAGAAAAAAAAGTTTATTTCTGCCAAAAAATTTCTATCTATTATGTGCCGTCATATTTAAGATTGAAGCTCACTCGATTATCAAAGCCAGTTAAATATGATTTGTGAATTTACTTTGGTTTTATCTGTATTATGCATCAACAGATTTAATCTGCTTAAAAAATAATATACAAATTTTTCAGGTTTACCTAATTATAATGGAAGATCTAGTGTTCAATACTATTTAGTAACCCCTTTAAAAGTCTAAGATGACTAAATTATCTACTTTATAGAAACCCTTTTAACCAGCACAGACTCTAAGGGGTTTTTATCCTTTAATCCAATAGAAGGAAGCTCACTTATTAGAAACAGGAGACCTCTTCCCAAGTCCTATGGCTCCCAACAGCCCAGAGTTCTGCCTTTCCTCTCCCAGCTGAAGCAGCCTGGTCTGCAGCCGCACCAGCCCCATGACGACCCCTGACCCCTCAGTGTTTCCTGCCTGCGGCTGCAGCTGCTCCACTGACAGGTTCAGGGCTTTGTGCCACCAAAGGAACAGCTTCGCTTCATCGCCCGGACCGCTGGAGACAGACAAGAACCTCCACATGAATGTCTCTAACAGGCTGCAGGATGCAGAGAACTTCAAATCAATTAGGGTCAAACCTGGGGAAGACCTGCGTGGTCCATGTGCTAATGAGAGCCAGGATCCTCCTCTGATTAGCTGCGGTGTATTCGCTATTGAGGCGTTGCAAGATGAAGGCGTAGAGCGTCAGGAAGCTGCCTCCTGATTGGCTCTCGGAAAGGAAGTCGTCCATTGTGAGCTCAGGCACCTGCAGTGATGCCAGCACCGGGCCCCAGCCAACAGACTCTTCCTCAGCTTCAACAAACACGACAAACAGGAAGTTCAGAAATTAAGATGACTTGAAGAGAAATAAGGTTTAGTTGATGTGTTTTAACCACCAGCAAAGGGGATTTCAACACCAACATCCACATAATTCTGAACTGGAAGGTGGGTTATTTTTTAATGATTTCTTTCTAAATGAAAATCTGGAAATGTGGTATTTTTATTGTCTTTTTTGTCGATATTTACCAGCTTTCATAACTGAAATTTCAAGTTTTTGCCCATTCTTATAAAATAAAGTCAAGCTTATTCACACTTAAACAGTTTCTGCGAACGGGTGATGTTCAAGTCTCGGAGCAAATCCTCAGGTGGATTAAAGTCTGGACTTTGACTGGGCCCTTACGACACATGACTATGCTTCAAGCCAAACCATCCCAATGAAGCTCTGCCTGCATATTTAGGGCTTTTCTCTGACTGGTATGTGAAGCTCTGTCCCAGTTTCACATGTTGCAGCTCTGAACACGTTTTCTCCCATAATTATTCTGTATTTAGCCTTTCTTGTTCGAAACAAATCCTACAATTCAATGTGGGGACGATGTGTTCAGGGCCACACAGAGGTGCAATGTTAGCATTTTGCATGTAGACATTTTGTTCTCATTTGACCTTCTCCAACAAGCTTTTTTCTATTTTCTCAATTTCACAATTAAGGCTCTGTTTGTGTCAAACAAAAAATAATCACAAAAAAAAAATCTTAAATTGAACTTTGTTCTTAGAATGGGCCAAAATGTGCAAAAGTCGAAGCAGAACTGAATAAATGAACAACAAGTAAACCAACTCTTGCTCACCATTGTTGAAGTACGCTGTGATGCAGGCCTCCATGATGCGCGTCATGTGTCGCACCGATGCCAGACACCGGGAGCAGGCTGTGAGTAAAGGCAGGATCGGACAGCCCCTCCCCTTCCTGTCCAGCCAGGTAATGACGTGAGCAGCCAGCGCCTCGCCTGTTGAGACCCCGACTCCGTTGAGCAAAGTCAAGGCGTCGCTGAAAAGGCCACAGAACGCCATGTGCCTCTGCTCCAAGTCCACGTCTGGAGAAGGAAGAACGAGAGAAACGATTAACCCAAGACAGTCAGAAACATAGATGATGTCACTAAGAGACTGTTGAGGACAGGTGGACAGGACACCTGGTGGGTTGAACGTTACAACGCTTTCCAGAAGTGTCTCCAGCTGAGCCTCCAAGCTGCTGAGGTTGATCCCTCCTCCTTGCTCCAGGGTCACCAGTGACTTCACAGACCAGGAGACGTAGCCTCCGGCCTTCAGGGTTTCCTCCTGACAGAACAAACAGGAGGTCAGATTTTTTTCTGGTTTCAGCTGAAATTATTCACAGTGACGAGATATGTTTTCACAGAATCAGATTTATCTATGTCAATTTTTTTTTTTTATTAAAAGGTAAAATAAGATACAAAACATAAAATATGTCCTACATTCACAGTAAGTTAAGTTGTTTTAAAACTGCATTTCTTGAAAGATTTTTTTTCTTTTTTCTTTTGCTGATTCTACCTGTTATTAGCAGCATGCTACAAAACAAAGAATTGGAGCGTTGCATCAGCTGGTCTCCAAAAATACTTAGGAACAAGGATTTGCTGTTGCAGCTATGAGATGCGTTTCTTTCAGGGCTAAATTTAGTGTGGGTGATGCAAGACTCCAGCTGAAACAAAAGATGTGCCAGTCTGGGGCAAGAGCCATGCAATAATAAAATATTAATGACTTTTTATACTTGTAGCGCTGTAGCCTTTTCCTTTTCCTGGTTGTGTTGAGCCCTTATACTTCTTCCCTCTTCAAGAATGGATAATATATCTATAAATATCCTAATTTTCTCAAAATATAACATAAAAATTATGTTACTTTAATGTGTAAATCATGTCATGAATGACAGTGGTGCTTGTTAGCTTGTTCAAGATGAAATAAAAAAAAAAAATCCCATCACAGCTGAATGCATTTCTCTTAGTGGTACTGAACTTTGGTGCAATACACCCACCAACTTTTGCACGATTATCAAACTTCTATCAACATACTACGTTTGTTTATTGAAGCATTAAGACCAAAATGAATCAGATTAACAGGGCTTTCTTGAACTGCACTGTGTAATCAGATTATTACCCCATTTCTTTGAAAAATTTAATTAAATTAAGAAGATTTTAATTTATTTGAACACTGAGAGGGAATTATTTTTAATGACTGCTTTAATCTTTTCTATACTTTTCCAAGCTTGGAAAATGAAAAGGAAAAAAAAAATTCTGATTTTGTTTATTAGGAAATAAAGAGCCTCATTTTGTCGGACCTGGTGTGGAGCTTCACTGGGATGTGGATGGAGCCCCGCAGCACCACGAAGTAACTTCAGGAGCAGCTGGGGGGCAGAATCACCACTGAGCAACAGAGATGGAGGATAGTGGGTGCCTACGTATCCCAGAATGCCCTGGTATGAAGACAGGTCCAGTTGGTACCAAGGCAGAGATGTGGACTGAACCAGCAGGCTGAGCAGAGGGGAGTCCTGGAGAGAGAAACACGAACTCAGTAAACAGTGACACCATCTTGATGTCTACAACATCTGGACTCACCTGTTTGGTGAGGAGCTGCTCCTCTTTGGCCAGAAACACCAACATGTATAACAGATAGACCAACATGGTGTGCGAATCATTCTGCGTAGCCACGGATGACAGAGCCGGATATGATGTAGAGCTGGGAGGCGCTTCTAAGTGGTCGCTTAAAACACTGACCCAGTTCACTTCACACATCAGCTCACCCATGAACAGGAAGCAGCTCTTGGGACTTCCTCTCTCCACCTGAAGGCATGAAGTTCAATGAAAGTCTGCTCTATCAAAACACATCGAGAAACATGCAAGAAGTGGAGTTTTAGTGGAGTCTGTTTACACGGAGACACTGACAAATTTGTTACAATAATTAGTAAAACGTCTGCAAAAACGGGGGAAGAAATCTGGTGCAAAGTTTAGTATTTTGAATAACTTTAAAGGTAAGAAAGAACATAATCTCTTTGAGTTGTGTGTAAAATGGCATAAGTTAAACGTATGTAAAGTAAATACTTCATATAACTATTGAAATTGACAGATAATGTGATTTATTTTCCAATTATTAAACTGCTACAGCTGTGTCTGGACTGTAGAAACCTGTGTATTTTACTAGATAATTGCAGAGTCGGTGCATTTCAGGATCTCCTGCTCATATTAGAAGCTGCCTCCAAGTGTCATATTAACAAGCAGGTGTCAGACTGTGTCTCACATTGAATAAATGCTCCATGAGCTGCGTGTCAGGATGCAGGTGCCTCCAGGGCAGGCTGCGGAGGTGTGTGTGGTACAGGTACAACAGGTACTCAGGCGTGCGGGGGGAGGTGCAGCTCTCACAGTATTGCATCAAACACAGCCACAGAGCCCCTCTCTGTCCAGGCAGCAGGCGATCTACAAGCAAAACAAAACAAAACAAAAAACAAACACATGGGGTCAGATTAGGGAGAAGAAAGATGTTTGGATTTAATTCTCCCAGTTGAGAAAAACTCACCTCTGAATTTGTGATAAAGTGCGTCGGTGAGCTGGACGTACAAACTGACCAGACATCCTGCTGCGGCTGCGTCCGTCTCCAGCCACGGGTAGCACTTCCCATTACTGGAACACAATCATGTCTATCTTGGGATTTTCTCATGACAGCCTTTAAATCAAGGTTTCAGCTTTAATTTTGTACATTTTGGTCATTTGTGGTATCGTGTGTAGTTCATTTTCTTTGTCCAGGTTCTATTTCTTTATAGGTTCTTGCATCCATTTAGGAGGAATCACTAAATCTTGCTGCAAATTTCTGTTTGCTGAAAAGAGGTTTTTCCTTCCTAGTATGTTTTATTGTATTCTCAGAAACTTTAGAAATAAACACTTTTTTCTTCGAGACCTGAAAAGAGCAGCCTCAAATAAAAAGAGGGAGGAGCGATATTTTAATATGTGATGACATATAAAATCTTAGAACCAGGAGATTTACTTATCTGAATGCTTTATATACAAAATATTTCTAAAACAAGATTCCTGACTAGATAAAACAGTAAAAAAGCAAGAACAGGGTTGTAAAATGTTAATGTTTTGCCACTTCTAGAGTCTATTCTGGTTCACACAGAGCTCTGATCTTTGTACAGGCAGAGAAGATCAAATGCTGTTAAGCACTTACCCTCCGTCAGTAGTGTCTAGAGGAAAGATCCACGGCGTAAACAAGTTCACCAGCTTACTGTGCAAATCCTGCAGAGCTGTGGGAGGAATGACACATTTTCTTTCATGATGACAGCAAACAAAAGGATCTGTGCAGAACTAAAAGGTCAATCAGTCCCAGGTTTCTCCTCTCTGACATGCTTGTATTTTTACCTTTCATTACTTTGCTGCTGCCTACTGGCTCTCTGGCGCAGCTGCTGACCTTTGTGTTGATAAGGCAACCGATCAGATGTTCCCAGAAGGTAGCATTCTCTTTTGATCACTTAGGGAACAAAGCGGAGCAAGCTTAAGGGCAGTACCTTTATTGTCTCAATAAATCATGCAGGTTTGGATATAAATGGGGTTGTTCTGGGATGGGTTGGTTTAGGTTAGATTGTTGTCACGATGATAGAAGTGATGATGAAGATGACAGAAATCAAAAGAAATGAAATGTCATGATGAGAAATCTTCTTAAATCAGAGAGTGAAACATCTGATAGCATGAGTGATGATGGAATATAGATATCACCAAAACTGCAATCATTCGCTTGAGCTGTGGATTTGTGTTTTATTGCAGAGCAACTGGAAAAAAATGTAATAGTTGGGTGAGTATTTAGTTGATGCATAGAAAATGTGTAAAGCATGACTAAAAGATGGTAGGTTTATCCTAGTTCAGATCGCATGTAGGATATCATTCATATATAAAGTTCAGTTGCAACAAACTTTCATGGGTGTTCATATTACAGTTATTTATATAGCGCGCAGT